>OY728167.1:857259553-857410113 GCA_963277665.1 Viscum album | reverse complement strand
TAACACTTACCCGTTTCTAAAACTAGTTATACATACCCCGGTTATAGATTATCCATTATAATCTTATTATTAATTATAATGGTTTATGAATCAAAAGGTTATACCACCATTAGTTAATAATTCATTGGATCCTAATTATACCCCCAGTTATTTAACTCTTTTTCCTCCTTTAGTTAGACCCAAGACATTTGAATGGTTATAACCACTAGTGTTGAGCCTCTTCAATAACCGGTCCACCTATTCACAAGGTCATTCTTCTTATCTTGATCAATTATATGACGATTTCATGATCTTCCTCAATGGGATTTCAATATTTTATTTTCAAATGTTCAACTTCAAATACATTCAATAGAAACAAACCTTTTATGTAGACTTTTCATAATAATTTTAATCACTTATGTATGATCAATTGGGTAAGGGAAACTTTATCAAAAAAAAGGATAAGGGAAACCATGATCGGGAAAATATTATTTCTTCTCCTGATGTTTTATCCTCAATTAATCACTAAATTCTCATGTGTGAAATTCTTTGATACTACACCCAGATTAGTCTCAAAACACTGCACAATATTTATGAAAAATATATCACATGGTCTTTTCTCAAACCACATTAATGTAAGAAACAATGAACCCCCCCTTCAATTTAATACATTTATATACAAAAATTAACAATATAATCACTTATAATGAATTAATTAGTTTAATTTCCATGAAAAAAACTCATTCATGCATATTATTTTATGTATTTCATTTCTTGTACTCTTCACCCAACTTACTGCTTAATAATAACGTCACTATTTTTCTCCATCCTAAAAACTCAAGAATTTATATAGTTACATTTAATCTGTTCAATTTATTTTAACATTAAGGTATGTAATAATAGAATACATGATGTCTCTTCCTTCCCCCTCTCACACAACTAAGCTCGCACTTATATACCTCACGTAATATATGTATATATGGAAACAATTTCATGTCCCTCCTAAAATATAGTGTGGATCATACATTGGATTTTTGTAATCAAACCATGATAATTAAAACATGAATTTATTGAAATAATATGTATGAATTCATAGAAACCATACAAAAATATTGTCCTTTCTTGTTTTCCCTATTTCACTCTCACCTCTTCCAAATTATCTCTTGGATATTTTTATTGTTTTTACACAAGAAACGATCATGTTGGGGTATTAATGGAGAATACTCCACCGAATTATCACCACCACATATGTGAAACACCTATAATATATATGAAACACTCCACTTAAATCTTTGAAATTACTAAAGACACAATATTTGTAAAACAAATCTCACTACCACCATTTTCTATTAACTATTTCTAATAATAAAATACACCACTAACTTCAGTTTATTAATTTGTGGAATATTACAACCATATTCATCCCCTCTAAGGATTTGAAGAGATAAATTTGATCACTAATAATTATGACATGAAGAACTATTTATTGAAGCTTAACCAATGATGATTAAGGAAGAAAAAAACTTGTTAGATTGACCAAATATCTCAAATAAAACATATCAAATAGATGGAGTTATATATGCAACATTTTAAGTGGATGAAAATTGTTCCACATGGAACTTTTCCAAAATCAATAATACGCTTGGACTGCTACTCCTTAGTAATACATAGGTGTGTCTCCCTACATTCTAGTTGGCATTAGGGTTGACACATTGATACACTTTCACACACTCTGGGATTTATATGGTCATTACTCCCTATGTTATACCACATACCCACTCCTCATATGTGATTAAACCAAATCACATCCATGTTGGATCTATGAATCCCACAATCCTTAGGCACTCTATGTGAGTGTTATACACTCTCACTGGCTACAATGGGATGGTTTTTTAAACATTCATTATTTCCTAAGAAGTGATCTTCCTTGGTTGGCCTATGGTTGACCCCATTTTCTAATAAAGGATCACTATGTTGTTTTAAATCATATTCTAAATTTTGAATACAATCTCAATCCAATTCTCAACATCAAATACAAAACAACATAAATATGATCATCTATAATATTAATACTCCATTTTAAAATGTTGTAAATAATGTTCACTTCTCCTGGTGTAATTAGACAATTAATTTGAGATAATAAATAGTTCAAAAATAATCCTAATTAAAAATGTATAACTTTTCAATGAATTAAATTATTAATATAAAATTATAATTCAATAAATCAATTGGGTTTTTCAATCTCCCGCTTCGTATTTGTTGTCAATACCAATTTAATTTCAAAATTCAATGTTTCCATATAACCTTCATTGATAATAAAACCAATGACATAAATATGGTAATGAATGCAGAGGATTTTTCTAGAATATATGTCTAAATCTACCAGACAGACCCAATTTTATTGCCCTGATCCCAAAGAATGAAAATGTTGTGGATGTAAATGATTTCATACCTATTGCAATTGGGAATACTGTTCCAAAAATCATTAGAAAATTTTTTCTATGATGTTAAGTCCCATTGATCGAGGGTTTATCTCTCCGAACACCCCCATACATCCCTTGGACACCCCCCTTCATCTTTCCTTTTTGTGATTTTCATGGAGTTTTTCTCGCGAATCCTGGAATGCAAGAGGCTGGGGGTTGGTGCGGTGACTGGGGCGGGCTAGTGTGGCTAGTGCAGGGGATGGCAGGGGGTTGGTGCGGGCTGGAATAGATGGCAGAGGGCTGGTGTGGGCTGGATTGCAGGTGGCTGGGGGCTGTTGGGCATGTGGAAGTGGCTGGTGCGGGCTGGGATGTAGGAGTTCGGGGCTGGTGAGGGCTGGAACTGGTGGCTGGGGCTGTTTTGCAGGTGGAAGAGGTCTGTCATGAGTGTTTTGCAGGAGGATGGGGGGTGGTGGCTGGTGTGGGATGCATTGGAGATGGCTGGGGGATGGTGCGGGCTCGAATTCCAGTGGAAGGGGGCTGAAATGCTTGTGGAAGGGGGCTGGTTACAGGTGATTGGGGGATGGTGCATGGTGCTTCAAAGGTGGCAGGGGGGCTGTTGCGGGATGGTGGTAGCGGGATGAAATGAAGGTGGAAGGGGGATGGTGTGGGATGGATGTGGCTGGAGCAGGGCCAAATCATTGAATTACCGCGGCATGACTACTGCGTGACCGCTGCGTGACTGCGGCGTGACCGCGGCGTGACAGCAGCATGACTGCGGCATGACCGCGGCGTGTTGGCTCGGTCCATCAGCATCTACAAGGCAGCAAATTCTGGCCAGGATCGAAGGGAGTGGGAGGAGGAGGGGCAACATTCCGGCCATTGCCCCACCGACAGAAATTGTGATTAGTCAGTCTCAACATCGATCACAAGACTCATGGAATACTATCACTGTAAAGACCCGCAAATTTCAAGGAAATTTTTTTTCTTAATTTTCTTTGGAATTTTAAAAGAGCGCAGCTTCAGACGGCACCTGATTCCGAGGCCCGGTGTGCCCGGAATCAATTTCCGAAGTTTGGCTCGGGTACGTTCAGTGAACGGACGAGCGGGTTTTTCTATCTTTTGAACCGGTTCCCGGAATCAAATTCTGAGGGCACCGATGAAATCGCAGCGCCGGTATTTGCTTAGAAACGCCTCTTCCGGAGTTGCGTTTGCTCAGACGTGGTTTTTAAATTTTGCGGCTTTAAGTCAGAAATAAAATAAATTTGTGCGACAACTTTATTTTATTTCACTTAAGCTGCTTGGAAGCCACTTGAAGCCACTTAAAGGCGGCTTGAACTGTGTTGAACTGGATAGGATGCTATCCAGAAATATCCTACCCCCTTGAAAGGATATTTGTGAGGTGGGGCCCGCACGAGCCCCGCCGTTTCTTTCGCTAAGTAACGCACCCGCGAAAACCCGTCAAAGAAACTGAAAAGTCAACCGACGCGTTTCTTTAATTCTTAACAGACCATTTAATTGGGCGGTTTCTTTCGTGAATTAAATGGGCTGTTTCGCTCGTTGAATTAATTCAACGAATTAAATGGGTCGTTACTTACGCGTTTTACGTTTGTTGGCAAAAATAATAAAATAGACAAACTTGTCTATTTTGGAGGATTGCTTTCGTTGTGCAATTCCTCTGAGCCTCCACCCTCTCCGCGAAGAACGCGAAGAACGCGAAGAACGCGAAGAACGCCGAACCCGGAAGTCGACGACGCCTTCGCCCGAGACGTTCTTCCGATTTCCGATCTCCGATCACCGACCATTCGAGGTGAGTGCTTTCGGATTTCCTCTCAAGTTCTTTTCTTTGGTTTTAAACGAAACACAGATTTAAATATTAATAATTTAAATATGTTGTTCTTGATTCGTTGAGCTCGCCGGCTCAACGCCGGTTTCCGCGACGACGCGACACCTTCCCGCGACGACGCGACGATCGATCTCTTCCGCGACGATCTCTTCCGCGAAGAACGCCCGCGCTCGACGATCATCAAGGTAGGGATTTATTTTGGAAAAGTTACCCCTTTTAAATTTTCTCGTGAACGTTCTTGAAAATTTAAAAAGTCGGTTTCAAACGAACAATTTTATCTTTAAATAAAATTGTTGGATCATGTGTTGATCATCTTTTTCTTTTCTCCCGTTGATTATGGCTAACGCGGAGGGTGCGGGTCTAACGAACAAGACCCGACAACCCTCCGCCGATCTCTTTTGTTGTGCGGATATGACGGACGACGACAAACCGCGCGGCAGGGGCGATCCGTTGATTCCGCAGTGAAGGTCGGCATCCGGGAGGGGCATCGGCGCAGACGGGAGGCAAAACGGGCCACCGGAGCATCTCCGGCGGCCCGCGGAAGGCAGCGGCGGCGCGGGTCGCCGGCGCGGCGGCGCCGGCGACCGGAGGCGGCGGCGCCCGGCGCGCCGCCGTGGAGGAAGTCCGCCGCGGCTGAAGCCGCGGCGGCGGTGGCGGCCGGTTCCGCGGCCGCGCGGAACCGGGAACGGACGCGGCGGCCCGGCCGCGTCCGCGTGACAGGCGGCCCCCCGCGGGGGCCGCGTTTCTTCAAATGCCGCGGGTCAAACCCGCGGCGGCAGCCTGTTCGGCCGCTCGGCCGAAGCCGAGCCGGCCGGTCCGGTTGGCCGGGCCGCGCCCAGGCCGGACCGGACCCGGCCGAGCCGGTTTGGGCCGGTTCGGGCCGGCCCGGTTCGGCCGACCCCAGGGGGGTTCGGGCCGGGTCGCCCCGGGCCCAGAACCCCCGTTTTCGGGCCCTCTTCGGTCTTTCGCCCATATCTTGGGCCTGGGACCTCCGATTGACGAACCGTCAGCGGCTACGCGATCCTTGGATCAAGACGGTCGTTTCGGTATATTATACTCAAGGTTTCGGAAGACTTTGGGTTCGGCCGGGTTGGTTCGTACACGAAACCAACCGGGCCCTCGGAGCGGAAACGCTCATAACTTGAGCTACGGACGTCCGATCGACGTACCGTCAGCTGTGGTAGTTTCCTCTAAGTGAGACGGAACTTTTGGCATGCTCCGCCCGAGGATCGGATACAGGCGGAGTACGGTCGGGTTGGTTTTTCCCTAAAAACCAACCGGGCCCCTGGGACGAAAATGCCAATAACTCTCAGACCGGGCGTCCGTTTGACGCGCCGTCTGTCGCGTTGAGATCCTATTGTCGATACGGAACTTTTGGATACATCAACTTCGGACTACGTGTCAGTTGATGTATCAGCCTCTCGGCTCGTGGAGCGGACCCTCCTAAACGAGCTCGCTTTGTGCGGGAACCCTAGCGCTGGCTGTGACTTCGACGACAGAGCAGAGATCCTTCGTGGACTGCGACGACGACAGAGCAGAGATCCTCCGTGGACTGCGACGACGGCAGAGCAGAGATCCTTCGTGGACTGCGGCGACGACTGTGCAGAGATCCTCAGTGGACTGCGTCGACTACTGCACTCAGCGATCCTACGTGGATCAGTGCTACAGGTTCTGTGTGAGCCCGATCCTATGTGGGTCCTTACTACCGGTTCTGTGTGAGCCACTGCCTACAGGTTCTGTGTGAGCCCGATCCTGTGTGGGTCTTCTGCGGGGGTTAGTACCTATCGATCCTTTGTGGGTCCGACGACTTAGATGGATCAGTGATCATCTTTGACGTCATCTGAAAAAGTATACCTGGTTGAGCTGAATCTTATGTTACTCTCCTTTGTGGATTGTGTTGAACTATCCTATGTGGATTTACTATTTACTCTCCTTGTGGATTTGAGTCTTGCTTTCCTTTGTGGATTGAGTTGTTCTTGAGCTCGTGAGCAGAGCTAGAATTGGGGACTTAGGTATATGTATGGGCATATACCTAAGTCGAGTCAGATGTTACTTCGTGATTGCATCTTTCTTTTGTGCTATATCCTTTGTGGATTTCGGGAGACCTTCGGGGGTCTCGGGGTCCTTACTGAGTAGCTTGTACTCACCCCTGCACGGGCTATGCCTGCACCTTGTTGTGTTGGTTGCAGACGACGGACAGCGCTGATCACGGTTGGGCGTGGAGCAGGACGGTACCTGGAGGTGGACCATTGGGCGGGACGTGCTCGGAGCGGACGTGGGACCCGAGGAGCCTGGAGGCTATCTGTACCCACCCTTCAGGTGGGATTGCCAGTGGACGACACGAGGCCGCCGTCTTTTCTTCAGTTGTTGTACTTTACTTTTCAGTTGTACTTTACAGTTGGGCTTGTATTTCCGGCCCCCTTTACTTTTCTGCACTTTACTTTCCGCTTGCTGACTCTGTGTGGTTGTTACTTATAAAGGCAATGCCTTCACTGTTTACTGGGATTTTACGCCTTGGTGCTAGTCGCCAGCCCCTGGCCTATGGAAGGCGGGCTTGGGGTAGTCACGGCACGGGCCCCGAGTTCGGGTCGTGACAAATTGGTATCAAAGGTGGTCGGTTCTACCGCAGACTCTGATCGTCCTTTCTTTCTATATGAAGCAATAGTGTTTAGTGTATTGAGTGTGGTTATCAGTTCAGGGAGCCCAGTGTTGGTGCGGCGGCCGACGTATCCGTACACCAGGACCCTGACTCATGATTTCCGACTTAATGCATGAAAACATTGATTGCGTGTGTGTTTCAAGTTTTCTTTGTGATTACTTGTGTCAGCTCACCGGGTATACTGATCTGCTTTATGAAAGTCTCAAGTTTTCCTTGTGATTACTTGTGCCAGCTCACCAGGTATACTGTTCTGACTGTGGTGCTCTTGTTCCCCTTTTCAGGATGGCCCCGCGACGACAGCCAGCTAGGGTTCCGAGTGTAGGGCGCGACGGCAGCCCACCGAGCGATGAGGCCTCGGTGCAGGGCCCTTTGCCAGCAGTGGCACCGGCGGTAGCCTTACCCGCCGAGCCACCGATGCTTCCAGTACCAGACGCTGACGATGCACGTCGCCTCAGGGAACTGCATGAGTTTCAGAGCCAGCGACCGCCCAGGTTTCGCAGTGAGGCGGACCCCCAGGCCGCCGAGGACAGGCTAGAGGCGGTGGTATGGATCTTCAGGCTAGTGAGGACACCAACGGATCTCATGGTGATTCTCGCAGCGAGCCTCCTGCAGGCGGCGGCGGGACGATGGTGGAGCCTGATGCTCCAGGTTCACGATGAGGCATCCTTGCTCTGGGCGGACTTCGAGAGCCTCTTCCGCTCTGAGTTCGTCCCGGCCACCCTCCGAGCGGTGCGCATCCAGGAGCTTCTCCAGCTGCGCCAGGGCAGCATGACGTTCGCTCAGTACGCGGCGAGGTTCACGGACCTATCTCGCTACTCGACCGACATGGTACGGGACCCCTTCTTCCGGGCCCGGACCTTCGAGCAGGGCTTGAGACAGGAGATTCGGGCGTCGCTGATCTCCCTCAGCATTCCGACCCAGGCGGGAGTGCTGGAGCGAGCCCTCCTGATCGAGAGCTTCCTGGCAGAGCCTTCTTCAGCGGCGAGACCTAGCGTAGGGCGGCAGGTAGCTGAGTCTTCGGCAGCAGCTAGCCGACGGATGACTCTCGGGTCCAGGCAGACCAGACCCCCACGCAGACGGCCTCAGGACACCAGCTCAGCAGTACGGGGCACACAGCGGAGTGCCAGCCTTCCGAGAGGCAGGCTATGCTACTCCTGCGGCGGGCAGGGTCACATGGCTCGTGACTGCCCGACCCGCCGATCAGAGGAGCAGCAGACGGTGGAGGGGCCACCCAGGCAGAGGCAGAGGGTCGACCGTGGCGGTCCGCAGGGAGGAGGCGGACGAGGCAGAGGAGCTGGCCGAGCAGCGGGTGGTGGGCGACGCTTCCAGGCTCTACCCCCACCACCACCAGGAGGGCCACCTCGACCACAGGGAGCTGGCGGGCAGGGACAGGCCCAGCTCCAGGCAGTGGAGGCCTACGACCCCGACTTGCCAGAGATGATTCGAGGTACGATCTGTGTCTATTCCACCCTTGCTGCAGTACTTATAGACACAGGAGCGAGTCACTCTTTCATAGCCTCTGCCCTTGTTCGGAGCTCGGAGATTCCGACTGAGCCGTTGGCTCGATCCTTACGGCTAGAGACTCCTACGGGAGCAGACTCGACGATTACGCACTGGTGCCGGCAGTGTGAGCTTACTCTAGGAGGCGAGAGCTTCGGCTGGGATCTCCTTGTAGCGGCGTCGAGGCCTTACGACGTCATCTTGGGCATGGATTGGCTATCCACGGTTCATGCCCAGATTGACTGTTTTAGGCGCAAGGTGCGATGTGTTCGCACCGACGGGAGCAGGTTTACCTTCACCGGCGAGAAGGGAACCTTTGCAGCACAGGATGGACTTCCGCGGAGGAGAGTGCAGCCCATCTCTCATCAGTTGGCTAGCCTCATCCTAGGAGCAGTGGACGTGCGGAGTCCAGCTTTTCCTGCAGTGGTGGACCAGTACGTAGACGTCTTTCCCGACGACGTTCCAGGGCTACCTCTTCGTAGAGAGGTAGACTTTTACATCGACTTGTACCCCGGGACAGCCCCGATATCTACTCCAGCATATCGGATGGCCCCCGCCGAGCTTCGGGAGCTGCGGGTACAGTTGGAGGACTTGCAGAGCAAGGGGTTTATCCGACCCAGTGTTTCACCCTGGGCTTCCCCGATTTTGTTCGCCAAGAAGGCGGACGGGAGCTTGCGACTATGTGTCGACTATCGTCGCCTGAATCAGGTGACAGTGAGGAACAAGTATCCGCTGCCACGGATTGATGACCTCTTCGATCAGCTCAAGGGAGCGCGGTGGTTCTCGAAGATAGACCTCCGGTCAGGCTATCATCAGCTCAGAGTTCGAGACGAGGACGTGCAGAAGACGGCCTTCAGGTGTCGGTATGGCCATTATGAGTTCTTGGTTATGCCGTTCGGCATAACCAATGCTCCAGCAGTGTTCATGAGCCTCATGAACAGGATCTTCCAGCCTTACCTTGACCGTTTTGTCGTGGTCTTCATTGACGACATTTTGGTATACTCGACGACTGAGGAGGAGCATGCCTACCACCTGCGAGTTGTGCTAGCCACGCTCCGAGAGCACCAGCTTTATGGCAAGCTCTCAAAATGCCAGTTCTGGTTACGTGAGGTCCATTTCTTGGGACACGTCATCTCTGAGGCGGGAGTTGCAGTGGATCCCGCGAAGATCGAGGCAGTGCTAGCTTGGGAGCCACCCAAGAGCGTGACAGAGGTGCGGAGCTTCTTGGGCCTAGCCGGATACTATCGGAGATTCGTGCCAGACTTCTCCAGAGTTGCGGCACCACTCTCAGCTTTGACGAAGAAGGGGAAACCCTTCGTGTGGTCAGACAGATGTCAGCAGAGCTTCCAGGAGCTGAGGCAGAGGTTGACCAGCGCACCTATCTTGAGGTTGCCTGAGGAGGGAGTTGGATACGTAGTTTACTGCGATGCGTCAGGGACTGGACTCGGGTGCGTCCTGATGCAGGAGCGGGCCGTGATCGCCTACGGATCACGTCAGTTGAGGCTGCATGAGCAGAACTACGCCACTCATGACCTGGAGTTAGCAGCAGTGGTCTTCGCTCTGAAGACTTGGCGGCACTATCTGATGGGCGAGCGCTTCACAGTCTTTTCTGACCACCAGAGTCTCAGGTATATCTTCTCTCAGAAGGACCTGAACCTGAGACAGCGGAGATGGCTTGAGTTCCTCCAGGACTATGACTTTGAGATAGTCTATACTCCTGGGAAGGGGAACGTGGTAGCCGATGCCCTCAGCAGGAGGACGGGCATTCAGCTACTTGAGGAGGCGACAGAGCAGCTAGCCTCCTTGCAGATATCCTTCATGGATAGAGACGGAGCAGCCTTTCTTCAGTCTCTCACAGTCTCTCCTCCACTTCTACAGCGGGTCAGAGAGGCTCAGCGTGGGGACGCTGACTGTGAGACCCGGCGTGCACTGATATCCTCAGGTCAGGCGCCTGATGGTTTCTCCCTTGGAGCAGAGCACGACATCCTTTTCAGAGGACGTACCTTCGTACCAGTCGCTTTACGAGAGGAGGTGCTGAGAGAGTTTCACACTTCTCCCTTGGCGGTGCATCCCGGAGTGGCGAAGATGTACCAGGATCTCAGACGACAGCACTGGTGGCCGGGCATGAAGAAAGTTGTGGCTGAGTTCGTTTCACGATGCCTCACCTGCCAGCAGGTGAAGGCAGAGCATCAGGTACCAGCAGTCTTGGTACAGCCCTTGGAGGTCCCAGAGTGGAAGTGGGACGGCATATCTATGGACTTCATGACTGGACTTCCACGCACTTCCAGAGGTCACGACTCCATTTGGGTGATTGTCGACCGACTCACCAAGTCGGCACACTTCTTACCCATCAGAGAGCAGGGCTCAGTGGAGAGCTTGGGACGTCTTTACGTCCAGGAGATCGTACGGCTTCACGGTGTGCCATCGTCTATCGTCTCCGATCGAGATGCTCGTTTCACTTCCCGTCTTTGGAAGGGGTTGCAGGAGGCGTTCGGGACGCGGCTCCATCTAAGCACAACCTTCCACCCTCAGACGGATGGTCAGACGGAGAGGACCATACAGACACTCGAGGAAATGCTCCGTGCATGTGTTCTCGACTTTGGTCGCAGCTGGGAGGACCACCTACCCTTGGTGGAGTTCGCGTACAACAACAGCTACCACTCCACCATCGGGATGGCACCATACGAGGCGTTGTACGGCAGACCCTGCAGATCACCGTTGTGCTGGACAGACCCTGGGGAGTCAGCACTCGTGGGACCAGAGATGGTCCGAGCCACGACAGAGAAGGTCCAGATCATCCAGGAGAGGATGAGGACAGCTCAGAGCCGGCAGAAGTCATATGCTGACAGGAGGCGGAGGCCACTAGAGTTCGAGGATGGCGACCACGTCTTTTTGCGTGTCTCACCTCGATGTGGTTTACGGAGATTTGGCCGAGGCGGCAAGTTGTCTCCACGCTTCATCGGGCCTTTCCAGGTCCTCAGCAGGATAGGAGAGGTGGCTTATCGCCTGGCTCTACCACCTCAGTTGCACCGGGTGCACGACGTCTTCCACGTGTCTCAGCTGAGGAGATACGTGCACGACCCGACGCACATCATCGACTTTGGGGAGCTGGACGTGGACGATGGGGAGACTTTTGCGGAGGTCCCAGTAGAGATCGAGGATCGACAGGAGCGGGTCCTACGTGGGCGGTTGATTCCTCTTGTGCGCATCAGATGGCAGCACGGGAACCTCCAGGAGAGCACTTGGGAGCGGGAGGCTCAGATGCGTGCTCAGTACCCCCATTTGTTCCCCAAGTTTTTGATGTATCTTTACGGGGACGTAAAGCCCTGAGGTGGGAGTAATGTAAAGACCCTCAAATTTCAAGGAAATTTTTTTTCTTAATTTTCTTTGGAATTTTACAAGAGCGCAGCTTCAGACGGCACCTGATTCCGAGGCCCGGTGTGCCCGGAATCAATTTCCGAAGTTTGGCTCGGGTACGTTCAGTGAACGGACGAGCGGGTTTTTCTATCTTTTGAACCGGTGCCCGGAATCAAATTCTGAGGGCACCGATGAAATCGCAGCGCCGGTATTTGCTTAGAAACGCCTCTTCCGGAGTTGCGTTTGCTCAGACGTGGTTTTTAAATTTTGCGGCTTTAAGTCAGAAATAAAATAAATTTGTGCGACAACTTTATTTTATTTCACTTAAGCTGCTTGGAAGCCACTTGAAGCCACTTAAAGGCGGCTTGAACTGTGTTGAACTGGATAGGATGCTATCCAGAAATATCCTACCCCCCTTGATAGGATATTTGTGAGGTGGGGCCCGCACGAGCCCCGCCGTTTCTTTCGCTAAGTAACGCACCCGCGAAAACCCGTCAAAGAAACTGAAAAGTCAACCGACGCGTTTCTTTAATTCTTAACAGACCATTTAATTGGGCGGTTTCTTTCGTGAATTAAATGGGCTGTTTCGCTCGTTGAATTAATTCAACGAATTAAATGGGTCGTTACTTACGCGTTTTACGTTTGTTGGCAAAAATAATAAAATAGACCAACTTGTCTATTTTGGAGGATTGCTTTCGTTGTGCAATTCCTCTGAGCCTCCACCCTCTCCGCGAAGAACGCGAAGAACGCGAAGAACGCGAAGAACGCCGAACCCGGAAGTCGACGACGCCTTCGCCCGAGACGTTCTTCCGATTTCCGATCTCCGATCACCGACCATTCGAGGTGAGTGCTTTCGGATTTCCTCTCAAGTTCTTTTCTTTGGTTTTAAACGAAACACAGATTTAAATATTAATAATTTAAATCTGTTGTTCTTGATTCGTTGAGCTCGACGGCTCAACGCCGGTTTCCGCGACGACGCGACACCTTCCCGCGACGACGCGACGATCGATCTCTTCCGCGACGATCTCTTCCGCGAAGAACGCCCGCGCTCGACGATCATCAAGGTAGGGATTTATTTTGGAAAAGTTACCCCTTTTAAATTTTCTCGTGAACGTTCTTGAAAATTTAAAAAGTCGGTTTCAAACGAACAATTTTATCTTTAAATAAAATTGTTGGATCATGTGTTGATCATCTTTTTCTTTTCTCCCGTTGATTATGGCTAACGCGGAGGGTGCAGGTCTAACGAACAAGACCCGACAACTCTCCGCCGATCTCTTTTGTTGTGCGGATATGACGGACGATGACAAACCGCGCGGCAGGGGCGATCCGTTGATTCCGCAGTGAAGGTCGGCATCCGGGAGGGGCATCGGCGCAGACGGGAGGCAAAACGGGCCACCGGAGCATCTCCGGCGGCCCGCGGAAGGCAGCGGCGGCGCGGGTCGCCGGCGCGGCGGCGCCGGCGACCGGAGGCGGCGGCGCCCGGCGCGCCGCCGTGGAGGAAGTCCGCCGCGGCTTCAGCCGCGGCGGCGGTGGCGGCCGGTTCCGCAGCCGCGCGGAACCGGGAACGGACGCGGCGGCCCGGCCGCGTTTCTTCAAATGCCGCGGGTCAAACCCGCGGCGGCAGCCTGTTCGGCCGCTCGGCCGAAGCCGAGCCGGCCGGTCCGGTCGGCCGGGCCGCGCCCAGGCCGGACCGGACCCGGCCGAGCCGGTTCGGGCCGGTTCGGGCCGGCCCGGTTCGGCCGACCCCAGGGGGGTTCGGGCCGGGTCGCCCCGGGCCCAGAACCCCCGTTTTCGGGCCCTCTTCGGTCTTTCGCCCATATCTTGGGCCTGGGACCTCCGATTGACGAACCGTCAGCGGCTACGCGATCCTTGGATCAAGACGGTCGTTTCGGTATATTATACTCAAGGTTTCGGAAGACTTTGGGTTCGGCCAGGTTGGTTCGTACACGAAACCAACCGGGCCCTCGGAGCGGAAACGCTCATAACTTGAGCTACGGACGTCCGATCGACGTACCGTCAGCTGTGGTAGTTTCCTCTAAGTGAGACGGAACTTTTGGCATGCTCCTCCCGAGGATCGGATACAGGCGGAGTACGGTCGGGTTGGTTTTGCCCTAAAAACCAACCGGGCCCCTGGGACGAAAATGCCAATAACTCTCAGACCGGGCGTCCGTTTGACGCGCCGTCTGTCGCGTTGAGATCCTGTTGTCGATACGGATCTTTTGGATACATCAACTTCGGACTACGTGTCAGTTGATGTATCAGCCTCTCGGCTCGTGGAGCGGACCCTCCTAAACGAGCTCGCTTTGTGCGGGAACCCTAGCGCTGGCTGTGACTTCGACGACAGAGCAGAGATCCTTCGTGGACTGCGACGACGACAGAGCAGAGATCCTCTGTGGACTGCGACGACGGCAGAGCAGAGATCCTTCGTGGACTGCGGCGACGACTGTGCAGAGATCCTCAGTGGACTGCGTCGACTACTGCACTCAGCGATCCTACGTGGATCAGTGCTACAGGTTCTGTGTGAGCCCGATCCTATGTGGGTCCTTACTACCGGTTCTGTGTGAGCCACTGCCTACAGGTTCTGTGTGAGCCCGATCATGTGTGGGTCTTCTGCGGGGGTTAGTACCTATCGATCCTTTGTGGGTCCGACGACTTAGATGGATCAGTGATCATCTTTGACGTCATCTGAAAAAGTATACCTGGTTGAGCTGAATCTTATGTTACTCTCCTTTGTGGATTGTGTTGAACTATCCTATGTGGATTTACTATTTACTCTCCTTGTGGATTTGAGTCTTGCTTTCCTTTGTGGATTGAGTTGTTCTTGATCTCGTGAGCAGAGCTAGAATTGGGGACTTAGGTATATGTATGGGCATATACCTAAGTCGAGTCAGATGTTACTTCGTGATTGCATCTTTCTTTTGTGCTATATCCTTTGTGGATTTCGGGAGACCTTCGGGGGTCTCGGGGTCCTTACTGAGTAGCTTGTACTCACCCCTGCACGGGCTATGCCCGCACCTTGTTGTATTGGTTGCAGACGACGGACAGCGCTGATCACGGTTGGGCGTGGAGCAGGACGGTACGTGGAGGTGGACCACTGGGCGGGACGTGCTCGGAGCGGACGTGGGACCCGAGGAGCCTGGAGGCTATCTGTACCCACCCTTCAGGTGGGATTGCCAGTGGACGACACGAGGCCGCCGTCTTTTCTTCAGTTGCTGTACATTACTTTTCAGTTGTACTTTACAGTTGGGCTTGTATTTCCGGCCCCCTTTACTTTTCTGCACTTTACTTTCCGCTTGCTGACTCTGTGTGGTTGTTACTTATAAAGGCAATGCCTTCCCTGTTTACTGGGATTTTACGCCTTGGTGCTAGTCGCCAGCCCCTGGCCTATGGAAGGCGGGCTTGGGGTAGTCACGGCACGGGCCCCGAGTTCGGGTCGTGACAATCACTGCGAACCGCTACAGGGTGTCATCCTATAGAAGGTCCCTATCACGGCATGACTGAAGCGTGTCCGCGGAATGTTGGCCCGTTCCAGCGACATCCGCAGGGAAGTATCTTTCGGCCAGGAGCGAAGGGAGAGGGAGGAGGCGGGGCAACATTCTGGTCGTTGCCCCGCCAACAGAAATTGTGATTAGTCAGTCTCAGCAATGATCATATGACTCATGGAATACTATCATTGCGAACTGTCACGGGGTGTCGTCTTGGAGTAGGGCCAAATCATGGCGTGACCGCAGTGTGACCGCGGCGTGACCGCAGCGTGTTGGCCCGGTCCAGCAACATCTGCAGGGCAGCATCTATAGTCCAGGAGCGAAGGGAGCGGGAGGAGAGAGGGAAACATTCCAGCCATCTCCCCACCAGCAGAAATTGTGATTAGTCAGTCTTAACATTGATCACAAGACTCATGGAATACAATCATTGCGAACCGCCACGGTGTGTCATCCTGGAGCAAGGCCAAATCATGGCATTACTCCAGCGTGACCTCAGCGTGACTGCGGCGTGACCACGGTGTGACCGCGGTGTGTTGGCCTGGCCCAGTGACATCTGCAGGGCAGTTTCTTCTGGCCAGGAGTGAAGGGAGCGGGTGGTGGTGGGGCAACATTCTGATTGTCGCCCCGCCAGCAGAAATTGTGATTAGTGAGTCTCAACATTGATCACAAGACTCATGGAATACTATCACTATGAACTGTTGTGGGGTGTCATCTTGGAGCAGGGATAAATCATGGCATGACCACGGAGTGACTACGGCATGACCGCAGCGTGACCATGACATGATCGCAGCATGACTCCAGCATGTTGGACCGGTCCAGTGACATTCGTGGGGAAGTATCTTCCAGCCAGGATCGAAGGGAGTGGGAGGAGGCGGGGAAACATTCCGGTCATCACATCACCAGCAGAAATTTGTGATTAGTCAGTCTCAACATTGATCAAAAGACTCATATAATACTAACACTGCAAACCACCGTGGGCTGTCGTCCTGAAGCAGGGCCAAATCACGGCATTACCGTGGCGTGACAGTGGCGTGACCGCGGCATGACCGCTGCGTGACCGCGGTATGACCGCAACGTGACCGCATCATGTTAGCCCGGTCCCGTGACATCCGTGGGGCAGCATCTTCCGGCCAAGGGCAAAGGGAGCAGGAGGAGGCGGGGCAACATTATGACCATCCCCCTGCCAGCAGATGATAGAACAGATCAACTATTTAATATTCTATAACAAGGGATCACAAGAGATGGTTGTAGCGAGTGGCACAATGATGCAACGTCTAAAGGGAAACAAAATGATGGAAAAGAATCATACACCCTACACAAACCATTTACAAATTCATTCACCTTTCCTAAAGATGGAAATTTTATTTATAATATTCAAAGCGTGAAAAGTAAAGTGTCATGGTCAAGACATATGCCTACTCGGGCAATGTCATTTGAGTTAAACGAGTATGATAAGCCAATTTATATTATTCAAAGAAAACAAAAACTAACTAGCCACAAAACAAACACCAACAAAAGGCATATGAAAGAGTCAAACCAAATCTAAACATGATACAAATAAATATCACTACTCTTTGGTTTAGAAGACAGCGCACCTCCGTTGGAGAGGTTTTATTATAAAATCATGACATTGCTTTATTATAAAAAATTACTTTGTTTATAAAAACATGAGCTTATTTATCAAATAAAACAATTATATTAAAGAACACTTATTCAAGATATGAAATTCAATATAATTAAGCATAATTAAGAAAGAAGATAAATTTAATTCAAAGCATTCTTGAATTAAGGAGGCTAGAAGAGGGATCCTACCTCAAGGTGGAACCAAACCGTCCACTTCGGCTATTGGAGCGTTCTAACTAAAAGTTGTTCCTCCCTCACTGGGTATACACACCTTCACACACATGCAAGGACACGTAGCCCTTATACACACACCTGCATGGCCATGAGTACGTGCATGGGGATCCTTTCACATAGGCACTCAGAATAGCTAGATTGCATAAAAATTGACCAATAGGGGTCTCTTTAGTTCCCAATAACCTATGAATTGTAGTTACAAGAGACATATCTTTAGTTCCCAAGGTACTATGCATTGTAGTAACATAAAGTAATGTTGAATCCCTAAAAGGAGTTATTATTTGAACTGAACATTATCTAAACATGGATAATATTTCAAATAGGTATGTTCCAATGATTTTATTGTTTATTCATTTAATGATCATTATGTTTTTTCTAAAAACGTAGGGTAAAAATTATGTATATTGGAGTTTGATATACCATATGAACTTTTATTAGTATGCAGAATAATACACAATATATCATTATTAATTACTATGTAATATATTGCATGATGCAGTTTTCAATTATAGACGTCAAACACAACCATGATCCATTTGGGGTAACTCACAAAAGACACAAAAACGTAATTTGATCAAAATTTGTAGTGCCCAAATGAATCATAGTCGAGATCTAAAGCATTTCATTCCTTCCCAGTGGAGGCCCCATATCATTTATATAATTCACACCCTACAACTTGGTTTTCACATATTCTTAAATTCAATATAGGTAACAAAATTAGTATACAATTTATTTCATAATTGAATCAGATAGATATATTTGATTTGAAGTAGACTGATTAATTAAATTTAAAATAGAATAAATTAATGAATTATCATTAAAAAATAAAGATGTAAAAAAATTAAATAAATAAATGGAAAAGGAAATGAAAAAAATTGAATTGTAAATGAATCGGAGAATTGGATCAAAATTATAGCTATGAATTACAATGTACAGTAAATAGAAAATGACAATTATGAAATTAACTAAACAATGAGACTTTTCTGTAACAGTCATTGCAAAAAATATATACAAACGGATATAGACTTTAACTAAGTAAATGTTTAAGGAATGTAAAATAAAAAATAGATGAGAACTATTTAAACTAATGTATCATAAAATTAATGAAATTATTTAGAATAATGACATTAATACATTAAGGATGAAGCAAAAGATTATTCAGTATTCACAATAGGAATTCATTTAGTGATTAGTGGCTAAAAAACTGAATGAAAGCTATAATTATGATGAAATTAGAAACCTATAATTTCATTATAATGTATATGATTAAACTAATAATCAAAATTAGAACCAAAGTGATGAAGAAAATTACATAAAATAGAATGTAATTATTTTAGAAGTGACTAATTGTATAATGAATGATATATATATATATATATATATATTATCATAGAATGTAATTATACATAAATAATTGAAGAATGCACACATATCATAATAGTGAATTTTTTTTCAAAGGTGGATAAGATCAAAATCATTTCCTACATCCTTATATATATCATAAAAAATGGGGGATTTCGGTATTCTGTTGGAGTATAAAATTCATGCAGTTTGATTTTACTAAGTGGAAAAAACAATGAAAACATTGGAGTTTTTTACCTCTGAATTAGATGACTCTTTCATCAGACCACAACATAGAATAGACATACATTAAACTCTGATGAGGATCACTGTCAAGTATTACAGCAGTTAGAGACCTCGGAGAAAAAATAATTTATTGATGCAACTCTAGCGGGAGTGTGACCCATCTCCATTTAACAAAATAGCAATGATTCAAATCCAAAGGCATTGAAATGATAAAGGGAAAAAATCTTACACCAATTTTTTTTTAATCTACATTATGATCAAAATGATAACTACTGGAAAAAATATTTCTAAATAAACTAAACAGAACTAAACATATGATTAATATTTTGGTAAAGAAAAATTTAAAAGTTAGTTTAAATGAATTAATCTAAATCAACCCACAAAATAAAGACCAAACATGATGTTGTGCGTAGTTATTTAGTCATAATTATTCAGTGGTTCCCATGAATGATACATCATTTCACATTATAGATGCGTCTACTAAAAAATAAAACCTTTTGGCCTAACACATGTATGTAAAAATACAGTAACGTTAAAATAGAGACAACCTGCTTCATTGAAGTCATGTAGTTTGAGAGATAATATGGTATAGGATCTCTTTTTTCATCCACCAAATCATTCTCAGTTGGAATGAATACTCTTCATCTTATCCATCACTTCAAAGAAAAATTAAACCACTACATACACTGATATAGGTCATACAAGTTAGAATATAAAAATAAAATTAACAATTTATGGTAGTTAGGGAAATTTTTTCTCTATACTATGTTTGAAAACATATTGAAAGCATTATATATTTGGAGAATGAAATGTTAGAACACATATAAATATGGAATCACATATTTATCAGAAACACATATTATGATTAATGAACAAACTAACAGTAAATAAAATAATCAGATAGTGAATAGAAACACATAGTTGTTGCGGGGAGAGCAACACATTATTCTAAACTCAATTGAGCATAAAGAGTAGCTGTAGATGTGTATGGAAATAACGTGCTTGAGGGAATCAGGGAATGGGATACAGTGAATTTTGAGGGTACCTGAGTGAAATAATTCAACATAGTAGGAGAAATAGAAAACAAACGATGAGCTGAGGGGATTCATGAGGATGAACTGCAGTAGAAGATGGAAATATTGGTGCGGAAGACACCTGAAGTGTATTGTGGGTACTATAGGATGATGGGAGGGGAAAGGCGAGATGGAACCCTAGGAGCGGCAGTGGAGTTGTGACAGGTGCGGGAACCATAAGAGAATCGCCATAGGGGAAACAGGAGGGCGAAACATAGGAGAAACATCAGAGGTGAAATGGGATGAAGAGAGAAAATCTATAGAGGGAATCAGTAATAGTGGCAGAGGAGTAGCGGGAACCCTAGGAGCAGCGGAAGAGGTGAAACTTCAGTGGGAACCATAGGATTAGCGGGAATCAAAGGAGGAGGACACCTGGATTGGGAATCGTAGGAGCACTGGGATGTCTAGATCGGATGTGAAACAAGAACGGGATTTGGAGGAGGTGGAGGAGTGGTTGGCGGTGAATGATTTATCAGTTACTGTAGCAGAGGTATAGGATGGAATTTAATGTGTTCGACGATGATGGATCCATAGTAGCCGAGCACGAAGGACTGAAAACCCTAGATTAGGGAGACTTAATATAGTAGCTTATGAAACCCAAGATTTCAGATATCGGAAGTGGTGAAGATGGAGTCTCGAGAAGTAGCGCTAACCATAGATTTGGGAGGCTGATCTTTGTGAATGTGCAGGATGAGGAGAAATGGAAAAAAGTGGTGGTTTTCAAATAGGTGATTCGGAATTGGTAACTTGCGATTGGGAGGATATTGATAGTGGTGAACATTGAGTTGCAAAGTCGCGACAGGGTGGAGGTATGAAGAGGGGAATATGGAGTAGTGAGATGCAGTGAAAACTGTAGGATTAAGATGCCGATGTCAGTAAAATTGGTGGCTGAAAAGGTGGGAAGAACATCAGAGTTCAAGAAACTGAAGAATTGGAAGAGTGAAATCACGACGGGGAGAGAGGGGAAGCCGAAGGAATAATGGAAACCTCACGAGGAAGACAGAGGGAGTGGGAGGTAAACCAGATGGAAATCACAAGAGGGGGAAGAATGGATGAGCATTGGATAATGGAAATGGGGGAGACAGAAATCACGATGGGGAGGCTGAGCGGGAGCGGGATGACGAGGGAGAAAATGGAAGAGACGGATAGCATAGGAGGGTCATGGATGTGTGTAGGCTTGACACGTATGGGAATTAGGATGTGGAGGTTTATTAAACTGACATGTGGCAAGTGAAAACCCTAAGATTATTATATATATATATGTGAAAAATAAAAACATACAAAGGTTATTTATAGTAACGGGTATACAAATCACCAAGACAATCACCTTACCCCGTATTAGAACAATAGTACGTTAAGACAATGAAAAAGATGAAACTGACCTTCAAAAAAGTGCTATTTTAGAAAGTGAATGAGGAACCTAGGTTGCTTATCTATAAGCATGAGTAACATCAATAGAAATGTATTCAGCAAGACAAAGACAATTAGTTTTGGGTGTGGGCATCCTTTATAATACATTACTTGAACAGACCTTAAGAATTTTCATAGAAATAGATAAATATGATTCCAACCATAAAGCATGCCAACCATAATTCCACGACAACCAGAAGAACCAGGTGCACCCAAAGCTGCCCCAATAATATTGACATTCAACCAAATTACAATCGACGCTATCCACCGAATAGATTTGAGCACTAATGGATTCATTGCCCTGCCATGAACACCAAGTGATCCTAACACAACCATATCAAAAACATCATTAGTCATTGACCCAACATGTATATTATATGACAACATAATTCCATGATGAATGGCCAAAACTCCAGCCTGAAATGAATATTTTTTATTATTAGATTTCAGATCATTTCTTGCTCTCCAAGTATAAGAATGTACAGTAACAGTCACCACCACCATAATAGAATGTATTCGATCACTGCATGGTGTTATGAACATTGAGAGGTGTATCCCTTCAATGGTTTGGATATTAAAGATTCATCTAAATATCCCATACACATAACTCAATAACTAAAAACTGAACATGCAATAGATGAATAAATATTTTTGGGTTTCTTCAACATTTAAGCCCAAGAAGCAGACTAATGCTAAATTCATTCTTGATTGCTAAATGAGGCATTGTATGGGTAATCGCTATTTCCAAATTTTCCAAATCAAAAACAAATTATAAGGGGAAATAAATTATTTTCTAAAACTTTCTACCCAAGGAGGTATGCAAGTAAGGTCACCATTGTGATGAAAATATAAATCCCTATTAGTGAATTTACAATCCATTTTTATCATCTAAACCCAAATATCACAATCATAGAAATCATACATGGTAACATCCACAACTAGATGAGGAGCAGTAGATCATAGATACTTTGATTAATTTGTAAATCAGAAATACTAACATCCTTCTGAGTTATTGGATTGGAAACATCGTCAATAATCGCTCTAGAAAGCCTTGGAGTTCTCTAGATATTCAATTAGGAATTCTTACAAACCACCCACTTAGAACAACCCATAATATCACAATAGGAATATTTTATAGTAGACCATACTGATGAGAGAAAATACATGGGATAAAATACTTTCCCCATTTTTTAAAATACCTGCGTTGATTGGAAGCCAGGAGGGGGCACCGTGGTGACAGGTAGTTAGAGAGGAGGGTGCCACGGTGACAGGTCGTCAGAGAGGAGGGCGTCGCGGTGAGAGAGTTCATCGTAGAGGAGGGTTCCACAGTGAGAAGAGGTTGGGGAGTAGAGACCGGGAAGGAGAAGTCATCGGGGAGGAGGGCATCACGGTCAGGCGAGGTCGGGGAGGAGGGCATCGCAGTCAGGCGAGGTCGAGGAGGAGAAATCGTCTGGAGGAGAATAAGCCGGGAGGTGAAGAATCCAGGAGCAAGAGTAGCGAATCGGGGGACCCCGATACCAAATAGAAAAATATGAGATATAGCCAGGATTATTAAATTAAACCGTGTCAATTAGAATGATATATCCATGGACCAATAAAATAGTGGCTATAGGTTCGTGGCTATAGATTTAATTTCTAGTAGTGTTATTTTGGGGTTATTTGGGTTTTTAGGGTTTATTTAGTGGGTGGTAGGGTTTTGTAGGCTATTATTTGGGGATTTTTGTAGCGTTTTGTCGGGTTTTTTAGGGTTTTTAATTATTATTAGGGTTTATTGTGGTTTAATAGTGTTTTTATTGTATATTAGGGGTTTTAGGGCTTTTTAGCGTTTATTAGGGTATAATAGAGTATGTTATGGTTTATTATAGGTTATTATGATTCATTACTGTTTATTAGGGTTTTAGGGTTTAATAGTGGGTTTTATGGGTTGTTTGGGTTTATTAGTGTTTCCTAGGGGTTATTAGTGGTTGTTAGGGTTTGCTAGGTTTTTTTAGGGTTTTTATGGTTTGTTACGGTTTGATTGATTTGTTTGGAGTTTTATGTGTTTTTTGGGTTTTATGAGTGTGTTTGGATTTTTTATGTTTTGTTAGGGTTATGTTAGAGTTTTTTGGGGTTTTGTTGCGTTTTGTGGGTTTTGAAGCATTTTTAGGGTTTTTGTACCAATTGATAGGGTTTATGTAGCGTTGTTAGTGACTTTAGTGATTCTTTAGGGCTCTTTAGGGTTTTTAGGGTTTCTTATGGTTCTTTAGGGTGTATTTGGCATTCTTTTGAGGTTTTTAGGGTTTCCTAGGTGGTTTTTAGGGGTTTTAAGGGTTTCAAAGTGTTGGTTAGGGTTTTGTTTGGAAATTTTAGGATTTTTTGGGTTTTTTTAATTTTTAATGGTTTTTAGTGTTTTTTGAGTGTTTATGAGTGTTTTTAGGGGTTTTAGGTTTGTTTTTGGTTTGTTTTTGTTTTTAGGGGTGTTAGGTTTTTTAGGGTGGTTTAAGGTTTTTATGGTTTTTTAGGGTTTTGTCAGGTTTTTCTAGGTCTGTTAGGGTTTTTTTGTGAATATTAGCATTTTGAATTCTTTAATATCATTTTTGTTGTATATTTGGGTTTTAGGTATTTTGTATCTTTTATTGGTGTCTAATAGGGTTTTTAGGGTTTATTACGATTTATTGGTGTTTATTAGGGTTTAGTAGTGGGCTTTAGGATTTATTAGGGTTTATTATGGTTTATTATTCGATGGTAGGGTTTTTTAGGATTTATTAGTCCTTATTAGAGTTATTTAGGGTGTCTAAGGGTTTGTTAGGGTTATTAAGGGTTTGTTAGGGTTATTAAGGGTGTGTTAGGGTTTCTATTGGTGGGTTATGGTTTTTATGGATGGGTTAGGGTTTCTAAGGGTGTGCTATAGTTTCAATGGGTTTATAAGGTTGTGGTAGGGTTTCTATGGATGTGTTGGGGTTTCTAAGGGTGTTCTAGGGTTTCAAAGGTGTGTTAGGGTTTCTAAGGGTGTGTTAGGGTTTCTAAGGGTGTGGTAGGGTTTCTAAGGGTGTGTTAGTGTTTCTTAGGTTTTCTTAGGGTTTTGAAAGGGTTTTTAGGGGTTTTAGGGTTATGTTAGGGTCTCTTAGGGTCTCATAGTGTTTTTAGGGGTTTTCAAGTTTTTTGTGTTTATTGGGATTTCTTTGTGCTTCTTGGAGTTTTTTAGGGCTTGTTAAGGTTTGTTAGGGTTTTAGGATTTGTTATGTTTTTAGGGTATTTTGGAGTTTCTTAGGGTTTCTTAGGGTTTTTTATGGTTTGTTAGGGTTTCCCATATATTTTATTGGTTTTTAGTGTTTATGGGGTTATTCATGGTTTCTTAAGGTTATATAGTTATTTATGGTTGTCACATATGTTTAGAGCTAGTTGAAATCTTCAATTTGATATGTGGTAAAGGTGAAACGGACACCCAGAGCAGAAGTTATAGTCATTTTGAGGACTTAAGGACCTTTTGGGTCTTTAAGAACATGATAAGGTGTTCCAATTGGTCATAGATGTGTAGATCTAGTCGAAAGCTTCAATTTGTTATATGGTAGAGATAAAACGGACTCCCTGAGTAGAAGTTATGGTCTTTTGGAGGGTTAAAGTAACTTTTTGGGCCTTCAAGGATGTGAGAAGGTACTTCATTGGTTATACGAGTGTAGGTCTAGTCTCAAGCTTTGATTTGATGTGTGGTAGAGCTAAAACAGACACCCATAAAAGAAGTTATTGCAAAACGGACACGAGAAGCCAATCTTTTGACCATCCAAAGAGATTTTGGCTCTTTTGGGGGGTTGAAAAATGTCAGTAAAGATTCTTGTGGTTACCAGAGTGTGTATCTTTTCACAATATTCGATTTTATATGTGGTAGATCCATAATGAATAGACATAGTAGAAGTTATTGTCATTTTAAAGTGAGAAACACTCCTAGCTCCTAAAAACCTATGAAACCCGCAACTCACTAAAACAGGAGTAACATCTCCTTCGGGTGTCCGTTTGAGAATTGTGACTAATAAAATCAAAGCTCATGAGATGAGTGAGGACCAAGTCTAATCAAAACTGTGATAAGATCAAATAAATAGAAGATATATTAGTTATACCACTCCAAAACAAGTCCAACTTCAAAACAACCATAACATTCACTACGGTTGTCCACTTGAGCTCTACCACATATCAAATCAAAGGCAGCGAAGAGATCTATGAAAAAGGATCACTTGGACACATTTCAAGTAATTTTGGGACCCTAAAATCCCAAAAAACTATCACAAGGCCTCCAAAACTCCATTTCCATGTGCGGATCCATGTCAAATTTTTCTTAAATCGGTCATAACTTCTTATTTGTGTGTTAATTCGGCCTCCGACGCCTGTTTTTGACATAGTTTGTTCCATGAGATTTAGTTTGACTATTCACAGAGTAGAAATGGACACCTGAATAAGAAGTTATGCCTTTAATGACTCTGTGATTTTTTAGGTTTTCTGAGACACCATTTCTAGCACTTTTGTCTTGTCGGGTGTTTTTTCAAACTATAAATTATTATTACTGTTATTATTATTATTATTATTATCATCATCTCATGCAAATTCACATGCACATGCACATGCGTAATTATTATATTTTTATTACCATGCACGTGCACATGCAATGCACAAACGTTATTTTATTATCACATGCGTTGTTGTTATTATTTTTATTATTATTATTGGGGTTGTTGTTGTTGTTGTTGTTGTTATTGTTATTATCAATCACATGCAATTGCACATGCGAATGCACATACACGCACATTCAATGCACGTGCATTATTCTATTATCACATGTGTTTTTAATAATAATAATAATATTATTATTATTGTTATTATTATTATTATCATCATCAAATGAAAATGCAATACACATGCGTTATTGTTTTTACCATGCCCGTGCACACATAATGCACATGCAATATTTTATTATCACATGCTTTGGTACTACTACTATTATCACCATGACTACTATAATTGTTACTACTGCTATTATTATTACTATCATCACATGCAAATGTAGATGCACATGCCTTATTATTTATTATTTATTACCATGCACGTGTATATTCAATGCACTTGTATTATTCTTTTATTATAATTAGTACTATCACAATTTTTTTTATTATTATCATTATCATTATTATTATCATTATCACTTGAAAATGAACAAGCATGTGCATTGTTATTTATTATTTATTTCCATGCACGTGCATTCATTTTTATTATTACAATTAGTATTATTAATATTATCCTCAAATGTAAATGCACATGCACATGCTTGTGCGTTCTTATTTATTATTATTTATTATTATTTATTACTATGCACATGCACATGAAACGCACTTGCGTTATTCTATTATTATTATTATTATTATTATTATTATTATTTGTATCATCAAATACAAATGCACATGCATGTGCATGGTTATTTATTATTTATTACCATGTACGTGCATGCGTCATTATCATTATCATTACATGTAAATGCCCATGCACGTGCGTTATTATATATTATTTTTATCATGCACATGCAAATATAATGCACTTGCGTTATTCTATTATCACATGTGACATTATTATTTATTCTCATGCACGTACACACGCAATGCACATGCATTATTCTATTATCACATGTGTTATTATTTATTATTTATTATCATTCACATGCAAATGCACATTCATGTGGACTTGATTATAATTTATTGTTTATTACCATGCACATGCACATGCACATACACATGTAATTCCCATGCATTATTGTTTATAATTTATTATCATTCACCTGAAAATGAGTAGGCATATGCACATGCACGTGCATTATGATTTATTATTTAAACCATGAACATGCATATGCAAATGGACGTGTGTTATTACTATTATTACTATAAGAGGTATTTTTAGTGTTTACTATCATTTTTTAGAATTTTTAGGTGTTATTAATATTTATTATGGTTTGTTAGGGTTTTAGGGTTTTTAAAGGTATATTAGTGTTTTTACGGTTTGGTGGGGGTTATTAGGATTTTATTAGGGTTTATTATGGTGTGTTAAAGATTATTAGGTTTTATTAGGTATTTTTAGTGTTTTATTAGGATTGATTTGGGTTTATTAGGGTATATTATTATATATTATTGTATATTTGGGTACGTTTAGGATTTATTAGGGTTTATTATCGTTCATTATGGTTTATTAATTTTTAAGAGGGTATAATTGTGTTTTTTTGAAATTAGTAGGGTTTAGTAGGGTTTATTAGGGCTTTTAAACTTTGTTATGTATTATTAGCATTTATTAGGGGTTTTAGGGATTTTAATGGTATATTTTCAATTCATAAGGTTTAGTGGGGTTTATTATGGTTTATTATAGTGTGTTAAGGTTTATTTGGGTTGAGTAGGTATTTTTAGGGTTTTATTACTCTATAGTAGGTATCTTTAGGGTTTTATTATGGTTTACTAGGGTTGAGTAGTGTTTATTAGGGTTGAGTAGGATTTTTTTGTGATCATTTTTAGGGTTTCTTAGGATATATTAGAGTTTATTATGGTTTTTTATGGTTTTTAGGGATTTTTAATGTATTTTAGTGTTTTTTGTGGTTATTAGGTTATGTTAGTATTTTTAGGTCTTTTTAGGTTATATAGCATGTTTTTATTGTTTGTGATGATTTTTTTGTTGTTTGTGATGGTTTTTAGGGTTTATTAGGTTATATTAGAGTTTATCAGGGTTTCAATGGATTTTTAAGGTATACTAGCCATTGTTTTCGTTATTAGGTTTTTGTAGGGTTTTATTAGGGGTCATTATGGCGTGTTAAGATTTGTTAGGGTTGAGTAAGGTTTATTTGGATTTATTTATGGTTTATTAGGGATTTTTAGGGTTTTTTGGTGGTTTATTATGGTTTATTAGTGTTTATTAGTGTCGATTAGTGTTGCTTAGGGTTGTTTAGGTTTTCTTAACGTGTTTTTAGGGTTTATTTGGTTTTATTGTCATTTATTAGGGTTTATTAGGAATTTTTGGGGTTTTATTAGGGTTGAGTTGAGTCACATAGGGTTTTTAGGGATTATAAGGCGTTTTTTTGGATTATTAGAGATTATTAGCGGTTTATTATGGTTTAATTTTTTTATATTATGTTATATTAGGGTTTAATATTTTTGAGGGTTATGAAGCGTCTTTAGGGTTTTTGTAGCATTTTTTAGTGTTTGTGTAGCGTTGTTTGAGTTTATGTAGCATTTTTAGTGTTTATGAAGCCCTTTTTGGGTTTAGTTAGCGGTTTTAGGTTTTATGTAGCATTATTTATGGTTTATGTAATATTTTAAGGGTTTATGTAGCGTGTTTAGGGTTTAGGTTTTATGTAGCATTTTTTAGGGTTTATGTTCCATTTTAGGGGTTTATGTACCATTTTTAGGGGTGATGTAGTGTTTATGTTGAAATTTTTAGGGTTTATGTAATGTTTTTAGGGTTCATGTAGTGTTTTTAGGGTTTATGTTCTGTTTTTAGGTTTTATGTAGTGTTTTTTAATGATTATGTTGAGTTGTTTAGAGTTTATGTTACAGTTCTAGTGTTTATGTAGTGCTATTTGGGTTTATGTTGCGTTTTTTGGGTTTTAGTAGCATTTTTTGAGTTTATGTTGTGTTTTTAGGGTTTTTGTTGCATTTTTAGGGTTTATGTAATGTTTATTGAGTTTATGTTTCTATTTATTACCTTTTTTAGGTTTTTAATGGTTTTTTATGGTTTGTAGTGGTTTTTAGGGTTTTTAAGGGTTTTTAATGGGTGTTTATGGGTTTTATGGTATTTAATGCGTTTTCAAGGGTTTTGGGGGGTTTTTAAGTGTTTATTTGTTTTCTCGAGATTGATAGGGGTTGTTAGGGTTTTTAGTGTGTTTTAGGGGTTTTTTGGGTATTGTAGTAGTTTTTAGGGTTTATGTGATGTGTTTTAGTGTTTTTTGGGTTCTTTATGGTTTTTAGTGTTCTTTAGAGTTTATTATAGTTATTTAGGGTTTATTAGGGTTCTTTAGGGGTTATTAGTGTTCTTTAGGATTTGTTACTGTTTATTAGCATTTTTATTTTATATTAGGGTTTTATTGGGCTTTGGTAGGCATTACTGGCTTTTTCTAGGGTTTATCAAACTTTTTTAGTGTTATTTAGGATTTATTAGGGTTTCTTGGGGTTTAATTTATTTATTAGGGTTTATTAACATGTATATGGGTTTATTACGCTTTCTTAGGGTTTATTATGATTTGTTAGGGTTTATTGCGGTTTATCAGGTGTTTGTTATGGTTTGTTTGAGTTTTTTACAATTTATTTGGCATAGTTAGGATTTGTTATGATTTATTTGGGGTTGTTAGGGTTTTTTACGATTTATTATGGGGTTATTAGAGTTTGATAGGGTTTATTTTTGGGTTTTAGGGTTTTGTAGGTTATTATTTGGCGGGTTTTGTAGTGTTTTCTCTGTTTTGTTGGGGGTTTTTAGTGATTATTAGGCTTTATTATGGTTCAATAGTGTTTTTATTTTATATTTGGGGTTTTAGGGATTTTGTAGCATTTGTTAGAGTCTAATATGGGTTTTAGGGTTTATTTTAGGTTATTATGATTTATTAGTGTTTATTTGGGTTTTAGGGTTTAATAGTGGGTTTCAAGTGTTATTTGGGTTTATTAGTGGTTCTTATGGGTTATTTGTGGTTGTTAGGGTTTGTTAGGTTTTGTTAGGGTTTTTTAGGATGTGTGTTATTCTATTAGAATGCACATTATTTTTATTATTATTATCATTATCATTATAATCATTATCATTATTATAATTATAATTATTGTTATTACTATTATTATTATTGTTATTATTATCATCACATGCAAATGCAGATGCACATGAATTATTATTTATTATTTAGTATAAATTATTTATTTCGATGCACGTGCATTTGTTTTTGTTGTTGTTGTTATTACTATTATTATTATTATTATCATCAGATGCAAATGCATATGAATTTCCATTATTATGTATTACCATGCACACGTAAACGAAATGCACCTACATTATTCTTTTATAACATGCATTTTATTGTTATTGTTATTACTACTGTTATTGTTATTATTTTTATTATCATCAAATGTAAATGAAAATGCACGTGTGTTATTATTTATTACCATACATGCACACATTCAATACATATGTGTTATTCTATTATCACATACGCTATTATTATTAATATTACTATTATTGTTATAATTATCATCACGTGCGCTATGAGTTATTATTTATTATCATGCACTACACATGCAATGCACATGCGTTATTCTATTATCACATGAATTGTTGTTGTTATTATTATTATTATTATTATTATTATCATCATCATCATCTCAAGCACCTACACTTGCACATGCACGTGCAATATTTTTTATTTTTTATTACCATGCATGAACACATGCAATGCACTCACGTTATTTTATTATCACAAAAATTGTTATTCTTATTGTTATTATTATTATTGTGGTGGTTTTTGTTATTGTTGTAGTCATTGTTATTATCATCACATGAAAATGCACATGAAAATAAATAATCACGCACATTCAATGCATGTTCGTTATTCTATTATCACATGCGTTGTTATTAATATTAATAATAATAATAATATTATTATTATTATTATCATCGTCATCATCATCACATGAAAATAAAATGCACACACATTATTATTTATTACCATTCACGTGCACGCGTAATGCACATGCAACATTTTGTTATCACAAGCATTGGTACTAGTACTATTATCACTACTACTAATACTGATGTTATTATTATTATTATTATTATCACATGAAAATGAAGATGCTTGTGCATTATTATTTATTATTTATTACCATGCACGTGAATATTCAATGAACTTGTATTATTCTTGTATTATTATTATTATTAATATTATTATTATCACAGTTATTATTATTATTACTATTATTATTATCATTTCATTATTGTTATCATTATCACATGCATATCCACATGCATGTGCGTTGTTATTTATAATTTATTACCATGCACGTGCATGCGTTATTATTATTAATATTATTAAAATTCGTATTATTAACATTATTATCAAATGTAAAGGCACATGCACATGCATGTGCGTTCTTATTTACTATTATTTATTTATTATTTACTACTATGCACATGCACATGCAATGCAGTGGCATTATTCTGTTATTATTGTTGTTGTTATTGTTGTTTGTATCATCAAATGCAAATTCACATGCGCGTTCATTGTTATTTATTATTTATTACCATGCACATGCATGCATCATTATCATTATCATTACACGTAAATGCAAATACATGTGCAATATTATATATTATTTATTATCATGCACATGAAAATGCAATGCACTTGTGTTATTCTATTAGCAGATGTGTTATTATTATTTATTCTCATGCACGTGCACACGCAATGTACTTGCGTTATTCTATTATCACTTGTGTTATTATTTATAATTTATTATCATTCACATGCAAATGCACATTCTTGTGGACATTGTTTTTATTTATTTTTTATTACCATGCACATGCACATGCACATGCACATGGATGTGTGTTATTATTTATTATTTGTTATCATTCACCTACACATGCACATACACATGCAATTCACATGCGTTATTATTTATAATTAATTACTTATTATCATTCACATGCAAATGCGCATGCATATGCACATGCACGTGCATTATGATTTATTATTTAATCCATGAACATGCATATGCACATGCACCTACATTATTACTTCTATTATTATTATAAGTATTTTTAGGGTTTAATATCCTTTTTTAGGATTTTTAGGTGTTATTATCATTTATTATTGTTTGTTAGGGTTTTATGGTATTTAATGGTATGTTAGCGTTTTTAGGTTTTGGTGGGGGTTATTTGGATTTATTAAGGTTTATTATGGTATTTCAAGGTTTATTAGGGATTATTAGGTATATTTAGGGTTTTATTAGGATTGAGTTGGGTTTATTAGGATTTATTATAGTATATTATGGTATATTTGGGAATGTTTAGCATTTATTAGGGTTTAGTTTTGTTCATTGTGGTTTATTAATTTTTAAGAGGGTATATTAGGGGTTTTTATTATTTATTCAGGTTTATTAGCGGTTTTAAGCTTTATTGGGTTTTATTAGCATTCATTAGGGGTTTTAAGTCTTTTTAATGGTATATTTGCATTTTTAGGGTTTATTGGGGCTTATTATGGTTTATTATTGTGTATTAAGGTTTATTAGGGTTGAGTAGGTATTTTTAGGGTTTTATTAAGGTTGAGTCGGTATCTTAAAGTTTTTATTAGGGTTTATTAGAGTTGAGTACGGTTTATTATGGTTTGTTAGGGATTTTTAGGATTTACAAGGGTTTGTTAGTGTTTTTATTAGGGTATATGAGTGTTTTTTAGTTTTTTTAATATATATGAGGGGTTGTTATGACTTTTTAGGTTTTATGAGTGTGGTCTTAGTGTTTGTGAGCATTTTTAATGGGTTTTTAGATTTTATTTGAATTTATTATGGTTTATTAGGGTTTCTAGGGCTTTTTAGTGGTTTGTTTTCATTTTTTTGTTTATTGGGGATTAGTTGGGTTTTATTAGGTTTTGTTATTGTGTTTCATGGTTTATTAGGGTTGAGAAGGTATTTTTAGGGTATTATTAGGGTTTTATGAGGTTTTATTCATTTTTATTAGGGTTTATTAGGGATTTTTAGGGTTTGTTTGGGGTAGATTAGTTTTTTTTGTTTTATTAGGTTATATTAGTGTTTGTTAGGTCTTTTTAGAAAATATAGCGTGTTTTTATTGTTTGTAAGAATTTTGTTTTTTATCGTGAGTGTTTTAGGGTTTTTGTGGTTATATTAGAGTTTATTATGGTTTATTGGGGTTTCTAGGGACTTTTAAGGTATATTAGTGTTTTTGTCTTTATTAGGTTATATTATTGTTTTTAGGTCTTTTAGGTAATATAGCGTGTTTTTATTGTTTGTGAGCATTTTTAGGGTTTATTAGGTTATATTAGATTTTATGAGGGTTTCTAGGGATTTTTAAGGTATACTACCATATTTTTTTATTAGGGTTTTGTAGGGTTTTATTAGGGGTTATTATGGTGTGTTAAGGTTTGTTAGGGTTGAGTAGGGTTTATTGGGCTTTATTTATGGTTTATTAGTGATTTTAGGGTTTTGGGGGTTTATTAGTGTTTATTAGTGTTTATTAGTGTCTATTAGGGTTGGTTAGGGTTGTTTAGGTTTTCTTAACTTGTTTTTAGGGTTTATTAGGTTTTATTATCATTTATTAGGGTTTATTAGGTATTTTTGGGGTTTTATTAGGGTTGAGTATAGTTTCTTAGGATGTTAGGGATTATAAGGTGTTTTTTTGGGATTATTAGAGTTTACTTGGGGTTTATTAGGGTTTAATTATTTATTTTATGGTATATTAGGGTTTAATATTTTTGAGGGTTTTAAAGTGTCTTAAGGGTTTTGTAGCATTTTTTAGGGTTTCTGTACCGTTGTTAGAGTTTATGTAGCATTTTTAGTGTTAATGTAGCGTTTTATGGTTTAGTTAGCGGTTTTAGATTTTATGTATTATTTTTAGGGTTTATGTAATGTTTTTAGGGTATATGTAGTGTGTTTAGTGTATAGGTTTTATGTTGCATTTTTTATGGTTTATGTTGCGTTTTTTGGGTTTATGTAGAGTTTTTAGTGGTGATGTACCATTTATGTTGCATTTTTTATGGTTTATGTAATGTTTATAGGGTTTGTGGAGTGTTTTTACGACTTATACTATGTTTTTAGGTTTTATGTAGCGTTTTTTAATGTTTATGCTGGTCTTTTTATGGTTTATGTTGTGTTTTTTAGGGTTTATGTTATTGTTCAGGGGTTTATGTAGTGCTTTTAGGGTTTATGTTGCGGATTTGGGTTTATGTTGCATTTTTTGGTTTATGTTGCATTTTTAGGGTTTTTGTTGCATTTTTAGGGTTTATGTAACGTTTTTAGGGTTTATGTATCTATTTGAAGCCTTATTTAGGGTTTTAATTGTTTATTTATGGTTTGTAGTATTTTTTAGGGTTTTTAAGGGCTATTTACGAGTGTTTATGGTTTTTTATTGTATCTGATGTCTTTTTAATGGTTTTTTGGGTGTTTTATGCGTCTATTTGTTTTTTTTTGGATTTATAGGTGTTGTTGTGGTTTTTTAGTGTGTTTTAGGGTTTGTTTGGTTATTGTAGTATTTTTTAGGGTTTATATAATGTGTTTTAACATTTTTTTGTGTTCTTTAGGGTTTTTAGTGTTCTTTAGTGTTTAATATGGACCTTTAGGGTTTATTAGGGTTATTTAGGGTTTATTATTGTTCTTTGGGATTTTTTTCTGTTTATTAGCGGTTTTTATTGTATATTTGGGTTTTATTGGGATTTTGTAGGCATTAATAGCTTTTTCTAGGGTTTATCAACCTTTTTTAGGGTTATTTAGGATTTATTGGGGATTATTAGGGTTTATTTTATTTCTTAGGGTTTAGTAACATGTATTTGGGTTTATTACGATTTATTAGGGTTTATTATGCTTTGTTTGGGTTTATTGGGGTTTATTAGGTGTTTGTTATGTTTTGTTTCAGTTTGTTACGATTTATTTGGCATTGTTAGGATTTGTTACAATTTATTTGTGGTGGTTAGGGTTTTTTATGGTTTATTTTGGGGTTATTAGGGTTTTTAGGGTTTATTAGTGGGTTGTAGGGTTTTGTAGATGATTATTTGGAGGTTTTTTGTAGCGTTCTTTCGGGTTTGTTAGGGTTTTTAGTGATTATTAGTTCTTATTATGGTTTAATAGTGTTTTTATTGTATACTAGGGGTTTTTGGGTTTTGTAGCATTTATTAGGGTCTAATAGACTTTTCTAGGGTTTATTACTGGTTATTATGATTTATTTGTGTTTGTTAGGGTTTTTAGTGTTTAATAGTTAGTTTAGGGGTTATTAGGGTTTATAAGTGGTTCTTAGGGGTAATTAGTGGTTGTTATGGTTTGTTAGGTTTTGTTAGGATTTTTAGGGTTTGCTACGTTTTGATTGAGTTTTTTTGGGGTTTTATGTGTTTTGTTTTGGGTTTTAAGGGTGTATTTGGATTTTTTATGCTTTGGTATGGTTATTTTAGCATTGTTTTGGGTTTTGTTGCATTTTGTGGGCTTTGAAGCATTTTTCTGTTTTTTTTTGCAATTGTTAGGGTTTATGTAGTGGTGTTAGAGGCTTTAGTGGTTCTTTAGTGGTTTATTAGGGGTTTATTAGGGTTTAATTTTTTATAATACGGTATATTAGGGTTTAATATTTTTTAGGGTTTTGAAGCATCTTTAGGGTTTTTGTAGCCTTTATTTGGGTTTGAGTAGAGTTGTTAGATATTATGTAGCTTTTTTAGTGTTTATATATCATTTTTAGGGTCTAATTTGTTTTTTTAGGTTTTATGTATCGTTTTTAGTGTTTATGTAACGTTTTTAGGGTCTGTGTAGCATGTTTAGGGTTTAGGTTTTATGTAGCATTTTTTGGGGTTTATGCTGCCTTTTCTGGGTTTATGTAGCTTTTTTAGTGGTGACGCAACGTTTATTTTTCATATTTTAGGGTTTATGTAACATTTTTCGGGCTCATGTAGTGTTTTTAGGGTTTATATTGTGTTTTTAGGTTTTATGTAGCATTTTTTAATGTTTATGTTGCATTTTTAGGGTTCATGTAGTGTTTCTTAGGGTTTATGTTACAGTTCTAGGGTATATGTACTGCTTTTAGGGTTTATGTAGCGTTTTTTGGGTTTATGTTGCGTTTTTTGGTTTATATTGCGTTTTTAGGGTTTTTGTTGGATTTTTTAGGGTTTATGTAACGTTTTTAGGTTTTATGTATCTATTTGAAGCCTTTTTAGGGTTTTAATGGTAGTATATGATTTTTAGTGTTTTTTAGGCTTTTTAAGGGTTGTTAATGGGTGTTTATGGTTTTTATGGTATTTGACGACTTTTTAATGGTTGGGGGTATGGGTTTATTTGTTTTTTTGGGGACTCATAGGGGTTGTTAGGGTTTTTAGAGTGTTTTAGGGTATCTTTAGGTATTGTAGCAGTTTTTAGGGTTTATATAATCTGTTTTAGTGTTTTTTGGGTTCTTTAGGGTTTTTTAATGTTCTTTGCAGTTTAATATGGTTCTTTGGGGTTTATTAGTGTAACACCCCAAGATTTCATAGTACGTTATTTTTTCAAAGTAATTCAATAACTTGTATTACACGCAACACTGAGTTCAAGCATACCACAACTTACCAAACTAGTCGTTCAAAATCATTTATGAATAGTATTAACTGAATTTTGATCTATATATAATCCTTATAATTTTAGAATCCCTATTATTAGTTTCTTAGACATAATGTAAGAAATAATTCATTTTTTTTCAGATAAAAGAAGTATTTTTCAAAAATGAACTTTTACCGCCTTTTAATGATGAACCCTTTTTAAATCCAATTTTTGAAACTTTTATATATTAAATTTGACAAAATAAACTTCTTCTTTAGAATCTAGACATAAGAATTTAGTTTCAATAAATTTTTGGTATTTTTCTGGAGACATTAAATTTTAAATGAATAGTGAAAAACACTGAGTTATTGTTTAAAACCGATTTTATATTTAAATAATTATTTATTTAATTTAAATTTATTTTAGGTCAAAATAGATACATAATACCTATATATGTTCAATTTAATTCATTGAAGTCATTTTATAATAATATTAGATATATACAAATTTTATCAAACTTTTTTCCGTCTTTTACACACCTTCTAGGAGAATTTGCAATTTTACATAAAACATAATTTTACTGCTTCTGTGAGTTGAATTTAGAAAATCCGAGAGACACGGTTAATATCAAGGAGTAAAATGTGGTTTATTAAGATAAAAATAATTTTTGGTGAATAGTAACTTTTACTTTTATTTACCACGGTTAAAAGTAAATGGGGTAATTAATGGTTAAAATGATATTATTATTACCCTAAAACATGTCCCAATTCTATTGGACAAGTTTATATCGACCAAAATCAACCTTAGGAATAAAATATTATCATTTAGGTCCACTTGGATTAGATTAGGACATTTTTTATTATTTTATTCAAAGAAGAGTTAAAATAGTTAAAATCAAAGTTTAATAACTACAACATTTTTAATATAGGGTTATACATAAGATAAATTATACTATAAATATAAATTATAAAGATAAAACCATTTCCTACATTATTTTATTTTATTTATAATTTTTAGAGATTAAATAATTATAATTATTAATGATACAATGATGATGCAGTGATTACCTTATTAATGAAAGAATCAAATAAATGGTATTATAAATATTAAAATAAATATAATTTCAATGTTTTCATGACATAAACGAATTTTATAGGTGAATATGACATTTTAGGAATTATTCAATGTATTTTTTTCGAAGTAATCAAGCTGTTATTATTTAAAAAAAACAAATACCAAATAGTGTCAAAATTGACATAAAATAGTTTTTAAAACAAATATTATATTATTAATTGATATAATGGTCCAAAAAATAAATGGATCAGAAAAAAGACTTATATAATAATATATATGACATTTATCAACCAATTGGGGTTCTATTGGCTATATATAGTAAGTTTATTAACCATATCATGTAAGAATAAAAGAAGACACGGTAAAGGTTAAATTATTTAATTTAAAGTTAAATCTAAATGATAAGGTTGAAATGGTAACCTAAACTTGTATATAGACTATTTTTTGTTTGTATTTGGACCCATACCAACATTATCCTCGAAATAAATCAATTTGGAGCCATTATAAAACGAATATGAATTTATTATAAGGTAATATTTTAAATTTTTTCAAAAGTGCCCCTCACCCCTCTTATAAAAAGGCACTTCCCCTTCTATCAAATTCATACCTCCAAAGCCATTTGGCTCAGCCAAACCCTGCCCAAATATCCTAAAAACTATCCTAACTTCATTCTAGAGGCCTTTTTTTTGGTCAGAAAGCCCACCTAAAGATCCCTTTTTATCAAATCACAAGGAAGAACCCCAAAAAGAGGTGATGATTTCACCACCCTCTTTCAAGTTCTCTTATTCTTCCACTTACTCTTTATTTGTTGTTTCCATTATAAAATAATAACTCCAGTATCTTATATATACTGTGATGTTATTAAAAATATGGAACAACAATATTCATTATTCTATCCATCTTATGAATGATAATGTCACCTTGCGTCCGTACGTACAGCTTACCGTCTCCACATCGTGGTGTAATTTGTTATTTAACACTATGTTATTTGAATGGATATAATGATGAGTAATATGTATTTAAATAATGAAAATAACATGATAATGTATCTGGAAAATTGATATACCATCCAATTCCACACCTTTAAGAAAATGATATTTTCGCTCGTGCGTACGTACGGATTACCGTCTCCACGACGCGATGAGATTAATTTCCACATTCTCCATTCATCAACGATTATAAAAATACATATTACTAATAAGTATGTAATATATGAAATAATAATGCTAATATATATATATATATATATATATATATACTTACATATTTCTTATTTACATTGTTCCGTTCAATACGATATGAAAACGGAAACAACGTTTATGCTTACGTACGGACTACCGTCTCCATAAACTATGTTTTTCATTTCATATACATGTCTATTATACATATTTATATTATAAATATATATGATATATAAATCATGTTTAATATTCTGCAATTATTTAAATCTTGATCTAAATGATACAATCAAGAGTAATAAGTTAAAACACTTACGATAAAGAAAGCGAATATTACGTGAAATGTTAATTTAACATGGAAATTATTATTAAATGGGTATTATAAAGTCATAAATAAATCATGTATTATATCATAAATATTAATATGGTTCTCATATAATTTAATAACATACTACGATCTTCATACAGGAGGTTAAAATTACCCTCGACTAAAGGAATGCTCAAGATAAGGGTATATTCTTCAATCTCATTATTATCCGAGATTGTTTATGTGTAAGTATTTAATGGGACATTTTTATCATCCATGTCAATTTTTCATAAAAATGTTTTCAAAATGAATATTTTAAGGATTTGTGAAAGGTACTCTTTATCAAGATCTGAATTTTAAATGTTTTAATATTTATCATTCTAAATCTTTTTAATTAATGTCCATGTTTTCAAAATGATTTTAAGGATTTATTTATATGGACATGAAGGTTTTGAAATGATATATCTTTTAAAAAGATTAAAAGTGGTATGGGACACTTTTATTCAAAAATATCATTTAAATTAATTCATTTATAAATTTTTGACTTTTCAATGATTTCAAAAAGAGATATTTCTCTCAATAGTTTTGATTTCATCTTTTTCAACATCCTATGATGGATTTTAAGCTTATTTGAAGTTGATTTTTTTTGATAAAAAACTTCCATATTGTATTGATGGTTTTGTGATATGTTTGACTGTTGCTGTGTTATTTTTATACCATTCATGGTTTATAGAGAAATAATTTACATTTTGTATGCTAGTTTTAATCAGAATGTTTATGTTATGTTTAAACATGTTCATATAAGGAATGCATTGGACTTAGTAAGTGACTGGTGGATCCCACTATAGTTCCTTGAGGCATCGGTAGGTCTCATGAGACAAAATAGTGTCTTAGAACTGGGCCTTGAAAAAATCTTATTTGTAGTCTTGGCACAAGGCCTTGACTATGTGGTTATTATAGTCTTGCATTATGCATCCCATCATTATGAAAGTGGTTAGTGATATTGCATGTGATTATTCGACTAGTAGAATATCCATGTGAATAAGTAATTGGAATTATTTCATTTTATTTTTTCTATATAATGCTGAATTTTATGTTTTAAAGGCTTTTGTTTTAGTTATGCAATTCCTTAAATGTTTAAGCTTATTCATGAAAGTTTTTGTTGTATTTCTTAACCTTACTGAGCATTAGAGCTCTCCCCTTTCTATTTTTTATTTTTCCCAGGATTCCAAGAAGTGTATTGTGATTGATATGCATAGTTAAGGAAAGGGAATAATGGCGTTCATAAAGATTATTTATGTTGTTTTGTACATCTTAAAGAGTAATGTAACATTCATGTATGTAATCTGTTTTCCAAGACTGCTAAATCGATCGGTCATTTAGAACTTGATTCCTTGTAACCAGGCCATTGAATTAAAATAATGCACCGACTTTGGATAACTGGGGTCGGGGCGTTACAGTTGGTATCATCGGAGGATTAGCAATAAACTTGGAAACTAGATTTAGATAATCTCTGATTAGAGCACATTAACCTAAGAAAGACTTTGAGGATTAGAATAGAAGGACTTCCAAGAATTTTGGTAATGTTGAGATTTTGTGAGTTTTCTAAGAAAATACATCTCAGTCTGGATACGAACATGTAGAGGCGGCTCTGACACAGATGTACCTAGGGGTAAAACCCAAAAACACCGCTTTGAGCTAGACTCGAATGGAAACTAGTGCACGATAACGGTCCTTGCTGCACTCTTGGTTACGACACTTCCAGGGGAAATTCTTAGGATAATTCTCATTTTCTTTACAAGTAATTAAGAAGGATCTACTAGTATATAACTCCTCAAATAAAATATTGTTATTGATTATATCCATATACTGTTCAATTTATGTTAGGTATTTTACAAGTTTGGAATTATTTATTTCAATTCTTAAACTGACCTAGTGTATGCCATTGTATAGAAATGGTACCCAGTAGAAGGAATGTGAAATCTAGTAATACGTATGATCCAAAGTGTAAGAAGGGTCATATCATTCATGGTATTAATCCAATGTTTAGAAAGTAAATATTCCCCCATGTATTATCATCATATGAATAAATAGTATCATAAGATCCGTAAATAATTCTCCAAATCTTATGTCTTTGAAGGGAAGCATGTAACGACCCAAAATTTCATTAATGGAAAATCCCTCTTGATCCAGTTAAATGTTTCTTTATGTTTTTATAAGATGTCAACTTCTTTAGTTTTACGTTAAGATTTGTGACCGTTACTTTTATAGCCGTTGAACAGTGATCATCTGGGTAGTTTAAATATAAGGCTTTAACGAACCAATTTTCTACTCAGACAAAGGAAGCGATGGCCTCATCCAGTAGAATTGCCCCTTACGAAGCCCATTTGTCGGAGCACGGAAAGGAGGTGGCGTCTTTGGGCTTTTCCCTTGACCAAGCCCAAGCTGAGCTTCATCAAGTCAAGCTCGAACGTGATCGTCTACGGGAAAAGTGGAAGTTGATTGAAATTACCACTCGAGCAATGTTATCCGAGCAACCCCAAGAGTCTGTCACCATCGCACACCTTACCCTTAGGTCTTATGCGGCTATTTTAAGGGGTTATGTAACAAATAAGTAGCACCATGTTCATGTACATTATTTTTTGTATATAATAATGAATATAATTTCTAGTCATTTTTGATGCATTGTAATTAGTTTTTAAAGTACAAATGATGTTTTTAGTTATTATTTAATTAAGAATTATATTTTATTAAATTAAAGGATTTTTGAATTAAATAATATTTTAATAAAATATTATTATTAATATTAAATTAATTTTTATTAAATATAAATGATCTTATAATTTTATGAATGCAATTAAAATTTTTATTAAGGTTTGAAAGCCATTTCTGTCAAAACCCGTGAATTTTTTTATAAATGTCGGTTTTTATTTTAAAAGTGAAAATTCACATATTTAGAAAATTATTTAGATAAAATAAATATTATTTTTGGAATCAGGACGTCGAAATTATCCAATGGTGAATTTTTCATAATTTTCTGAGACAGTCAAATTTTTGGGTAAAAATTAAATACCATTTAAATATATAATGTGTTTTATGACATCATAATGACCCAATGGTGATGTAATAAATACCATAATCCTTATGTTCGTCCAATATGTGTTTTATCATTAAAATAATGAGGTTTTGGGTTTGTTTGACTCACTTTTCAAAGCATTAATGGAGCCCTCGAGACTTATTCAACACTTTGCCTTTTTAAATTAATTTCCATGGGAGTGTGACTCACCTCCACATAAGCAACCCTAATTTTTTAATAAGTTCGGACCTTGGACTTGTAAAATATTTTTTTCCTCTTTCCTTTTCCAGAAACCATGGGCAAATACCATGGGATGGTTTGTGGTTTGGATTATTTTAATATAAGGGGTCCCAAACCTAAATAATAAAGAATTCTCTCACCTTTCCTATATAAACCCACCCAAGCTCCCACTTCCTCCTCACCCAAAGCCCTTTAAGTTCGTCCAAACTCTGACCTACTATCTCTAGAATCCTCTCAAGGTGCCCCAATCTCCCAAGAAGCCTCTCACAAGCCTCTCTCTAGCCTTTGGAAGCACACTTCCAAGTAAGGGTTTTTCTTCCTTTCTCATTTTTTGTCAATTTTCTTTAAGTTGTATTGCCCTTTTAATTTCATTTATGAATGTTGGGGTATGGTTTCGCACCTCTCCCATACTTCCCTCTTATTGTTTGAATGATGGGAGACCCCTTTCTCTCTCATTAAATGCCTCCCATGTACACCCGTTACTATGCCGAAATTCCGAAAGGAACCTTTTTATCCTCTTTTATATTCAAGCAATACTTTTGTATCATGAATCTAAATTACTTTTCTATTGTTTGGAAATGTATCTATATGAACTTCTTACTGTCCATTACATGTAAATATGATGAGGAACCCCTTTCTCTCTCATCAGACTTTTTTATGAATTCTTATGTCACGCCATTACGCTGCCGAAATCACACCGATTTTCTAAGCCAATATCATTGTGTGGTGAATACCATGCCCATTTCTCCATCAAGGGAATTCACATTTATGCACATTTACTTATTTATTGTAAAGTTTCATGTATGAATTCCACATTCCTTTATCGTGGAATAAATGATTATGTTTTATGAATCCCTGTTTTATGATCCATGTGGCACACTTATGCATGAAATGAAATGTTTAAGAAGGGTGCGCCCTGATAGCGCTCCAATGCATTGGGTAAAGTATAGTATCATGATACGTCATGTGCAATGAGTGTTGACTCATGCTAATTCAAGTGCAACGAGGGTTTAATCATGCTTCAAGTGCAATGAGGGTTTACTCATGCTCCATGTGCAATGAGCCTTGGCTCATGCTAATTCAATGTTAAGTGTTATTGCCACATTTCCATGTTATGATTATCATGCTTTATCATGCCTTTATGTTCATGTCTCTCTTATGCTCTATTGATATGACTATTGCCTAACATGTATTGTACTCCTCATGTTATTCATTGTGTACTCCCTTACTGGGCTTTATAGCTCACCCTTTTCTTATGCATGTCCTCAGGTTATCCCATGCAATGCTAAGTACGAAGGAATGTAGTGGTCATGTAAAGGAAGTTTTCAATAAGGATGTTGTATTTCAAGTTTAAAGTTTTTATGTAATGATCCTAATCCCCAAAGACACTAAACCTCTCGATCTTCTTTGTTGTATCAAGTGAAGTTTTATGTAATAAAGCATGTTTAAGTTGTAATAAAAAGCAGGGTTGTCATAGTTGGTATCAAAGGATAGGTTTAGTTATTTTTGGGATTAGGAAACCCTAGTAAAGCCTTAGATACAAGACTAAGCATAATAAAAACATCCCTATGTTTTGGTAAATACTAAGTAAGTGGTTTATCAAACAAATACATCCCTGTCTGGATACGAGCAGGTAGAGGCGGCTCTGGTACAGATGTATCCTAGGGGTAAAACCCGAAAACACCGCTTTGAGCTAGACTCGAACGGGAACTGGTGCACGACAACGGGCCTTGTTTCACTCTTGGTTACGACACTCCCGGGGGATATGTTTTGATAAATTCACAATCTTAGTATGAACCCTTATTAAGGGAAAAATGCCCCTAAGGATATATGATAGAAGGAAGATCATGAAAAGACTGGATTGAATCCTATAGACTCATGAGTTAAAGAGATTAAAGTTTATTTATAAGTCATCAAATTTTGTCTTTGGATTACCCTTTATGTGTTACCCCTAACTTTCCTTTTATTCCAGCCAATGGTCGGTAATAGGAGAACTCGGGCTAACAACCGTTGTGAAGATCAGTGTGATGATTGTAATTATGAGATGCCCAATACAATGGGAGCGGGAATCGTGAACTTTGTCATGCTCCTCTCTCAGCTAACTCAAGTTTTGAATAGAAACACTGGTCAAGAGGAACGTTCAAACCCCCCTAAGAAATAACAAGTCACTATTGAAAGCTTCATGAGACAAAGGCCTCCTACTTTTAGTGGATCATCCGATCCCACGATTGCTGAACAATGGATCAACTCCATTGAAAAGATATTCTCCATCCTCCAATGCTCTGAAAAAGAGAAGGTTCTCCTGCCGGCTTATCGTATGGAGGGTGAAGCTGATCAATGGTGGACATTGATCAAAAATACGAAGCCTGAGGAGGAGATCGAGGCTTTGGAATGGAAGGTATTCCGGAAAATGTTTTTCGATAAATATTTTCCACGCACCCTCCATCTTAAGATGGAAAGGGACTTCCTTTCCCTCAAGCAGAGAGATGAGGAATCTGTGGGAGCGTACGAGGCAAACTTCACAAGGCTTGCACGATACGCTTCCGGCTTTGTCGTTACCCCCGAATGCAAGGTTGACCGCTTCTTTGGTGGGCTGAAGCCTAGCTTGCGGAAAGTATTAGCGATCCGTGACTTCGACAGCTATGAGGAAATTGTCCGATGTGCCCTCAAGGTTGAAATGGAGATCGGAGAATCACAGGGGTATCATGGGGACAAGAAGCGGAAGGTGGAATTCAATGCTAGTGGTCCGATGGATAAATCCAACGGCACTAAGAAATTCCAGCACCCCACTTGCCAAAAGTGTGGAAAAAAGCACCCTGGAAATTGCCTTAGGGGGACAAGAAAATGCTTCAAGTGTGGAAGAGAAGGGCACCTAGCTGTTAACTGTCAGCAAGAAGGACCCACGGCTGCGACGGATGGGAGGAACGCTCCGTTCGAACCTCAACGCGTTGTTCAATGCTTCAAATGCAAAGAACCGGGTCATTTTGCGAATCAGTGCCCTAATCCAAGGGTTATCGGAGGCAATCAACAACCTCCAAGACAGCAAGGAAGAGCTTTTGCCATCACTTCTGCCGAAGTGAACCCCGACAACGAAGTGGTGACAGGTACGCTAGTTATTCATTCAATAATAGCGAACGTACTTTTTGATTCAGGTTCTACGCATTCTTTTATATCTCAAAAGTTTAGTAGAACAATCCCTGCACCACCACAAATCATGGAAGTAAAGATGTCGGTGAGTACGGCAAATGGGGCAATCATTGCATCCCATGAGTATAAGTCCTCCCCTGTTATAATCTGTGGATTGAATTTCTCGGCGAACCTCGTCATACTCCCTTTGGTGGAATTTGATGCAATTCTTGGCATGGATTGGCTTTCCTTATATAGAGCCAACATAAATTGTCGGGAGAGGGAAATCACACTCCATATGGAGAATCGACCCCCGATTCTTTACAAGTGTCAGGAGGAAGATGAATCTCCTTTAGCTCTATCATCTCAAGAATGGATATTACTGCCTTATGAGCACGCATATCTGGCTCAGATGATTGAGTCCAAGGAAGAAACCACCCTTGAAGAAATGCCTATTGTGAGGGAATTCGCTGAAGTATTTCCCGAGGAACTTCCTGGTCTTCCTCCAAGAAGAGATGTTGAGTTCTCAATTGAACTTATACCTGGGGCGCTACCAATATCCAAGACTCCATATAGAATGGCTGTGGTTGAGCTTGAAGAACTGAAGAAACAACTACAGGTGAATCTGGATAAAGGGTTTATACGCCCAAGTGCATCACCATGGGGTGCACCAGTCCTCTTCGTCAAGAAGAAGGATGAGTCAATGCGGCTTTGCATCGATTATCGTGAACTTAACAAAATCACGATAAAGAACAAGTATCCTCTCCCAAGAATCGATGACTTGTTTGATCAGCTGCGTGGAGCACAATACTTCTCCAAGGTCGACTTGCGGTCGGGATATTATCAAGTAAGGGTGAAGAAGGAAGATATCCCCAAGACTGCTTTTCGTACAGGGTACGGGCACTATGAATTCATAGTAATTCCTTTTGGACTCACCAATGCTCCAGCAATATTCATGGACTTGATGAATAGAGTCTTTAGAGATTACCTAGATAAATTTGTGGTAGTCTTTATAGATGATATTCTAATATACTCCAAAACCAAGGAGGACCATGAGGAGAATTTAAGAACTGTACTGGAGACTTTGTGCAAGGAGAGGCTCTATGCCAAGTACAGCAAGTGTGAGTTCTGGTTGAAGGAGGTCTCATTCTTGGGCCATATCATCACAAGCAATGGGATATCTGTGGACCCCTCCAAAACCGATGCAATTGAGGGATGACCGAGGCCAACATCGGTAACTGATATCCATAGCTTCTTGGGGTTAGCTGGATATTATCGACGATTTGTGAGAAATTTCTCACGATTGTCCAACCCTCTTACCAAGCTAACTCGAAAGGGAGTAAAGTTTTCTTGGAGTGATGAATGTGAAGAAAGCTTCAAGGAGTTGAAAAGGAGGCTTATCACTGCACCCGTGCTCACTTTACCCACAAGTGGGGAGCTTTTTGTGGTATTCAGTGATGCTTCGAAGAAGGGCTTAGGATGTGTGCTGATGCAGAATGATAAAGTGATATCCTATTCCTCAAGGCAGTTGAAAATCCATGAGCGAAACTATCCAACGCATGATCTGGAGTTGGCAGCGGTGATCATTGCCTTGAAAATCTGGCGGCATTATCTCTATGGAGAGAAATGTGAGATATATACTGACCACAAGAGTCTTAAGTATATATTCACACAGAAAGAGCTTAATATGCACCAGAGAATATGGATAGAGCTCATAAAAGATTATGACTGTTCAATACATTACCACCCTGGGAAGGCGAACAAGGTGGTGGATGCCCTAAGTAGAAAGGATCCAGCAATTCTATCAATGATGAGAATTGAGAAGGATCCAATCTTTCTTAGACTTGATGAAGATGGACGTGGGAATCATAAAGAAGGGAACATCATCAATCCTTTCACAAATGATTTCTCAACCATCTCTTTTGGAAAGGTTAAAGGATGCTCAAAAGGATGATGCGAGAATCCAAGAAAAAGTGGAAGCTATCAAAAAGGGAAAATCCTCAGAGTTTAATGTTAATGAAGAAGGAATTGTGCGGTTTGGGAAAAGACTATGTGTCTTATCAAGTTCGGAGCTGAAGAAGGAACTTTTGGATGATGCACATAGTTCAAATTTCTCTATTCACCCAGGGAGCACAAAGATGTATCGAGATCTCCGAGAAAACTTTTGGTGGGATAATATGAAGAAGGATATCGCTGAATATACATCAAAGTGCCTAGTGTGTCAGCAAGTGAAGGCAGAGAGGCAGAAGTCTAAGGGGATGATGCAACCATTGCCCATACCAGAATGGAAATGGGAGAACATCACCATGGACTTCGTCACTGGACTTCCAAGGACATCCAAAAGCAACAATGCAATCTGGGTTATTGTGGATCGTCTTACAAAGACTGCACACTTCATTGCTATTCGAGAGGATTTCTCTTTGGATCAACAGGCACGGATATATATCAGGGAAGTGGTACGGTTGCATGGAGTACCACTATCTATTGTGTCGGACCGAGATCCAAGATTTACCTCTAAGTTTTCGAAGAGTCTTCAACATGCTCTGAATACTGAACTGAACTTCAGTACGGCCTATCATCCTCAAACTGATGGCCAATCCGAGCGGACTATCCAAACACTTGAGGATATGTTGAGAGCGTGCTCAATGGAATTTAAAGGAGGATGGGATCAACATCTCCCTCTAGTTGAGTTCTCTTATAATAATAGTTTCCACTCGAGCATCCAAATGGAACCATATGAAGCCCTGTATGGGAAAAGGTGTAGAACACCGGCATGTTGGGATGAGGTTGGTGAATGTAAGCTGCTTGGACCAGAAATGGTCGAAGAAATGGTGGAGAAGGTGAAAACCATTCAGCAGCATATCAAGGCAGCCCAAAGTCGACAGAAGAGTTATGCAGATAATCGTCGACGAGACCTTGAGTTTAAAGTCGGAGACATGGTGTTTTTACGCATATCTCCGTGGAAGAAGGTCATGAGGTTTGGAAAGAAAGGGAAGTTAAGTCCAAGGTACATCGGCCCCTTCGAGATTCTTGATTGTGTTGGGGCTGTGGCCTATCGACTAGCACTTCCACCTACTATGGCCAAGGTGCATGATGTCTTCCATGTATCCCTCTTAAGGAAGTACATACCAGACCCTTCACATGTACTCTCTTCTGAGGTGGTACAATTAGAAGACGATCTTTCTTATGAGGAGCAACCAGTAAAGATCTTGGATCGTAGAGAAAAATTTCTATGAAATAAGACAATGCCCCTCGCCAAGGTGTTGTGGAGAAACCACAAGTTTGAAGAAGCAACTTGGGAGTCGGAGGATATGATGAAGCTAAGTTACCCACATTTGTTTTAGTGTGGGAAAAGGAAAATTTCGAGGGCGAAATTTCTTAAGGGGGGAATGTTGTAACGACCCAAAATTTCATTAATGGAAAATCCCTCTTGATCCAGTTAAATGTTTCTTTATGTTTTTATAAGATGTCAACTTCTTTAGTTTTACGTTAAGATTTGTGACCGTTACTTTTATAGTCGTTGAACAGTGATCATCTGGGTAGTTTAAATATAAGGCTTTAACGAACCAATTTTCTACTCAGACAAAGGAAGCGATGGCCTCATCCAGTAGAATTTCCCCTTACGAAGCCCATTTTTCGGAGCTCGGAAAGGAGGTGGCGTCTTTGGGCTTTGCCCTTGACCAAGCCCAAGCTGAGCTTCATCAAGTCAAGCTCGAACGTGATTGTCTACGGGAAAAGTGGAAGTTGATTGAAATTACCACTCGAGCAATGTTATCCGAGCAACCCCAAGAGTCTGTCACCATCACACACCTTACCCTTAGGTCTTATGCAGCTATTTTAAGGGGTTATGTAACAAATAAGTAGCACCATGTTCATGTACATTATTTTTTGTATATAATAATGAATATAATTTCTAGTCATTTTTGATGCATTGTAATTAGTTTTTAAAGTACAAATGATGTTTTTAGTTATTATTTAATTAAGAATTATATTTTATTAAATTAAAGGATTTTTGAATTAAATAATATTTTAATAAAATATTTTTATTAATATTAAATTAATTTTTATTAAATATAAATGATCTTATAATTTTATGAATGCAATTAAAATTTTTATTAAGGTTTGAAAGCCATTTCTGTCAAAACCCGTGAATTTTTTTATAAATGTCGGTTTTTATTTTAAAAGTGAAAATTCACATATTTAGAAAATTATTTAGATAAAATAAATATTATTTTTGGAATCAGGACGTCGAAATTATCCAACGGTGAATTTTTCATAATTTTCTGAGACAGTCAAATTTTTGGGTAAAAATTAAATACCATTTAAATATATAATGTGTTTTATGACATCATAATGACCCAATGGTGATGTAATAAAATACCATAATCCTTATGTTCGTCCAATATGTGTTTTATCATTAAAATAATGAGGTTTTGGGTTTTTTTGACTCACTTTTCAAAAAATTAATGGAGCCCTCAAGACTTATTCAACACTTTGCCTTTTTAAATTAATTTCCATGGGAGTGTGACTCACCTCCACATAAGAAACCCTAATTTTTTAATAAGTTCGGACCTTGGACTTGTAAAATATTGTTTTCCTCTTTCCTTTTCCAGAAACCATGGGCAAATACCATGGGATGGTTTGTGGTTTGGATTATTTTAATATAAGGGGTCCCAAACCTAAATAATAAAGAATTCTCTCACCTTTCCTATATAAACCCACCCAAGCTCCCACTTCCTCCTCACCCAAAGCCCTTGAAGTTCGTCCAACCTCTGCCCTACTATCTCTAGATTCCTCTCAAGGTGCCCCAATCTCCCAAGAAGCCTCTCAAAAGCCTCTCTCTAGCCTTTGGAAGCACACTTCCAAGTAAGGGTTTTTCTTCCTTTCTCATTTTTTGTCAATTTTCTTTAAGTTGTATTGCCCTTTTAATTTCATTTATGAATGTTGGGGTATGGTTTCGCACCTCTCCCATACTGCCCTCTTATTGTTTGAAAGATGGGAGACCCCTTTCTCTCTCATTAAATGCCTCCCATGTACACCCGTTACTATGCCCAAATTCTGAAAGGAACCTTTTTCTCCTCTTTTATATTCAAGCAATACTTTTGTATCATGAATCTAAATTCCTTTTAAATTGTTGGGACATGTATCTATATGACCTTCTTACTGTCCATTACATGTAAATATGATGAGGAACCCCTTTCTCTCTCATCAGACTTTTTTATGAATTCTTATGTCATGCCGTTACGCTGCCGAAATCACACCGATTTTCTAAGCCAATATCATCGTGTAGTGAATACCATGCCCATTTCTCCATCAAGGGTATTCACATTTATGCACATTTACTTATTGATTGTAAAGTTTCATGTATGAATTCCACATTCCTTTATCGTGGAATAAATGATTATGTTTTATGAATCCATGTTTTATGATCCATGTGGCACACTTATGCATGAAATGAAATGTTTAAGAAGGGTGCGCCCTGATAGCGCTCCAATGCATTGGGTAAAGTATAGTATCATGATACGTCATGTGCAATGAGTGTTGACTCATGCTAATTCAAGTGCAACGAGGGTTTACTCATGCTTCAAGTGCAATGAGGGTTTACTCATGCTCCATGTGCAATGAGCCTTGGCTCATGCTAATTCAATGTTAAGTGTTGTTGCCACATTTCCATGTTATGATTATCATGCTTTATCATGACTTTATGTTCATGTCTCTATTATGCTCTATTGATATGACTATTTCCTAACATGTATTGTACTCCTCATGTTATTCATTGTGTACTCCCTTACTGGGCTTTATATCTCACCTTTTTCTTATGCATGTCCTCAGGTTATCCCATGCAATGCTAAGTACGAAGGAATGTAGTGGTCATGTAAAGGAAGTTTTCAATAAGGATATTGTATTTCAAGTTTAAAGTTTTTATGTAATGATCCTAAGCCCCAAAGACACTAAACCTCTCGATCTTCTTTGTTGTATCAAGTGACGTTTTATGTAATAAAGCATGTTTAAGTTGTAATAAAAAGCAGGGTTGTCATAAAGCAAGAGAAGAAAAGGATGGTAGAAAGAAAGATGGATAAAGGGAATAAGGTAAAGAAGGATTTTCCAATATGTGATAAATGGGGAATGAATCACCTTGGTAAATGCTTTAAGGGAATGAGAGTTGTTATAAATGTGGAGAAAAAGGACACCAAGTACATGAATTCAAGGGTAAAAAAAAGTTTTCACATGTAAAATGCTTCATTTGTAAGGCATTGAGACACTACACGAATCAATATCCCATTCATATGAGTATACTGAAAATGATGTTATTGGATAATAATCATGTTATGATACAACCTGAGATGTAGAAGAAAGACTAGTGTTCTTATTTTGTTTTTATAGAATTATTTCATTTGAGTGGTGTATCAACAATATATTGGTTACATGAATTATGGAGAAAAAATGAGGATTGTACTGCAGTACTATTTTATTGAGGCTTTGAGAGTATATGGTTCTAAGAAAAGTGACTTAATAGAAAGCTACACTTTTTTGAAAATACATGGTTGAAGGAAAGGTAATACTTAATATGGTCCTGATAATGATGTAGTGTTTTTGGAATAAGAGATAGCTGATTTTGGTAATTCAAGATGTTGCGATGTTGTAAAAGAATCTATGATGAAGGCGTTCACATGTTATTACCTGGAAAAAAGGATTCTCATTATGTTTAACTTCCTTATAAGTTTTGCACTGAGAGTTTAGATATAAGTATTTAGGATAATTCTAAAGGCTGGAATGAATTAAGTTTGATATTGTATACTATTGTTAAGGTTATTTCTGGATTGGCATAAAAAGGACAACCAGGAGGTTGGGCGGCAACCCGTCGCGTCCGGCAAAGCCGTGATACTACAACCCCCAACCGAAGAGAGACAAAGGTGCATCACCTACAACTAGACTACGTGATGTACTGGTTTGTATAATTTAGTTTTTTTGAAGCAAAATAGTATGACAAATTAATTATAAATTCATTTTTTGTAACTTTATACGATTTAGGTAAATAGGATTTTTTTTTGAAATCATTTGGAGTGAAAGATGAGTTTGTGGTAGGAATTAGTTGAAGGATGAAACTCTACTTGTCAAGTATATATATATATATATATATATGTATATATATTTCTTCTATAATTCTATGAAGAAATAATTTCTTAAACTTTACGAAAGGGGCATCTTAAAACCAAAAATGTGTTATCCTAATACCTTATGATAGTTGTTGGTCGGAGTGGTTTACTCAAGAGGGGGGTGAATTGAGTACCAATTAAAATTTCTGTATTTAAAAACAGTGTCTTAAAAGACCCCCAGATAAAATAATAAATTAAACTGTAGTGAATTTATATTAAAGCAGAGGTTCTGTCAGATTCTTAAGGGATTGATTAATTCCCAGTTAATCAACACAGGAGTGTGTGATTATCTTTTGAAACTAACTTACTAATCTACACTTAACATAAACACTTTCTAATTTAATTATCAAAGTAACTTCAAAAACAGTATTAGTTTTAAAGTGATTAGGAGCGGAATAAAACTTTGAAAGAGATGGCACAACAAATGTAACCAAGAGGTTCAGTCTCAAGCCGAGACTTAGTCCTCTAAAAAGTTTATATAAAAATGATCCACACCCTGGATCGGGGTTCAACAGTTTACAACTGTCCAGGTCCAAGACCTCTACCACTGTTCTTCTTGGGAAACAGTACAACAGCAACCAGCTGTCCAGGTCACACACGACCTCTACCACTGTTATTCGTGGGAAAGAAAGAATGAAAGAGTTTGGTAAGGATTTACAAATCCTTCAGTTTGAGTACAGGAGACAGTGTATGTGTTAGATACAGCAGATAACACACACTGCTCGAAAAGAGTAATAATAAATCACAGAACAAGAGATGTAGAGTTTAGAAGTGGTTCTGGTGATTCCAGTGTAGCTCTGGACTTCTTTGGATTCGATCAGAAGTGAGTTTGAGTCCTCTTCTCGTTTCTGTTTGAGAAACAGAGTATCGTATGCTCCAGGTTCACAGGTAGTGAGAATGTAGTCGATGAAGTTCTTCTTGTATGCACAGAACACTTCTCGAGTATGTTTGATTGTCTATGAGCTTCTCTGTGTTCTTCTCGTGCTTGTGTCGTTTTTGGTATATTGGATGCACCACACTTTTCTGGTTCGCTTCTTGTTGTTGTTTTTTTTTCTTCACACGTTCGTGTTTCTGGTATGTAGTCTTCTCGTATTTATCTCCCATCAGGGGACAGAAAAGATTTCTTTTCAGCAGGTACGAGGTACGGGTTCCTGACATCCGACAACCTTTATCAGATATTTGACAAATCATTAAAATGTACATGATATGACCGTTAGATAGATTAAATATAGGAAATAAATAAATTCAAACAGTGAGTCGAGTGATCGATAGGTAATCAGCATCGGTAGCTTGAACATCGGTAGCTAGAACATCGGTAGCTCGAACATCGGTAGCTCGAACATCGGTAGCTCGAACATCGGTAGCTCGAACATTGGTAGCTCAATGTCATTAGTTGCTTTGACTCTATCGGTGGTTCTATGCGTCGGTTGGTACATGCTTGTATCAGTGACTTTGTTTATCGGTAGCTCCATGCGTCGGTAGGTACATGCATCGGTAGCTCCAATGCATCGGTAGCTTCATGTATCGATAGCTGTGAGTCTGTATTGGTAGCTTCGTCCATCGGTGACTCTTATTCCATCGGTAGCTATTTATACTTACACCGGTAGCTCTACGTTTATATCGGTAGCTGTCTGTAAGTCAGTAGCTTATATTTATAAGTACATCGGTAGCTCTGTGTTAAGTCTATCGGTAGCTGTCTGTCGGTAGTCTAAGTCTATCGGTAGACTGGTTACCGGTAGCTCTTTATCAGTAGCTATAGCCAAATTACTTATCTGTTTTATGCAGAACACATCTGATTGTGTTATAATTAATTTATAACTTGTATGAACGTGGATAAATGAGGATTAACATATTCCAAAGACTATTTTAAAAAAACATTATTGGTTTGATCACATATTTGAAAGAATTAAAGTATAGATCAATGATACTTAAAAATATCACAGAGAATTAAAACATAATTGGGATTTTCAACACATATGAATGCATGATTGAGATTATCAAAACAGGCGAGGTCAACAATCTCCCCCTTTTTTATAATCACAATTTATGATATGGGCATTTAACATAGTGAAAATATAATGGTAAAGAGTATAATATTGAATTCAATTTTCTTATTGAAAATAGCATCAGAGATAATAAAAATAGTATGATATAGACATAAGTTATCAGAGGTAACAATCATAAGGTACTAAATAGACATAAAGTATCAGAGGGAAAAATGAAGAGAAGGGTAAAGTGTCTCCCCTTATTCCTTATTTTTCTCCATTGAAAATATTTTTCATTCTCCTTGGTCTCCCCCTTATTCTCGCATTTTGTTCTCCCCCTTATTCTCCTTATTATTCTCCCCCTTTGTGATAATCAAAAAGTGGGAAAGCATATATATAGGAGACAAATAAAACATGAGAAGTAAAAGGAGTTCTTCTGTATTATAGTAGTCAAAAAGTACAACAAAAAATAGGTTACAAAATAATTCCTATCAAACATCCTAGCCACTGGATCGTTCCACCTCTTCCACATGAGATTTTCCTTTGGGATTAGAAGAAGGTTCGGGTGGTGAGGATGTAGGTGAAGGTTTTGGAATCCCAGAAAAGATCAAAGGAGGATGGGCCACTGACACAGAGTCAGGCCTGTAGGTTGAAGATCTTTGGGTGATCATCGGTGTGAGGCTGCGAATAGCTTGAGCAGGAGTCAGCTGGACTGTAGAAGCAGCTGAGGCAGAAGCAGGCAAAGCAGGAGGTATGATGACTGGTCTGGCATCGACATGCAAGAAGGGCAGCAGCAGATTTCTAAAGTCCATAATAATTCCTCCTCCTCTTTCCATAGCAGAGATGAAATCATCTTTGTTCTCCATGAATTTCTCTAAGGTAGGAGTCAGTTCTCGTAGCTTGCTCACTTGTTCTCTGAAAGCTTGAGTGACTGGAGGGAGCTTCATTTGTTCCAACATTAGCTTGAAGTGGTGTTCGAGTTGATGCTTGGTGAAAATTTTGGATAAGTAGTAGTCCACATTGCTCTTTATGGTTTCCTGAGAGGCAGAGGCTTCTCTCATATAATCTTGAACAATCTTCATTATTTCTCTGGCAGAATCTCTTGTAGAAAGCACCACTCGGCTCAACTCTGATGAGTCCACAGAACCACTGGTTGAAATAGAACCAATATCCTCCTTCAACATTGCTCGAACTTGATCCAGGTAAACTGATAATTTGGATGTGAGAGGCCCAAGAGAGAAGGAAACAGTTTCTTTGAAACTCTTAGACAAACCACTGATTAGGCTTTGAACTTGAGAGTCTTGTAACTGGACATGATCCTTCACTGAGGTTTTGAAACTTTCAAACACTGAGCCAAACGGGCTTACTACACTTTTCACATAAGCTAGGTCCTTGTCAGCTTGAGACTTAGAGCTCATATAAGAGTCCAAAGCAACAACTGTTGTCTTGAGAGCTTCAAGATCTGCTTCGATTCATGAAGACTGAGTCTGGCACTCTTTCACTTCTTCCATAAGCTCAGACACAAAGGAAGATAAATTACAATCCAGAGATAGCTCGAAGGATCTCTCTAACATTTTCATTTCTTCATAAAAGCTTTGCTTCATCTCAGCAACTGATGCACTGAAAGATTCTTTCAGCTCATTCTTCATGGATTCAAGATCGGATTTGGAGACAAAATCACTTGGAATAACTGCAGCAGATCCCCTTGCTGAGGCCAAATTAACTACAGAAGTAGTCATTATTGAATTAATTGAGGAAGCAAGAGAGGTTTCCATTAACTTCACTTCTTCAACAAAACTGGATTTGAGGTCCTCTTTCAGCTTATTCAAATCATGAAATCTGACCACATCATTTGGCAACAACTCAGCAGCAAGATCATAATTGATCTTTGGTCTATTCACAGACACCTCATTGTCAGAATCCGGATAATCCAATCCACAGACTATAAACCCTGGGTCTTCTACCCAGTCTCCATGCTCAACAGCTATTGTAACATTTCCAAGCACAGACTGATGCTCCCTCTCAATGGGTGCATTCTCATGTATCACAACAGCCTTTTCTGATGGCCTTTCTTCATCAGAATCTTCCACAACAACTTCCATCTCAGCAGCAGTAAGGAGTTTTTCTGAAATAGGTACAACTTCTTCTCTCTCTCTTTCTACTTCAGCAGCAGGCATAGCTGAGCTTCCAATCAAGGGACTCATACTTAAACTACCAGAAGCAGACAATTAATATTCATTCTCCTTTTCCTCTTCTTCTTGGTGAGGTACAGACTGGTCTTCCTCATGAGTAGACACAATTTCCTCTACTTTTCCTTTCCTAGAATAAACCAATTCTGCAACAGGACTTGGGGGCAAGTCTGGATCTCCTCCAACATCCATAGGAGTTTCTTCTTCTTCTTCTTCTTCTGTTTCTTCTTCTGTTTCACTACTATAAACAGGTTCCTCTTCATCAGGTCTCAGACTCGGATCTCTCATATCCTTTGGTCTTGAGGGATGATCCACAGGGTTAAACTTATCATATATCTTCTGATCATCACTGACCCATTCTCCCTTCCATCGGTTCCAGTTAATTTTCATATACTTACAAACAGTCGAGGTGATGCAGAAATTGTTCTTGACTACAACTGTCTCATCCTAAGACTCAGCTATTTCTTTCACTTTTATCATCACTGAAATCAGCTTGGCAAAGAACAAAGCATTAGTCTTTGACTTTGGTCTAATCATGTCTTCCATTTGAAGCATCAACAATCTGCACAGATTGATTTTTACACCATGTCTTAGCAAATGAAGAAGATAGATATCTTGATATCTCAGATTTGCAAAATCTCCTCTCCTCGGTATCAACACATGCTGAACAAACTTGAAAAGCAGTCGATTCTCTCCATCCATTTCAGCAGCAACCACTTGCCTTTGATTTCCATTTCCAGTCAGTTCTTGTAAAGCGGTCTCATAGTCAAAGATATCACTACTAGGTGGCATTGCTCTTGATACATACCCAGAGACACCTTCATGTGGTACTTTTAAATACTCAGCCCACTCTACTGAAGAAAAAGACATCTATTTTCCATTTACAAAAGATCTAACCCGATTCTCATTCTCAGACTTCTCGAAAGTTACAAACTCGTAGAATTGCTTTACCAACTTCGGATAGTATGGGCCATTGTTATTCGAGAAACAATCCACCCATTTCTGGTCTTCTAGAATCTCGAGTACCAAGGATTTGCTAGGCAGTAGCCATTCCACACACAGTTCCTTCTCGATTACTATGTCTATATTCTGCAAGTGAGGATTCACTGGTCGCCTTCCCGATCTAGTTCTGACTTCACTAACACTGGCTTTATACTGTGTCTTCTGCTTCTTAGCGTTTGGTTCTGCACTTTCATCTCTGACAATAGGAAGCTTGGTTTTTGCCATCGCGGGTTTAGGGTTCTTGGCCGATTTGGGAGGTAAGGGTCGAAGGTGAGAGATCTTGAGCTCGGTGAGGTAAGAAGTGTCTTAGACTGAGTTTTATCATTTAGGAATTCCAAATAAACAACTAAAATAGAGTAATAAAATAGAATAAAACGATTCGTATTCTTGGCGACAGGAAGAAGTTTTAAAACCTTGCATCGGTGTGAGTTAATCATCGGTGAGAAAAACAAATCGGTGAGAATTTCTACGTCGGTGAGAAACTTACATCGGTGAGCATTTTCACGTCGGTGAGAATTTCACATCGGTGAGAATTTTCACATCGGTGAGAATTTCACATCGGTGAGAACTTTACATCGGTGAGAATTTTCACATCGGTGAGAATTTCACATCGGTGAGAATTTCACATCAGTGAGAATTTCACATCGGTGAGAATTTCACATAAGTGAGGATTTTCACACCGGTTGTGATTAAACATTCCCAATTCGTGTCTTATGTAACTTAGCCTATCTGAACTTAAAGGTTTAGTGAAAATATCAGCCAATTTATGTTCAGTGCCAATAAATTCAAGAGAAATATCACCTTTTTGATAGTGATCTCTTAGGAAATGGTGTCTTACATCTATGTGTTTGGTTCTAGAGTGAGATACAGGATTCTTAGAGATGTTTATTGCACTGGTGTTATCACAGTTGATTGAAACATGTTTAAAAACATATCCATTGTCCAAAAGAGTGTGTTTCATCCACAGAATTTGTGCACAGCAACTACCAGCAGCTATATATTCTGCTTCGGCAGTAGATAATGCAACTGAGTTCTGTTTCTTACTACACCAAGAAACTAAGGATTTTCCAAGCAAATGACATGTTCCTGATGTGCTTTTTCTATCTAACTTACAACCAGCTAAGTCAGCATCTGAATAACTCATTAACTCAAAGGATTTTCCTTTTGGGTAAAACAAACCTAAGTTAACCGTGTGTTTGAGATATTTAAAAAATCTTTTAACAGCAAGCAAATGAGATTCTTTTGGATTAGCTTGAAATCTAGCACACATACACACACTAAACATAATATCAGGTCGACTAGCAGTAAGATAAAGTAAACTACCAATCATACCTCTGTAATTTGTTTGATCAACCGGTTTCCCAGTTTCATCTGCATCCAATTTACAGGTAGTACTCATAGGAGTTTCACTTTCCTTGATACTATCCAGACCAAAACTTTTTAAAAGATCCTTTGTATATTTACTTTGATTCAAAATAATACCATTCTCATTTTGAAATACTTGAAATCCAAGAAAGTACTTAAGCTCTCCCATTAAGCTCATTTCAAATTCATTTTGCATACTTTTTGAAAAATCAGTACATAAAGAGTGTTTAGAAGATCCAAAAATAATATCATCAACATGTATTTGTACAACTAAAACATCTTTAGAAATTATTTTAATGAAAAGATTTGGATCAGCAATCCCTTTAGTAAAACCTTTTGAAATAAGGAAATTGATAAGTCTGTCATACCAAGCTCTTGGAGCTTGTTTCAAACCATACAAAGCTTTAGAAAGTTTAAAAACTTGATTTGGAAAATGGGGGTCAGTAAATCCAGGTGGTTGTTCTACAAAAACATCTTCAATTATAAAACCATTTAGAAATGCACTTTTCACATCCATTTGATATAACTTGAAATCCAGATGTGCAGCATATGCAAGTAAGATCCTAATGGCTTCTAGTCTAGCTACAGGTGCAAAAGTTTCCTCATAGTCTATACCTTCTTCTTGACTATATCCTTGTGCAACTAATCTAGCTTTGTTTCTAACTATATTTCCAGATTCATCTACTTTATTTCTAAAAACCCATTTTGTGCCTATTTTCAAAGTGTCCTTAGGTCTGTCAACTAATTCCCAGACTTTGTTTCTTTCAAACTGATTTAATTCTTCCTGCATAGCTATTACCCAGAATTCATCATTGATAGCATCATTGATATTTTTGGGTTTTAGCTGTGAAAGAAAAGCTTGATGTTCAACCTGGTTTCTTAGAGAAGCTCTAGTTTGTGTTCCTCTATCAAGATTACCAACAATAGCTTATAAAGTATGATTCTTTAGAATCCTTTTTGATCTGGTAAAGGTTGGACTAGAAATTTCAGGTTCATCTATAGGTTCGGGTTTAACAGAAGCAGATTCTGGAAAAAGTCCAGAACTGGATGCTTTTATAACAGGTTCTTTAGATTTATCATTAAGGTCTAGAATAGACAAATCTTCTTCAAGATTCTCAAGAGAGGTTTTAGGCTCATGTGGATCAGTTTCATCAAACATGATGTGAACATATTCCTCCACACATTTGGTTTTCTTATTGAATACTCTATAGGCTTTACTTGAAATAGAGTAACCCAGAAAAATTCCTTCATCACTTTTGGAAGCAAACTTATCCAGATTATCTTTAGTATTCAGAATAAATACTTTGCAACCAAAAAATTTAAAGTAATTAACCTTAGGCTTTCTATTGTTCCACAATTCATAAGGGGTTTTCTTAAGAACAGGTCTAATTAAGACTCTATTAATAACATAACAAGCTGTATTTACAGATTCAGCCCAAAAATAAATAGGCAGGTCATATTCATTGAGCATGGTTCTAGCAATTTCTTGAAGGGTTCGGTTTCTTCTTTCTACTACACCATTCTGTTGGGGTGTTCTAGGGGCATAGAAGTTATGAGTATAGCCATTGTGTGAGCAATAAGATTCAAAATATTGATTTTCAAACTCACGACCATGATCACTTCTCAGGGTTTTAATCTTAAGTCCACTAAGGTTCTCTACAGACTTGGAGTATTTGACAAAGTAAGAACAAGCTTCACTTTTGTGAGCTAGAAAATATACCCAAGTATATCTAGAAAAGTCATCTACAAGAACATAAACATAGTGCTTCCCATTTAAACTAGAAACTCTTGATGGTCCAAACAAATCCATGTGAACCAATTCAAGTGGTTGAGAAGTTGAAACTTCTTTCTTTGATTTAAAAGAAACTTTGTGTTGTTTTCCCTTTTGACAGGGGTTACACACTCTATCATTTGGGAATGCTAATTTAGGTAGGTCTCTAACTAGGTTTTTCCTAGAAAGTTTTCTAAGTGAGTGAATGTTGCAATGTCCTAATCTTCTGTGCCATAGCCAAGATTCTTTATGAAAAGCATTCAAACAAGTAATATTCTGTTTAGCTAAAGAATTCAGATTAACAGCATAAACATTTTCATTTCTTAAGGCAGAAAATACCAAAACATTCTTAGAATTAAAAACTTTGCAAGAATCATTTTCAAATTTAACATGAAAACCATCATCACATAACTGATAAATACTTAATAAATTGTATTTAAGGCCATCAACAAATAAAACTTTAGAAATCAGGATTGAATCAGTGTTACCAATCTGGCCTAGGTCGATGATTTTTCCTTTAGAGTTATCACCAAAGGTGACAAAGCCTCCATCAACTTTTATTAAACTCTTGAAACAAGAGAATTCTCCTGACATATGTCTTGAACATCCACTGTCCAAATACCAGGTCTCTTTACAGGAGCTCTTCAAGCAAGTTCCCTACAAAACAGATTTAGATGGAGATGATTTTGGTACCCAGATTTTCTTGGGTCCAGACAGGTTAGCCAATAACACTTTAGGTACCCATATTTGTCTAATGGGTCTCATATAATTTGTAGAATTGACATGCTTTGAAAGATAAACTTTATTAGATCCATAGCTATATATATAACTGGTTGAAGCATATGAAGTTCCAGAATTACCTTCATTCTGTCCAGAGTTAGAAATAAATCTTGTTTTGGCAATTTTCCTTTGTCCAGGTTGGTATCCTATACCAGTAGTATATTTGGGTGCTATTTGCTTTCCTAGCATCTGTGTTAGTGTATTTTTTCCATTGGTGAACTTCTATAAGTCTTTATTGAGTTGCTCATTAGATAGTTTCAGTTCAGTATTCTCTTTTAACAGTTGAGCATTTTTCTCTTTTTCAATAGTGAGTTCGGTTTTAACTGTAGTGGTGAGAGCATGTTGTTTCTTTAATGACTTGTATTTATCCTTAAGTTCATTACATGTCTCTTCCAGCATATCACAGTATTCAAACAGTTCAGATTTAGACATGTTATCACCTTCAGAATCATCTCCAGAATAATATGAATTTGAAGCAGGAGTTTCAGCAGTTACCTCAGAAGTGTTTGTCATAAAACACATGTTGGATCGATTCCTTTCAGAGTCTGAAGATTCAGCTTCACTTGTGCTGTCATCTGAAGCACTCAAAGTAGCTATCATGGCTTTCTTAAACTTATTGTCCTTATATTCATATTTCTTTTTATATTTTAGCTTTGGATAGTCGGATTTGATGTGTCCTTTTCTCTTGCACTCATAGCAGACAACATCATCTGACTTGTCATTCTTCTTCCAATCCTTTTTCCATTTACCTTGGTGATCATACTTACCCTTATAGTTTGTTTTTCTGAAGAACTTATTTTTCCTATAAAATTTCTTAAATCTTCTAGCAATGTGAGCCATCTCAGCATCACTGTCAGAATCACTTTCACTGTCTTCACAGCTTGAACTTTCAACTACAGCTTGAAGCTTTTCTTTGTCCTTATTCTTTGAAGTTGAGGATTTGAAAGCGACAGACTTTCTTTCAGGTTCATTTTCTTCCTCTTTGTTCACTTTAAGCTCTTCTTCATACATCATCAGCATGCCAATTAGTTCCTTGACAGGTAGAGCAGCTATGTCACATGATTCTCTGATTGAGACAGATGTGCCTCTCCATCTATCAGGTAGACATCTCAAAATTCTCATAATTTGTTCCTTCGATGAGACATCCTTTCCCAGTGAGATCATTGTATTGACAATTTCATTGAACCTGAGATACATGTCAGAAATAGGCTCGTCAGGCTTCATTTTAAAATTATCATACTTGATAGTATAGGTGTTCAATCTCATTTCTTTAACATTTGTTGTTCCTTCATGAGAAATAGCTAAGGTATCCCAAATTTCATATGCAGTTTTACATGCAGAAATTCTATTAAACTCTTCATCTCCTAGAGCACAGTACAAGGCATTCATAGCTTTACAGTTGTTATTGTAAGCAGTCTTTGTAGGTTCATCCCAAGTAGATCTAGCAGTAGTAGGAATTTTGTATTCTGATTCAATAGCAGTCCAAATATCAAAACCTATGCTTTCTAGATGAATTTTCATTTTCAGTTTCCACTGAGCATAATTGGTTCCATTGAAGAAAGGTGGCCGGTTAGTAGCAGCACCCTCAAGTCTATTGTCCATGATGAGAAAATTTTAAAGAGATAAAAATATAGATATAACAGAAATTTTAAGAACATTAAAATACAACTAAAATCACAGTTCAACAACAGAGTATTTTTAGAGAGTATTTTCAACCTCTGATACAAAGTGTTGGTCGGAGTGGTTTACTCAAAAGGGCGGTGAATTGAGTACCAATTAAAATTTCTGTATTTAAAAACAGTGTCTTAAAAGACCCCCAGATAAAATAATAAATTAAACTGTAGTGAATTTATATTAAAGCAGAGGTTCTGTCAGATTCTCAAGGGATTGATTAATTCCCAGTTAATCAACACAGGAGTGTGTGATTATCTTTTGAAACTAACTTACTAATCTACACTTAACATAAACACTTGCTAATTTAATTATCAAAGTAACTTTAAAAATAGTATTAGTTTTAAAGTGATTAGCAGCGGAATAAAACTTTGAAAGAGATGGCACAACAAATGTAACCAAGAGGTTCAGTCTCAAGCCGAGACTTAGTCCTCTCAAAAGTTTATATAAAAATGATCCACACCCTGGATCGGGGTTCAACAGTTTACAACTGTCCAGGTCCAAGACCTCTACCACTGTTCTTCGTGGGAAACAGTACAATAGCAACCAGCTGTCCAGGTCACACACGACCTCTACCACTGTTATTTGTGGGAAAGAAAGAATGAAAGAGTTTGGTAAGGATTTACAAATCGTTCAGTTTGAGTACAGGAGACAGTGTATGTGTTAGATACAGCAGATAACACACACTGCTCGAAAAGAGTAATAATAAATCACAGAACAAGAGTTGTAGAGTTTAGAAGTGGTTCTGGTGATTCCAGTGTAGCTCTGGACTTCTTTGGATTCGATCAGAAGTGAGTTTGAGTCCTCTTCTCGTTTCTGTTTGAGAAACAGAGTGTCGTATGCTCCAGGTTCACAGGTAGTGAGAATGTAGTCGATGAAGTTCTTCTTGTATGCACAAAAAACTTCTCGAGTATGTTTGATTGTCTATGAGCTTCTCTGTGTTCTTCTCGTGTTTGTGTCGTTTTTGGTATATTGGATGCACCGCACTTTTCTGGTTCTCTTCTTGTGGTTGTTTTTTTTCTTCACACGTTCGTGTTTCTGGTATGTAGTCTTCTCGTATTTATCTCCCATCAGGGGATAGAAAAGATTTCTTTTCAGCAGGTACGAGGTACGGGTTCCTGACATCTGACAACCTTTATCAGATATTTGACAAATCATTAAAATGTACATGATATGACCGTTAGATAGATTAAATATAGGAAATAAAGAAATTCAAACAGTGAGTCGAGTGATCGGTAGGTAATCAGCATCGGTAGCTTGAACATCGGTAGCTTGAACATCGGTAGCTCGAACATCAGTAGCTCGAACATCGGTAGCTCGAACATCGGTAGCTCGAACATCGGTAGCTCAATGTCATTAGTTGCTTTGACTCTATCGGTGGCTATATGCGTCGGTTGGTACATGCTTGTATCAGTGACTTTATTTATCGGTAGCTCCATGCGTCGGTAGGTACATGCATCGGTTGCTCCTATGCATCGATAGCTTCATGTATCGGTAGCTGTGAGTCTGTATCGGTAGCTTCGTCCATCGGTGACTCTTATTCCATCGGTAGCTATTTATACTTACACCGGTAGCTCTACGTTTGTATCGGTAGCTGTCTGTAAGTCAGTAGCTTATATTTATAAGTACATCGGTAGCTCTGTGTTAAGTCTATCGGTAGCTGTCTGTCGGTAGACTAAGTCTATCGGTAGACTGGTTACCGGTAGCTCTTTATCAGTAGCTATAGCCAGATTACTTATCTGTTTTATGCAGAACACATCCGATTGTGTTAGAATTAATTTATAACTTGTATGAACGTGGATAAATGAGGATTAACATATTCCAAAGACTATTTTAAAAAAACATTATTGGTTTGATCACATATTTGAAAGAATTAAAGTATAGATCAATGATACTTAAAAATATCACAGAGAATGAAAACATAAATGGGATTTTCAACACATATGAATGCATGATTGAGATTATCAAAACAGGTGAGGTCAACAATAGTATTTTAAATCATCATAGATTGGTGGCCTTGAGACCCACAATTCTACAATTGTTTATGATTATTGGCCTCAATCACTCCCTATAAATATTTATGTTTTTCCTCCAATTATGTGTCTATAATTACCACCAATGTTCTCTTATCCGAAACACTAATTTGGTGGTGACTTTTTCATTTCCCTTTTTCCTCTTATTGAGAGTAAATTTTATTATCCCAATTTACGATGTGGGTTATCCCACAAAGATATTTTCTATTTTCAACCTTTTATTTTCAAATAAAAATTTCAAATTGAGAGGATTCAATTTATTGAAGTAGGGAAGAATTTAACACCCCAAAATTTCATAGTACGTTATTTCTTCAACTTAATTCAATAACTTGCACTACACGCAACACCGAGTTCAAGCGCACCACAACTTACCAAACCAGCCGTTCAAAAGCATTTATGAATAGAATTTACTGAATTTTGAACTATATACAATCCTTATAATTTTAGAATCCATATTATATGTTTCATAGACATAATGTAAGAACTAATTCATTTTTTTTAGATAAAAGAAGTATTTTTCAAAAATGCACTTTTACCTCCATTTAATGGTGACCCCTTTTTAAATCCAATATTTGAAACTTTTATATATCAAATTTGACAAAATTAACTTCTTGTTTAGAATCGGGACATAATAATTTAGTTTCAATAAATTTTTGGTATTTTTCTGAAAACTTTCAATTTTTGATGAATAGTGAAAAAACATTGAGTTATTGTTTAAAACCAAATTTTTATTTAAATAATTATTTGTTTTATTTAAATTTATTATTGGTAAAAATAGATACATAATACCAATATAAGTTCAATGTAATTTATTGGAGTCATTTTAAAATAAGATTATATATATAAAAAGATTATCAAACTTTTTACAGTCTTTTACCCACCTCCTAGGAGCATTTGCAAATTTACATAAAACTTAATTTTACCGCTTCTGTGAGTTGAATTTCGAAAATCTGAGAGAAACAGTTAATATCAAGGAGTAAAATGTTTTTCAATAAGATAAAAATAATTTTTGGTGAATAGTATCTTTTTACTTTTATTTACGACATTTAAAAGTAAATAGGGTAATTAAGGGTAAAAATGATATTATTATTACCCTAACACATGTCTTAATTCTATTGGACAAGTGTATCTCAACGAAAAACAAAATTGCAAATAAAAAATTATCATTTAGGTCCACTTGGATTAGATTAAGACATTTATTATTATTTAATTCAAAGTAGAGTTAAAATTAGAGTTTAATAACTAATACATTTTTAAAATAGGGTTACAAATAATATAAATTCGAAAATAAATATTAATTATAAATCTATAAATATTTCATACTGAATTTTATTTTATTTATAATTTTTATAGATTAAATAATTAAATTTATTAATGACACAATGATGAAGCAGTAATTACCTTATTAGTGAAAGAATCAAATAAATGGTATTAAAAATATTAAAATAAATATAATTTCAAAGTTTTTATGACATCCACGAATTTTATAGGTGAATATAAAATGTTATAATTTATTCAATGTATTTTTTTTAAGTAATCATGTTGTTATTAGTTTACCAAAAAACAAATACCAAATAGTGTCAAAATTTACATAAAATAGGTTTTAAATAAAATATTATATTATTAATTGATATAATGGTCCTAAAAATATAAGGCTCAACCAAAAGACTTATATAATAATATATATGACATTAATGAACCAATTGATGTTCTATTGGCAGTATATAGTATGTTTACTAACCACATAGTGTAAGAATACAAGAAGACACAGTAAAAGTTAAATTATTTATCTTAGAGTTAAATCTAAATGATAAAGTTAAAATGGTAACCTAAACATGTCTAAAACCTATTGGTTGAGTGGATTTCGACCCATCCCCACCTTACCCTCTAAATAAATCAATTTGGCTCCATTATAAATAGAATATGAATTTATTATAAAGTAATATTTTATATTTTTCCAAAGGTGCCCCTCACCCCACTTATAAAATGGAACTTCCCCTTCTCTCATATTCACACCTCCAAAGCAATTTGGCTTGGCCACCCCTACACAAATATCCTCCAAAATATCCTAAATTCATCCTATAGGCCTTACTTTGGTCATAAATCCAACCAATTGAGCCCTTTTTATCAAATCAAATGGAAGAACCCGAAGAAGAGGTAATAATTTCACCACCCTCTTTCAAGTTCTCTTATTCTTCCAGTTACTATTTATTTGTTGATTAAATTATAAAATAATAACTCCAGTATCTTATATGTACTATGATTTTATTATAAATATGGAACAACTATATTCATTATTCTATCCATCTTATGAATGATAATGTCACCATGCGTGCGTAAGTACGGCTTACCGTCTCCACGCTGTGGTGTAATTTGTTATTCAACACTATGTTATTTGGATTGATATAATGATGAGTAATTTGTATATAAATAACTAAAATAACATGATAATGTCTTTGTAAAATTTATATACCATCCAATTCCACACCCTTAAGGAAATGATATTGTCGCTTGTGCGTACGTACGGTTACCATCTCCACGACGCGATGAGATTCATTTCCACGTTCACCATTCATCGACGATTATAATAATACATATTAATAATAAGTATGTAATATATGACATAATAATTCTACTATATATATATATATACTTACATATGTCTTATTCACTTAGTTCCGTTCAATACGATATGAAAATGGAAACATCGTTTATGCGTACGTACGGACTACCATCTCCATAAACGGTGTTTTTCATTTCATATATATTTCTATTATACATATTTATATTCTAAATATATATGTTATATAAATCATGTTTTATATTTTTTAATTATTTAAATATTTATCTAAGTGAAACAATAAAGAGTAAAAAGTTAAAACACTTATGATAAAGAAAGCGGTTATTACCCGAAATGTTAATTTAACGTGGAAATTATTATTAAATGGGTAGTATAAAGTCATAAATGAATCATGTATGATATCATAAATATTAATATGGTTCTATAATAATTTAATAGTATACTAAAATCTTCATACAGGAGGTTAAACATACCCTCGACTAAAGGAATGTTCAAGGTAAGGGTTAATTCTTCAATCTCATTATTATCCGTGATTGTTTATGTGTAAGTATCTACTTGGACATTTTTATCATCCATTTCCATTTTTCATAAAAAATATTTCAAAAGGAATATTTTAAGGATTTTTGAAATGTACTATTTATCAAGATCAGAATTTTAAATGTTTTAAATATTTATCTTTCTAAATCTTTTTAATTAATCTCCATGTTTTCAAAATGATTTTAAGGATTTATTTATATATACATGAATGTTTTAAAATGATATTTCTTTTCAAAAGTTTCAAAGTGGTATGAGACACTTTGATTAAAAAATCTCTTTTAAATTACTTCCTTTATAAATGTGTGACTTTTCAATGATTTCAAAAAAAATATTTCTCTCAAATAGTTTTGATTTCATCTTTTTCAACATCCTTTGATGGATTTTAAGATTATTTATAGTTGATTTATTATGATACAAAACATCCATATTGTATTGACGTTTTTGTGATATGTTTGACTGTGGATGAGTTATTGTTATACCATTCATGGTTTATGGAGTATGTATTGACATTTCTTATGCTAGTTTTAATATGAATGTTTATGTTATGTTTAAACCTATTCATATGAGGAATGAATTGGACTTAGTAAGTGACGGGTGGAGCCCGCAATAGCTCCTTGATGCATCGGTAGGTCACATGAGACAAACTAGTGTCTTGTAACAAGGCTGTGACAAAATCTTACTTCTAGTCTTGGCACAAGTCCTTGACTATGTGGTTATGATAGTCTGGCATTATGTATTCCATCATTATGAAAGTGGTTAGTGATATTGCATGTGATTATTCGACTAGTAGAATATCCATGTGAATAAGTAAGTGGAATTATTTCATTTTATTTTTTCCATATTATACTGAAGTTCAAGTTTACAAGGCTTTTGTTTTAGTTATACACTGCCTTTAATGATTATGCTTATTTATGAAAGTTTCCGCTGTATTGCTTACCCTTATTGAGCGTTCGAGCTCACCCCTTTCTATGTTTTATTTTTCCCAGGATACCAAGAAGTGTATTGTGATTGATATGCAGGGTTAAGCCAAGGGAATAATAGAGTTCATAAAGGATTATTTATGTTGTTTTTATGTATTAAAGTGTAATGTAACATTCATGTATGTAATATATTTTCCGAGACTGCCAAACCGATCGTTTATTTAGGACTTGATTCCTTGTAATCATGCCAATGTATTAAAATAATGCACCGACTCTGGGTAACTGGGGCCAAGGAATTAAAGTTAGTGTTCCTTAGGGTTTATTAGTGTTCATTAGGATTTGTTATAGTTTATAATCATTTTTAATTGTATATTAGTGTTTTATTGGGCTTTTGTAGCCATTAATATCTTTTTCTAGGGTTTATCAACCTTTTTAGGGTTATTTGGGATTTATTAGGGTTTTTAGGGTTTATATTATTTATTGGGGTTTAGTAACGTGAATTTGGGTTTATTACTATTTATTAGGGTTTATTATGATTTGTTATGGTTTATTGGGGTTTATTAGGGGTTTGTTATGGTTTATTTCAGTTTGTTAAAATTTATATGGTGTTCTTTGGATTTGTTACAGTTTATTTGGGGTTGTTCGGGTTTGTTACAATTTATTTTGGGGTTATTAGGGTTTTTAGGATTTATTAGTGGGTTGTAGGGTTTTGTAGGCTATTATTTGTAGATTTTTGTAGCGTTTTGTCTGTTTTGTTAGGGTTTTTAGTGATTATTAGGGTATATTATGGTTTAATAGTGTTTTTATTATATATTAGGTATTTATGGGATATTCTAGCATTTATTGGGGTATTATATAGTTTGTTTGGGTTTATTATCGGTTATTACGATTTATTAGTGTTTATTAGGGGTTTTAGGGTTTAATAGTGGGTTTTATGGGTTGTTAGGGTTTATTAGTGGTTCATAGAGGTTACTAGTGGTTGTTAGGGGTTTTTTGGTTTTGTTAGGGTTTTTAGGGTTTGTTACGGTTTGTTTCAGTTGTTTGGGGTTTTATGATTTTTTTTGGTTTTATGTGTGTGTTTGTATTTTTTATGTTTTGTTTGGGTTATTTTAGCATTTTTTGTGGTTTTGCGGCATTCTGTTAGTTTTGAAGCATTTTTCGGGTTTTTGTAGCAATTTGTAGGGTTTTTGTAGAGTTGTTAGTGGCTTTAGTGGTTCTTTAGGGGTTTAGGGTTTTTTAGGGTTCTTTAGGGTGTATTACGGTTTCTTTTGAGGTTTTAGGGTTTTCTAGGGGTTTTTACGGGTTTTAAGGGTTTCATAGGGTTGGTTAGGGTTATGTTTGGAATTTTAAGGCTTTTTTGTGTATTTTTAGCGTTTTTAATGGGTTTCTAGGTATTTTAGGGTTTTTTGAGGTTTATAGGGTTTTTTATCTTTGTTTTCGGGTTTTTTTTATTTTTAGGGATTTTAGGGTTTTTAGGGTTTTTAAGGGTTTTTTGGGTTTTTTGGGGGTTTTAGGGATTTTTTGGGTTTTTTTTTGTTTTTTTATGGTTTTGATAGGTTTTGCTGGGTATTTGAGGGATTTTTTTGAATATTAGCATTTTGAATTGTTTAATAGAATTATTGTTGTATATTTGTGTTTTTAGGTATTTTGTAGCTTTTATAGGGGTCCAATAGGGTTTTTAGGGTTTATTACGATTTATTAATGTTTATTAGTGTTTAGTAGTGGGATTTAGGGTTTATTAGGGTTTATTGCGGTTTATTGTTGGTTGGAAGGTTTTGTTAGGATTTATTAGTTCTTATTAGAGTGATTTAGGGTGTCTAAGGGTTTTTTAGGGTTTCTAAGGTTGTGTTAGGGTTTCTAAGGGTTGGTTCGGGTTTTTATGGGTGGGTTAGGGTTTCTAAGTGTGTGATATGGTTTCTAAGGGTTTCTAAGGTTTTTTCGGGTTTCCATGGGTGTGTTGGGGTTTCTAAGGGTGTTCTAGGGTTTCTAAGGGTGTGTTAGGGTTTCTAAGGGTGTGTTAGTGTTTCTTAGGTTTGCTTAGGGTTTTGTTAGGGTTTTAGAGTTTTTAGGGTTATGTTTGGGTTTCTTATGGTCTCTTAGGGGTTTTTAGGCTTTCTTAAGGTTTTTTGTGTTTATTGGGGTTTCTTAGTTCTTCTTGGGGTTTGTTAGGTCTTGTTAGTGTTTGTTAGGTTTTTTATGGTTTGTTATGTTTTTTTGGGTTTTTGGGGTTTGTTAGGGTTTGTTACGGATTGTTAGGGATTGGTAGTTTTTGTTAGTGTTTGTTAGGTTTTGTTAGGGTTTTTCATGGGTTTTAATGGTTTCTAGTGTTTATGGGGTTATTCATGATTTTTAAGGGTTTTTTAGTTGTTCATTTTATCACAGATGTTTAGATCTAGTCGCAAGCTTCAATTTGATATGTGGTAGAGGTGAAACGGACACCCAGAGTAGAATTTATGGTCATTTGGAGGACTTAAGGACCTTTTGGGTCTTTAAGAACATGATAAGGTGTTACTATTAGTCACAGAAGTGTAGATCGAGTGGAAAGATTCGATTTGATATATTGTAGGGGAAAAATGGACTCCCGAAGTAGAAGTTATGGTCTTCTGAAGGGTTTAAGTATCTTTTTGGGCTTCAAGGATGTGAGAAGGTACTTCAGTAGTTATATGAGTGTAGGTTTAGTCTCAATATTCGATTTGATATGTGATAGTAGAAAAACAAACACCCATAGAAGAAGTTATTGCAAAACGGAAACCAGAAGCAAATCTTTTGACCATCCAAAGGGATTTTGGCTCTTTTTGGGGGTTGAAGAATATCAAAAAGGATTCCAGTGGTTACCAGAGTGTGTATATTTTTACAATATTCAATTTTATATGCGGTAGATCCAAAATGAACACATGTAGCAGAAGTTATTGTCATATTAAGTTGAGCAACCCTCCTAGCGCCTAAAAACCTAAGAAACCCGCAACTCACTAAAATATTCATAATTTCTCCTTTGGGTGTCCGTTTGAGTTTTGTGACTAATAAAATCGAATCTCATAAGATGAATGAGGACCAAGTCTAATTGAAACTGTGAGAAGATCAAAGAAACATAAGATATATTAGTTATACCACTCCAAAAAAAGTCCAACTTCAAACGACCATAACTTTCACTCAAGTTTTCCATTTGAGCTCTACCACATATCAAATCGAAGGCAGCGAAAAGATATACATAGAAAAATAACTTGAAAAATTTTCAAGTCATTTTTGTGACCTTAAAATCACAAAAACCCATCATATGGCCTCCAAAAATCAATTTTCGTGTCTCGATCCCTATCAAATTTTTCTTCAAACAGTCATAGCTTCTTATTTGTGTGTCTGTTCGGCCTCTGAAACCTGTTTTTATCATATTTCGTTCCATGAGATTTAATTTTACTATTTACGGAGTGGAAATGGACACCTGAATAAGAAGTTATGACTTTTTTAATGACTCTATGATTTGTTAAGTTTTTCAAGGCACCGTTTCTAGAACTTTTGTCCAGTCTCCTGTTTTTTCAAACAACTATAAATTATTATTATTGTTATTATTATTATTACCATCATCTCATGAAAATTCACATGAACATGAATGTGTGTTATTATTATATTTTCATTACCATGCACATGCACATGCAATGCACACACGTTATTTTATTATCACATGCATTATTATTATTATTTCTATTATTATTATTGTGATTGTTGTTGTTGTTGTTGTTGTTGTTGTTATCATCCCATGAAAATGCACATCCAAATTCACATACACCAACATTCAATGAACGTTCATTATTCAATTATCACATGCATTGTTATTATTATTATTATTATTATTATTATTATTATTATTATTATTATTGTCATCATCGTCACATGGAAATTCAATGCACAGGAGTTATTATTTGTTACCATACACACACACACGTAATGAACATGCAATATTCTATTATAATATTCATTAGTAGTACTACCATTATCACCACCACTACTACTATTATTACTACTGCTGTTATTATTACTATCATCACATGAAAATGTAGATGCACGTGTGTTATTATTTATTATTTATTACCATGTACGTGCATATGCAATGCACTTGTATTATTCTTTTATTATTATTATTATTATCATATTTTTTATTATTATTGTTATTATTATTACTATTATTATCATTATTATTATCATTATCACATGCAAATGCACCTGCATGTTCATTGTTATTTATTTTTTATTACCATGGACGTGCATGCATTATTATTATTATTATTATTACAATTAGTATTAGTAATATTATCATCAAATGTAAAGGGACATTAACATGCATGTGTGTTCTTATATATAATTATTTATTTATTATTTACTACTATGCATGTGCACATGAAATGCACTTGTGTTATTCTATTATTATTATTATTATTATTATTATTATTATTATTATTATTATTCTTGTTTTAGTTTTTTTTATCATCAAATACAAATGCACATGCACGTGCGTTGTTATTTGTTTTTTATTACCATGCACATGCATGTGTCATTATCTTTATCATTACATGTAAATTAACATGCACGTGCATTATTATATATTATTTGTTATCATGCACATGTAAATGCAATGCACTTTCATTATTCTATTATCACATGTGTTATTATTATTTATTCTAATTCACGTGCACACGCAATGCACATGTGTTATTATATTATCACATGTGTTATTATTTATTATTTGTTATCATTCACATGAAAATGCACATTCATGTGGAATTGGTTATTATTTATTGTTTATTACCATCCACATGCACATGAACATTCACATGCACTTGTATGTGCGTAATTATTTATTATTTATTATCATTCACATACACATGCACATACACAAGCAATTCACATGCGTTATTATTTATAATTTATTATTTATTATCATTCGCATGCAAATGCGTATGCATATGCACATGAATGTGCATTATGATTTATTATTTAAACCATGCACATGAATATGCACATGCACGTACGTTATTACTACTATTATTATTAGAGGTTTTTTAGGGTTTACTATCATTTTTTATGATTTTTAGGTGTTATTAACATTTATTATGGTTTGTTAGGGTTTTAGTGTTTTTAATGGTATATTAGCGTTTTTAGGGTTTTTTGGGGGTTATTAGGATTTTATAAGGGTTTTTTATCGTATGTCAAGGTTTATTAGGGTTTATTAGGTATTTTTAGGGTTTTATTAGGATTGAGTTGGGTTTATTAGGGTATATTATGGTATATTATGATATATTTGGGCATATTTAGGATTTATTAGGGTTTATTATGGTTCTTTATGGTTTATTAAATTCTAAGAGTGTATATTAGTGTTTTTTAGTGTTCTGTAGTGTTTATTTGGGTTTATTAGCGCTTTTAAGCTTTGTTAGGTTTTATAAGCATTTATTAGGGGTTTTAGGGCATTTTAATGGTATATTTTCATTTTTTTACGGTTTAGTGAGGTTTATTATGGTTTATTATGGCGTGTTAAGGTTTATTAGGGTTGAGTAGGTATTTTTAGGATTTTATTAGGGTTGAGTAGGTATTTTTAAGGATTTATTAGGGTTTATTAGGGTTGAGTATGATTTATTTTGGGTTTTTAGGTATTTTTAGGGTTTACATGGGTTTGTTAGTGTTTTTATTAGGGTATATGAGTGGTTTTTAGTTTTTGATAATTTATATGAGGGTTTTTTATGACTTTTTATGTTTTATTAGTGTATTTTTAGTGTTTGTGAGCATTTTTAATGGTTTTTAAGCTTTTATTAGAATTTTTTAAGGTTTATTAGGGTTTCTAGTGCTTTTTAATGATTTTTTGGTGTTTTTTTTTTATTGGGGTTTAGTTGGGTTTTATTAGGTTTCGTTATGGTGTATTAAGGTTTATTTGGATTGAGAAGGTGTTTTTAGGGTTTCAAGGTATTTTTAGGGTTTGTTAGGGTTTTAATAGTTTTTTTATTTTATTAGTTTATATTAGTGTTTATTATGTTCTTTTAGATAATATAGCTTGTTTTTATTGTTTGTGAACATTTTTTTGTGAGCCTTTATATTGTTTCTTTGGTTGTATTAGTGTTTATTATGGTTTATTAGTGTTTCTAGGGATTTTTAAGTTATATTAGCATTTTTTCTTTATTAGATTATTTTAGTGTTTTTAGGTGTTTTTAGGTAATATAGCGCATTTTTTTGTGATCATTTTTTATTGTTTGTGAACGTTTTTAGGGTTTATTAGGTTATATTATAGGTTATGAGGGTTTTTAGGGATTTTTTAAGGTATAATAGCATTTTTTTGCTTTATTAGGGTTTTGTAGGGTTTTATTAGGGGTTATTATGGTGTGTTAAGATATGTTAGGGTTGAGTAGTGTTTATTTGGATTTATTTATGGTTTATTAGGGCTTTTTTGGATTTTTGGGGGTTTATTAGGGTTTATTATTGTTTATTAGTGTCTGTTAGGGTTGGATAGGGTTGTTTAGGTTTTCTTAATGAGTTTTTAGGGATTGTAAGGTTTTAATATTATTTATTAGGGTTTATTATATATTTTTGTGGTTTAATTAGGGTTGAGTAGAGTTTCTTAGGGTTTTTAGGGATTTCAAGGTGTTTTGAGGGATTATTAGAGTTTATTAGGGGTTTAGTAGTGTTTAATTTTTTATATTATTGTATATTAGGGTTTAATATTTTTGAGTGTTTTAAAGTGTCTTTTGGGTTTTGTAGAATTTGTTAGGGTTTTTGTAGCGTTGTTAGAGTTTATGTATCATTTTTAGTGTTTATGTAGCACTTTTAGGGTTTAGTTAGCAATTTTAGATTTTATGTATCATTTTTAGGGTTTATGTAACGTTTTTAGGGTTTATGTTGCATGTTTAGGGTTTAGGTTTTATGTTGAATTTTTTAGGGTTTATGTTGCGTTTTCTGGGTTTATGTAGCGATTTTAGGGGTGATGTAGTGTTTATGTTGCATTTTTCAAGGTTTCTGAAACATTTTAGGGTTCATGTAGTGTTTTTTATAGTTTATATTGTGTTTTTATGTTTTATGTAGAATTTTTAATATTTATGTTGCATTTTTAAGGTTTATCTTCTGTTTTTTAGGGATTATGTTACAGTTTTAGGGTTTATGTAGTGCTTTTCGGGTCTATGGAGCATTTTTTGTGTTTATGTTGCATTTTTAGGGTTTTGGTTGCATTTTTACGGGATTATGTATCGTTTTTTAGGGCTTATTTATCTATTTGAAGCCTTTTTATGGTTTTAATGGTTGTTTAGGGTTTGTACTCTTTTTAGGGGTTTTAAGGGTTGTTAACGGGTGTTTGTGGTTTTTTATGGTATCTAATGGATTTTTAATGGTTTTTGGGGTGTTTATGGGTATATTTGTTTTTTGGGGATTGATATGGGTTGTTAGGGTTTTTATTGTGTTTTTGGGTTTGTTTGGGTATTGTAGCAGGTTTTAGGGTTTATATAAGGTGTTTTAGCATTTTTTTGTGTTCGTTTGGGTTTTTTGGCGTTCTTTAGAGTTTAATATGGTTGTTTAGGGTTTATTAGGGTTTTTAGGGCTTATTAGTGTTCTTTAGGATTTTTTACAGTTTATTAGCGTTTTTATTGTATATTAGGGTTTTATTGGGCTTTTTTATGCATTAATAGCTTTTTCTAGGGTTTATCAACCTTTTAAGGGTTATATAGGATTTATTAGGGTTTATTAGGGTTTAGTAACATGTATCTGGGTTTATTACAATTTATTTGGGATTATTATGATTTTTTAGGGTTTGTTGCCTTTTATTAGGGGTTTGTTATGGTTTGTTTCAGTTTTTTACGATTTATATCGTATTGTTATGATTTGTTACGATTTATTTTGGGGTTTTTAGGGATTATTATGATTTTTTTGGGGTTATTAAGGTTTGTTAGGGTTTATTAGTGGGTTTTAGGGTTTTGTAGGCTATTATTTGGAGGTTTTTTGTAGCGTTTTGTTGGGTTTTTTAGGGTTTTTAGTTATTATTGGAGTTTATTATGGTTTAATAGTGTTTTATGTTGTATATTAGGACATTTAGGGCTTTTGTAGAATTTATTAGGGTCAAATAGAGTTTGTTAGGGTTTATAACAGGTTATTATGATTCATTAGTGTTTTTAGGGTTTAATAGTGGGTTTTAGGGGTTATTAGGGTTTACTAGTGCTTCATAGGGGTTATTAGTGGTTCTTAGGGTTTGTTAGGTTTTGTTAGGGTTTTTAGAGTTTGTTACGTTTTTTTTGAGTTGTTTGTGGTTTTTGGTGATTTTTTGGGTTTTGTGGGTGTGTTTGGATTTTTTATTCTTTGTAAGGGTTATTTTTTCATTTTTGGGGTTTTGTTGTGTTTTGTGGGTTTTGAGGCATTTCTCGGTTTTTTGTAGCAACTGTTAGGGTTTATGTAGTGTCATTAGTGGCTTTAGTGGTTCTTTAGGATTCTTTAGTGTTCTTTAGGGTTCTTTAGGGATCTTTAAGGTTCTTTAGGGTTCTTTATGGAGTATTAGGGTTTCTTTTGAGCTTTTTAGGGTTTTCTAGGGGTTTTTAGGGGTTTTAAGTGTTTCATAGGGTTGGTTAGGGTTTTATTAGGCATTTTTAGTCTTTTTAGGGTTTTTAGCATTTTATTGGTGTTTTTTGGGTTTTTATGGTTTTTTGAGGTTTTTGGAGGTTTTTTTTGTGGTTTCTTGGGGGTTTTTAGGTTTGTTTTTGGCTTTTTTCAGTTTTTTCGTGTTTTTTGGGTTTTTTGGGTTTCTAAGGGTTTTTATGATATTTTATTGTTTTTAGGGTTTTTAGGGTTATTTAGTTGTTTTAGGGTTTTGGGGGGTTTTAGGGTTCTTTTAGGGCTTTGTCAGGTTTTGCCAGGTTTTTTAGTGTTTTTTTGTGAATATTATCATTTTAAATGGTTTAATAGCATTTTTGTTTTATATTAGGGTTATTACGTATTTTGTAGCTTTTCTTGGGGTCTAATAGGGTTTTTAGGGTTTATTATAATTTATTAGTGTTTATTAGGGTGTAGTAGTGGGCTTTAGGGTTTATTATGGTTTATTATCGGTTGGTAGGATTTTTTAGGATTTATTTGTGCTTATTAGAGAGATTTAGGGTGTCCAGGGATTTGTTAGGGTTTCTAAGGGTGTGATAGGGTTTCTAAGGGTGGCTTTGGATTTTTATGGGCGGGTTAGGGTTTCTAAGGGTGTGCTATGGTTTATAAGGGTTTCTAAGGTTGTGTTAGGGTTTCTATGGGTGTGTTGGGGTTTCTAAGGGTGTGCTAGGGTTTCTAAGGGTGTGTTAGGGTTTCTAAGGGTTGTTAGTGTTTCTTAGGTTTGGTTAGGGTTTAGTTAGGGTTTTTAGGGTTTGTTAGGGTTTCTTATGGTTTCATAGGGGTTTTTAGGGTTTCATCGGGGTTTTTTGGGTTTATTGGGGTTTCTTAGTGCTTCTTGGGGTTTTTTAGGGCTTGTTAGGGTTTATTAGGGTTTTTTATGGGTTGTTATGTTTTTTAGGGTTTTTGGGGGTTTGTTAGGGTTTGTTAGTATTTTTAGGGTTTGTTAGGGTTTTTAAGGGTTTTGTGTGGTTTTTAATAGTTTTTAGTGTTTATGGGGTTATTCATGGTTATTTAGGTTTATTTAGTTGTTCGTGGTTGTCACGGATGTTTAGAGCTAGTCGCAAGCTTCAATTTGATATGTCGTAGAGGTGAAACGGACACCCAGAGAAGAAGTTATGGTAATTTAGAGGACTTAAGGACCTTTTGGGTCTTTAAGAGCATCATAAGGTGTTCTTATTGTTCATATATGTGTATATCTAGTCGAAATATTCGATTTGATATATGGTAGGGGCAAAACGGACTCCCAGAGTAGAAGAAATGGTCTTTTGGAGGGTTTAAGTAACTTTTTGGGCTTCAAGGATGTGAGAAGGTACTTTAGTGGTAAAAGGAGTGTAGTTATAGTCTCAAGCTTCGACATGATATTTGGTAGAGGCAAAACAGACACCCATAGAAGAAGTTATTGCAAAACGGACACCAGAAGCAAATATTTTGACCATCTAAAGGGATTTTTTCTTTTTTGGGAGGTTGAAGAATGCCAGAAAGGATTCCAGTGGTTACCAGTGTGTGTATATTTTTACTATATTCAATTTGATATGTGGTAGAGCCAAAATGAAAAAATGCAGTAGAAGTTATTGTCATTTTAAATTGAGCAACCCTCCTAGCGCCTAAAAACTATAAAACCCACAACTCACAAAAACAGGCATAACATCTCCTTCGGGTGTCTGTTTGAGCGATGTGACTAATAAAATCGAAACTCTTGAGATAAGTGAGGACCAATTCTAATTCAAACTGTGAGAAGATCAAAGAAACAGAAGATATATTAGTTATACCACTCCAAAAAAAGTCAAACTTCAAACATCCATAACATCCACTCCGGTTTTCCGTTTGAGCTCTACCACATATCAAATCAAAGGCAGCGAAGAGATCTATGCAGAAGGCTAAATTGAACAAATTTCAAGTCATTTTTGTGACCTTAAAATCCCAAAAAACCATCAGAAGTCCTCCAAAACTCTATTTCCGTGTCCAGATCCTTATCAAATTTTTCTTAAAACGGTCAAAACTTCTTATTTGTGTGTTTGTTCGGCCTCCGGCACCTGTTTTTATCATATTTCGTTCCATGAGATTTAATTTGACTATTTAAAGAGCAGAAATGGACACCTGAAGAAGAAGTTATGCCTTTTTTTAATGACTCTGTGATTTGTTAGGTTTTTGGAGACACCATTTCTAGCACTTTTGTCCAGTCTACCATTTTTTCAAACAACTATAAATTATTTTTACTGTTATTATTATTATTATCATCATCTCATACAAATTCACATGCACATGCAAGTGCGTTATTATTCTATTTTTATTACCATGCACGTGCAGATGCAATGCACATATGTTATTTTATTATCACATGCGTTGTTATTATTATTGCTATTATTATTATTGTGGTTGTTGTTGTTGTTATCATCCCATGAAAATGCTCATCCAAAATCACATACACACTCATTCAATGAATGTGTGTTATTCTATTATCACATTAATTGCTATTAATAATAATAATAATAATAATATTATTATTATTATTATTATTATTATTATCATCATCATCACAGGAAAATGAAATGCACGAAAGTTATTATTTATTACCATACACACGCACTCGTAATGCACATGCAATATTCTATTATCATACGCATTAGTACTACTACTATTATCACCACCACTACTTCTATAATTACTATTATTGTTATTATTACTATCATCATGTGCAAATGTAGAAGCACATGCATTATTATTTATTATTTATTACCATGTACGTGCATATGCAATGCACTTGTATTATTCTTTTATTATTATTATTATTATTATTATCTTAGTTTTTATTATTATTGTTATTATTATTATTAGTATCATTATTATTATCATTATCACATTCAAATTCACTTGCATGTTCATTGTTATTTATTGTTTATTACCATGCACGTGCACGCATTATTATAAATATTAATATTATTACAATTAGTATTATTATTATTGTCATAAATTGTAAAGGCACATGCACATGCATGTGTGTTCTTATTTATTATTATTTATTTATTATTTACTACTATACACATGCACATGAAATGCACTTGCGTTATTCTATTATTATTATTGTTGTTGTTGTTGTTGTTGTAGTTTCATGTATCATCAAATACAAATGCACTTGCACGTGCGTTGTTATTTGTTATTTATTACCACGCAGGAGCATGCATCATTATCATTATCATTACATGTAAATTCACATGCATGTGCGTTTTAAATATTATTTATTATCATGCACATGAAAATGAAATTCACTTGCTTTATTCTATTATCACATGTGCTATTATTTTTTATTCTAAAGCATATGCACAGGCAATGCATGTGCGTTATTCTATTATCACATGTGTTATTATTTATTATTTATTATCATTCACATAAAAATGCTCATTCATATGGACTTGGATATTATTTTTTGTTTACTACCATGCACATGCACATTAACATGCACATTCACTTGTATGTGCGTAATTATTTATTATTTATTATCATTCACATACACAAGCACATACACATTCAATTCACATGCGTTATTATTTATAATTTATTATTTATTATCATTCACATGCAAATGCACAGGCATATGCACATGCACGTGTGTAATGATTTATTATTTAAACCATGCACGTGCATATGCACATGCCCGTGCGTTATTACTACTATTATTATTAGAGGTATTTTTATGGTTTAATATCATTTTTAGGATTTTTAGGTGTTATTAACATTTATTATGGTTTGTAAGGGTTTTAGTTTTTTTAATGCTATATTACCATTTTTAGGGTATGGTGGGGGTTATTAGGATTTTATTAGGGTTTATTATGTAGTGTCAAGGTTTATTAGGTATTTTTAGGGTTTTATTAGGAATGAGTTGGGTTTATTAGGGTATATTATGGTATATTTGGGTATGTTTAGGATTTATTACGGTTTATTATGGTTTATTAATTTTTAAGATGGTATATTAGGGTTTTTTAGTGTTCAGTAGTGTTTTTTGGGTTTATTAGCACTTTTAAGCTTTGTTGTGTTTTATTAGTATTTATTAGGGGTTTTAGGGTTTTTTAATGGTATATTTTCATTTTTTGGTATTAGTGGGGTTTATTATGGTTTATTATGGTGTGTTAAGGTTTATTAGGGTTGAGTAGGTATTTTTAGGGTTTTATTGTGGTTGAGTCGGTATCTTTAAGGTTTATTAGGGTTTATTAGTGTTGAGTATGGTTTATTAGGGTTTGTTAGAGATTTTTAGGGTTTATTTGGGCTTGTTAGTGTTTTTATTAGGGTATATGAGAGTTTTTTAGTTTTTGTTAATATATATGAGGGGTTGTTATGAATTTTTCGGTTTTATTAGCATGTTTTTAGTGTTTGTGAGAATTTTCATTTGTTTATTATCTTTTATTAGAATTTATTATGGTTTATTAGGGTTTCTGGGACTTTTAAATGGGTTTTTTACGTTTTTTTTGTTTAATGGGGTTTCGTTGGGTTTTGTTAAGGTGTGTGAAGTTTTATTAGGGTTGAGAATGTATTTTTAGGCTTTTATTATGGTTTTATTAGGGTTTATTAGTTTTTATTAGGGTTTATTAGGGATTTTTAGGGTTTATTAGGGTTTTTTAGGGGTTTGTTAGTTTTTTTTGTTTAATTAGATTATATTAGTGTTTGTTAGTTCTTTTTAGATAATATAGTGTATCATTATTTCTTTGAGTGTTTTTTTTTGTGAGCGTTTTTAGGGTTTCATAGGTTATATTATAGTTTATTATTTTTTATTACGGTTTCTAGGGATTTTTATGGTATATTAGAATTTTTTGTCTTTATTAGGTTATATTAGTGTTTTTAGGTCTTTTTAGGTAATATAGCTCATTTTTATTGTTTGTGATCGTTTTTTTATTTCTTTTGAGCGTTTTTAGGGTTTATTAGGTTATGGTAGAGTTTATCAGGGTTTATAGGGTTTTTTAAGGAATACTAGCATTTGTTTTCATTATTATGGTTTTTTAGGGTTTTATATGGGGTTATTATGGAGTGTTAAGATTTTTTAGGGTTGAGTAGGGTTTATTGGGCATTATTTATGGATTATTAGGGATTTTTAGGGTTTTTTGGGGGTTTTTTGGGGTTTTTTTGTCTTTATTTGTGTCTATTAGGGTTGGTTAGGGTTGTTTAGGTTTTCTTAAAGAGTTTTTAGGGTTTCATGGTTTTTATTATCATTTATTATGGTTTATTAGGTATTTTTGGGGTTTTATTTGGGTTGAGTAGTGTTTCATAGGGTTTCTTGGTATTATAAGGTGTTTTTAGGGAATATTATATTTTATTAGTGGTTTATTAAGGTTTAATTTTTTATACTGTGATATATTATGGTTTATTATTTTTGAGGGTTTTAAAGCGTCTTTATGGTTTTTGTAGAATTTTTAGGGTTTTTGTAGCATTGTTAGAGATTATGTAGCATTTTTAGTGTTTATTTAGAATTTTAAGGGTTTAATTAGCCGTTTTAGATTTTAGGTATCATTTTTCGGGTTTATGATACATTTTTAGGGGGTTTGTAGTGTGTTTGGGGTTTAGGTTTTATGTAGCATTTTTTACGGTTTATGTTGCATTTTCTGGGTTTTTGTACCGTTTTTAGGGGTGATGTAGCATTTCTGATGCATTTTTTAGGGTTTATGTAACGTTTTTAGGGTTTATGTAGTGTTTATAGGGTTTATATTGTGTTTTTAGGTTTTATGTAGCGTTTTTTATGTTCATGTTGCATTTTTTAGGGTTTATGTTCTGTTTTTTAGGGTTTATGTTACAATTCTAGGGTTTATGTAGTGCTTTTAGGGTTTATGTAGCATTTTTTGGGTTTATGTTGCATTTTTGGTGTTTTGGTTTCATTTTTAAGGGTTTATGTAACGTTTTTAGGGTTTATTTATCTATTTGAAGCCATTTTTAGGGTTTTGATGGTTGTTTATGGTTTGTAGTCTTTTTTAGGGTTTTGAAGGGTTGTTTACGATTGTTTATGGTTTTTTATGGTATCTTGTGACTTTTAAATGGTTTTTGGGGGGGTTTATGGGTTTATTTGTTTTTTTGGGATTGATATGGGTTGTTAGGGTTTTTTATTGTTTTTTTTGGTATTGTAGCGGTTTTTAGGGTTTTTATATTGTTTTTAGTTTGTTTTTTGTGTTCTTTTGGGTTTTTTATTGTTCTTTAGAGTTTAATATGGTTCTTTAGGGTTTATTAGGGTTATTTAGGGTTTATTAATGATCTTTAAGATTAGTTACAGTTTATTAGCGTTTTTATTGTATATTAGGGTTTTATTGGGCTTTTGTAGGCATTAATAAATTTTTCTAGGGTTTATCAACCTTTTTTAGGGTTATTTAGGAATCATTAGGGTTTATGAGGGTTTAGTAACATGTATTTGTGTTTATTACGAATTATTAGGGTTTATTACAATTTTTATGGTTTATTGCAGTTTATTAGGGGTTTGTTATGGTTTATTTCAGTTTGTTACAATTCATTTCGCATTGTTATGATTTGTTACGATTTATTTTGGGGTTGTTAGGGTGTTATTAGGGTTTTTAGGGTTTATTAGTGGGTTTGAGGGTTTTGTAGGGTATTATTTGGATGTTTTTGTTGTTTTTTTTGGGGTTTGTTAGATTTTTAGTGATTATTAGAGTTTATAATGGTTTAATAGTGTTTTTATTCTATATTAGGGGTTTTAGGGATTTTGTAGCATTTATTAGGGTCTAATAGAGTTTTTTAGGGTGTATTACAAGTTATTATGATTTATTAGTGTTTATTAGGGTTTTTAGGGTTTAATAGTGGGGTTTAGGGGCTATAAGGGTTTATTAGTGGTTCTTAGGGGTTATTAGTGGTTCTTAGGCTTTGTTAGGTTTTTTACAGTTTTTTACGGTTTTTAGGGTTTGTTACGATTTGTTTGAGTTGTTTGGGGTTTTAGGCATTTCTTTGGGTTTTATCTATGTGTTTCGATTTTTTATGCTTTGTTAGGGTTATGTTTGCATTTTTGGGGGTTTTTCCATTTTTTGTGGGTTTTGAAGCATTTTTCGGTTTTTTGTAGCAACTATTAGGGTTTATGTTGCGTCGTTAGTGGCTTTTGTGGTTCTTTAGGGTTCTTTATGGAGTATTAGGATTTATTTTGACGTTTTTAGGGTTTGCTAGGGGGTTTTTAGTGGTTTTAAACGTTTCATAGGGTTGGTTAGGGTTTTGTTAGGCATTTTTAGTCTTTTTAGTGTTTTTAGCGTTTTTATGGGTTTTTCGGGTTTTTAGAGATTTTTGAAGTTTTTTGAGTTTTTTTTGGTTTTTTTAGGGTTTGTAGGTTTTTTTCATGTTTTTTCGGTTTTTTCAGGTTTTTAGGGTTGTTTGAGTTTTTAGGGTTTTTACGATTTTTTAGGGTTTTTAAGGGTTTTTAGGGATTTTTTGGGTTTTTAGGGTTTTGGGGGGTTTTAGGGTTCATTTATGGCATTGTCAGGTTTTGCGGGTTTGTTAGGGTTTTTTTTGTGAATTATAATTTTGAATGGTTTAATATCATTTTTGTTTTTTATTTGTGTTATTAGGTATTTTGTAGCTTATATTGGGGTCTAATAAAAGTTATGCCTATTTTAGAGAGTTGTCGTTCTAAATTGAGCTACTCTCCTAGCACCTAAAAACCTAAGAATTCCGCAACTCTCTAAATAGGAATAAATTCTCCTTCGGGTGTCTGTTTGAGCGTTGTGACCACTCAAATCAATGTCTGGGAGATGATTGAGGACCAAGTTTATTAGAAACTATGAGAAGATCGAAGAAATATAAGATATATTAGTTATAACACTCGAAAAAAAGTCCAACTTCAAGCGGCCATAACATTCACTCCGGTTGTCCGTTTGAGATCTACAACATATCAAATCGGAAGTAGCAAAGAGATCTATGCATATGGATGACTTGAACAAAGTTCAAGTCATGTTTGAGAAACTAAAATCTTAGAAACCCATCATAAGGCCTCCAAAACTCAATTTCTGTGTACGGATCCCTATCAATATTTTTTTTAAATGGTTATAACTTCTGATCTATGTGTTTGTTTGGCCTTCGGTACCAGTTTTTATCATATTTTGTTCATTGAGATTCAGTTTGACTGTTAATGAAGCAGAAATGGACACCTGAAGAAGAAGTTATTCCTTTTTCAATGACTCTGTGATTTGTTTGGTTTTTCGAGACCCATTTCATGCATTTTTTTCATGTCTTCTGTTTTTTCAAACTATAACTTATTATTACTGTTATTATTATTATTATTATCATCATTTCATTCACGTGCACTAGGACATGCACGTGCATTATTATTATATTTTTTATTACCATGCACGTGCACATGCAATGCACAAAAATTATTTTATTATCACATGCATTGTTATTATTATTGTTATTATTATTAATGTGGTTGTTGTTGTTGTTTTTGTTGTTATTGTTGTCGTTGTCATTATCATCACATGAAAATGCACATGCGAATTCACATTCAAGCACATTCAATGCACGTGCGTTATTCTATTATCACATGCATTGTTATTGTTAATATCAATATTATTATTATCATCATCATCATCAGAAACAAATGCAATGCACATGCGTTATTATTTATTACCATGCTCGTGCACAAGTAATGCATGTGCAATATTCTATTATCACATGCATTGGTACTACTACTACTATCACCACCACTACTACTATTATTACTACTATTGTTATTATTACTATCATCACATGAAAATGTAGATGCACGTGCGTTATTATTTATTATTTATTACCATGCACGTGCATATGAAATGCACTTGTATTATTCTTTTATAATTATTATTATTATCACAATTATTATTATTATTATTATTATTATTATTATTATCATTATTATTATCATTATCACATGCAAATTCACATGCATGTGCGTTGTTATTTATTATTTATTACCGTGCACGTGCATGCATTATTATTATTATTATTACAATTAGTATTATTAATATTATCATCAAATGTAAATGCACATGCCCAAGCATGTTCATTCTTATTTATTATTATTTATTTATTATTTACTACTATGCACGTGTACATTAAATGAACTTGAGTTATTCTATTATTATTATTATTATTATTATTATTATTATTTGTATCATCAAATACAAATGCACATGCACATGCATTGTTATTTATTATTTATTACCATGCACATGAATGCGTCATTATCATTATCGTTACATGTAAATGCACATGCATGTGCGTTGTTATATATTATTTATTATCATGAACATGAAAATGCACATTCTGGTGGACTTGGTTATTATTTATTGTTTATTACCATGCACGTGCACATGCACCTACACCAGCACGTGCACATGCACCTGCACATGCATGTGCACGTGCACTTGGATGTGCGTTATTATTTATTATAATTCACATGCACATGCACATACACAAGTAATTAAGATTCGCTATTATTTATAATTTATTATTTATTATCATTCACATGAAAATGCACAGGCATATGCACATGCATGTGCGTTATGGTTTATTATTTAAACCATGAATCTGCATATGAACATGCACGTACATTATTACTATTATTATTATTAGAGGTATATTAAGGGTTTACTAGCATTTTTTAGAATTTTTTGGTGTTATTAACATTTATTATGGTTTTCTAGGGTTTTAGGGTTTATTAATTGTATATTAGGGATTTTTAGGGTTTGTTTGGGGTTTATTACTGTTTATTAGTGTTTATTAGTGTCTATTAGGGTTGGTTAGGGTTATTTAGGTTTTTTTAAGCTGTTTTTAGGGTTTTTATGTTTTATTATCATTTATTAGGGTTTATTAGGTATTTTTGGGGTCTTATTAGGGTTGAGTAGAGTCTTTGAGGGTTTTTAGGGATTATAAGGCATTTTTAGGGATTATTAGAGTTTATTAGAGGTTTATTAGGGATTAATTTTTTATACTATCTTATATTAGGGTTTAATATTTTTGAGGCTTTTGTAGAATTTTTTAGTGTTTGTGTAGGGTTTTTTGAGTTTATGTTGCATTTTTAGTGTTTATGTAGGGATTTTAGGGTTTAGTTAGCTGTTTTAGGTTTTATGTAGCATTTTTTAGGGTTTAGGTAATGTTTTTAGGGTTTATGTAGAGTGTTTAGGGGTTAGGTTTTACGTATCATTTTTTAGGGTTTAGGTTGCGTATTCTAGGTTAATGTAGTCTTTTTAGGGGTAATGTAGCATTTATGTTGCATTTTTAGGGTTTACGTAACATTTTTAGGGTCCATGTAGTGATTTTAGGGTTCATGATGTGTTTTTAGGTTTTATGTAGCATTTTTTAATGTTTATGTTGCTTTGTTAAGGGTTTATGTTGTAGTTCTAGGGTTCATGTAGTGCTTTTTGGGTTTATGTAGCATTTTTCGGGTTTATGTTGCATTTTTTGGCTTTATGGTGCGTTTTTTGGGTTTATGTGGCATTTTTAGGGTTTATGTAACCTTTTTGGGTTTATGTATCTATTTGTTTCATTTTGTAGGGTTTTAATGGTTTTTTATGGTTTGTAGTGGTTTTTAGGTTCTTTAAGGGTCGTTAATTGATTTTTATGGTTTTTATGGTATTTGAAGGGTTTTCAATGTTTTTTTTTGGGGGGGGGGGTTTAATGGTTTATATTTTTTTGGGATTGATATGATTTGTTTGGGTTTTGTTTACTTTGTTTTAGGGTTTGTTTGGATATTGTAGTGGTTTTTAGGGTTTATGTAATGTGTTTTAGCAATTTTGGGTTCTTTTGGGTTTTTTAAGTGTTCATTAGAGTTTATTATGGTTTTTTACGATTTATTAGGTTTCTTTAGGGATTATTAGTGTTCTTTAGGATTTTTTACAGTTTATTAGCATTTTTTATTGTATATTAGGGTTTTATTGGGCTTTTGTTGGACTAATAGCTTTTTCCAGGGTTTATAAACCTTTTCTAGGGTTATTTAGGATTTATTAGGGTTAATTTTATTTATTAGTGCTTATTAACATTTATTTGGGTTTAATACCATTTATTAGGGTTTATTATTATTTGTTAGGGTTTATTGTAGTTTATTAGGGGTTTGTTATGGTTTGTTTTAGTTTTTACGATTTATTTGGCAATGTTAGGATTTTTTACGATTAATTTGGGGTTTTTAGGGTTTGTTATGATTTATTATTGGGTTATTAGGGTTTTTTATGATTTATTATTGGGTTATTATCGTCACATGAAAATACAGATGCACATGCGTTATTATTTATTATTTATTATTTATTTACAAGCACGTGCATATGTTGTTGTTGTTGTTGTTTTTATTATTATTATTATTATTATTATTATTATCACATGAAAATGCACCTGCATGTCTGTTATTATTTATTACCATGCACGAGCACACGCAATGCACCTACATTATTCTATTATCACATGAATTTTTATTGTTATTGTAATTATTACTATTATTGTTATTATTGTTTTTATCATCAAATGCAAATGAAAATGCACGTGCATTATTATTTATTACAATACACACGTACATTCAATACATGTGTGTTATTCTATTATCACATGCGCTATTATTATGAATATTACTATTATTTTTATTATTATCATCACATGCACTATGAGTTATTATTTATTATCATGCATTGCACATGCAATGCACGGGCGTTATTCTATAATCACATGTGTTGTTGTTATTATTATTATTATTATTATTATTATTATTACTGTTATTATTATTATTATTATTATCATCTCATGTGCGTGCACATGCACATCCACGTGCATTATTATTTATTTTTTATTACCATGAATGTGCACATGAAATGCACACGTGTTATTTTATTATCACATATGTTGTTATTATAATTGTCATTATTATTATTGTTGTGGTTTTTGTTGTTGTTGTTATTGTTGTTGTTATCATCACATGAAAATGCACATGAAAATTCACTTGAAAATACATAAACACGCACATTCAATGCACATGTGTTATTCTATTATCACATGTGTTGTTATTAATAATAATAATATTATTATTATTATTATCATCGTCATCATCATCCCATGAAAATGCAATGCACACGCGTTATTATTTATTACCATGCATGTGCCCACGTAATGTACATGTAATATTCTATTATCACATGCATTGGTACTACTACTATTAGGACTACTACTAGTGATATTGTTATTATTATTATCATCACATGAAAATGCAAATGCACGTGCGTTATTATTTTTTATTTATTACCACACACGTGCTTATGCAATGCACTTGTATTATTCTTTTATTTTTATTGTTATTATTATTATCATAGTTATTATTATTATTATTATTATCAGTATCATTATTATTATCATTATCACATGAAAATCCACATGCATGTGCGTTGTTATTTATTATTTATTACCATGCACGTGCATGTATTATTATTATTATTACAATTAATATTATTAATATTATTATCAAATGTAAATGCACATGCACATGCATGAGCTTTCTTATTTATTATTATGTATTTATTATTTACTAATATGCACGTGCACATGAAATGCACTTGTGTTATTCTATTAGTATTGTTATAATAATAATAATAATTATTTTTGTTTGTATCATCAAATACAAATGCACATGCATGTGCGTTGTTATTTATTATTTATTACCATGCTCGTGCATGCATCATTATCATTATCATTACATGTAAATTTACATACACGTGTGCTGCTGTATATTATTTATTATCATGCACATGAAAAGGCAATGCACGTGCGTTATTCTATTATCACATCTGTTATAATTATTTATTCTCATGCACATGCCCATTCAATGAACTTGCGTTATTCTATTATCACATGTGTTATTATTTATTATGATTCACATGCAAATGCACATTCATGTGGACTTTGTTATTATTTATTGTTTATTACCAAGCACATGCACATTCACATGCACATGCACTTGGATGTGTGTTATTATTTATTATCATTCACATTCACATGCACATACACATGCAATTCACATGCGTTATTATTTATTATCATTCACATGCAAATGCGCATGCATATGCACATGCACATGTGTTATGATTTATTATTTAAACCATGCACATGCATATTCACATGAAAGTGCGTTAATACTTCTATTATTATTATAGGTATTTTTAGGATTCAATATCAATTTTTAGGATTTGTTAGGTGTTATTAACATTTATTATGGTTTGTCAGGGTTTTTAATGGTATATTAGAATTTTTAGGGTTTGGTGGGGGTTTTTAGGATTTTATTAGGATTTATTATGGTGTTTCAAGGTTTATTAGGGTTTATTAGGTATTTTTAGGGTTTTATTAGGATTGAGTTGGGTTTATTAGGGTATGTTATGGTATATTTTGGATTTGGGTTTGTTTAGGATTTATTAGGTTTTATTATGGTTTATTAATTTTTAAGAGGGTATATTAGGTTTTTTAGTGTTTAGTAGTGTTTATTCAGGTTTATTATCTCTTTTCATCTTGGTTAGGTTTTATTAGAATTTACTAGGGGTATTATGGGTTTTTAATGGTATATTTGCGTTTTTTAGGGTTTAGTAGGGTTTTGTATGGTTTATTATGGTGTGTAAAGGTTTATTAGGGTTCAATGGGTATTTTTAGGGTTTTATTAGGGTTGAGTCAGTATCATTAAGGTTTCATTAGGGTTTATTACGGTTTTGTACGATTTATTAGGGTTTCTTAGGGATTTTTAGGGTTTACTAGGGTTTGTTAGTGTTTTATTAGGGTATATGAGTGTTTTTTAGTTTTTGTTAAGATATATGAGGGGTTTTTATGACGTTTTAGGTTTTATTAGCGTGTTTTTAGTGTTTGTGAGCATTTTTAATGGTTTATTAGATTTTATTTGAATTTATTATGGTTTATTATATTTTCTAGGGCTTTTTAATGGTTTGTTTGCACTTTTTTTGTTTATTTGGGTTTAGTTGGGTTTTATTAGATTTTTGTTATCGTGTGTCAAGGTTTATTAGGGTTGAGAATGTATTTTTAGGGTTTTATTATGGTTCTATTAGGGTTTATTAGTTTTTATTATGGTTTATTAGGGATTTTTCGGGTTTATTAGGGTTTGTTAGGGGTTTATTAGTTTTTTTGTTTTATTAGGTTATATTAGTTTTTATTAGGACTTTTTAGATAATATAGCGTGTTTTTATTATTTGTGAGAATTTTATTTTTGTTTGTGAGCGTTTTTAGGGTTTTCTAGGTTATATTAGAGTTTATTATGCTTTATTTGGGTTTCTAAGGATTTTTAAGGTATATTAGCCTTTTTGTGTTTATTATGTTATATTAGTGTTTTTTTTTCTTTTTAGGTAATATAGTGTGGTTTTATTTTTTGTGATCGTTTTTTATTGTTTGTGAGCATTTTAGGGTTTAATAGGTTATATTAGAGTTTATCAAGGCTTCTAGGGATTTTTTAAGGTATACTAGGATTGTTTTTCTTTATCAGGGTTTTGTAGGGTTCTATTAGGGGTTATTATGGTATGTTAAGGTTTGTTAGGGTTGAGTAGTGTTTATTTGGCTTTATTTATAGTTTATTAGGGCTAGTTATGTTTTTTTTGTGTTTATTAGGGTTTATTAGTGTTTATTAGTGTCTATTAGGGTTGGTTAGGGTTGTTTAGGTTTTCTTAACATGTTTTTAGGGTTTATTAATTTTTATTATCATTTATTAGCATTTATTAGGTATTTTTGGGGTTTTGTTAGGGTTTAGGAGAGTTTCTTAGGTTTTTAAGGATTATAAGGTGTTTTAGGGATTATTAGAGTTTATTAGGGGTTAATTAGGGTTTAATTTTTTATGTTATGGTATATTAGGGTTTAATATTTTGAGGTTTTTAAAGCGTCTTTAGGGTTTTGGTAGCATTTTTTAGGGTTTGTGTAGAATCGTTAGAGTGTATGTAGCATTTTTAGTGTTTATGTAGTGTTTTTAGGGTTTTTTAGAGGTTTTATATTTTATGTATCATTTTTAGGGTTTATGTAATGTTTTTAGGGATTATGTAGTGTGTTTAGGGTTTTGGTTTTATGTAGCATTTTTTAGGGTTTATGTTGCGTTTTCTGGGTTTATGTAGAATTTTTAGGGCTGTTGTAGTGTTTATGTTGCATTTTTTAGGGTTTATGTAAAGTTTTTTTGGTTCATGGAGTGTTTTTAGTGTTTATGTTGTGTATTTAGGTTTTATGTAGATTTTTTTAATGTTTATGTTGCGTTTGTTGGGTGTATGTTGTGTTTTTATGGTTTATGTTAAAGTTCTAGGTTTGATTTAGTGCTTTTAGGGTTTATGTAGCATTTTTTGGGCTTCCGTTGCATTTTTTCGTTTATGTTGCATTTTTAGGGGTTTTTTTGCATTTTTGGGGTTTATGTAATGTTTTTAGGGTTTTTGTATCTATTTGAAGCCCTTTTTTGGGTTTTAATAGTTGTTTATGGTTTGTAGTGTTTTCTTGGGTTTTTAAGGTTTTTAACAGGTGTTTATGGGTTTTTATGGTATCTGACGGCTTCGTAATGGATTTTGGGGGTTTTATAGGTTTATTTGTTTTTTTAGGATTGATAGGGGTCGTTAGGGGTTTTTAGTGTGTTTTAGGGTTTTTTGGGTATTGTAGCGGTTTTTAGGGTTTATATACTGTGTTTTAGCATTTTTTGGGTTCTTTAGAGTTGTTTACTGTTCTTTAGAGTTTAATATGGTTCATTCGGGTTATTTATGGTTCATTCGAGTTTATTAGTGTTCTTTAGTATTTGTTTCAGTTTATTAGCGTTTTTTATTGTATATTAGGGTTCTATTAGGCTTTTGTTGGCATTAATATTTTTTTCTTGGGTTTATCAACTTTTTTTAGGGTTATTTATTATTTATTAGGGTTTATTAGGGTTTATTTTATTTATTAGGGTTTAGTAACGTGTATTTGGGTTTATTAGGATTTATTCGGGTTTATTATGCTTAGTTAGGGTTTATTGCGGTTTATTAGTTGTTTGTTATGGTTTGTTTTACTTTGTTACGATTTATTTGGTGTTGTTAGGATTTGTTACGATTTATTTGGGGTTGTTATTTGTTAGGATTAATTTTGGGGTTTTTAGGGTTTTTCGGGATTATTAGTGGGTTGTTGGGATTTGTAGGCTATTATTTGGAGGTTTTTGTAGCATTTTGTTGGGTTTGGAAAGGTTTTTAGTGATTATTATGGTTTATTATGGTTTAATAGTGTTTTTTATAGTATATTAGTGGTTTTAGGGCTTTTGTAGCATTTATTAGGGTCTAATAGAGTTTTTGAGGATTTATTACAAGTTATTATGATTTATTAGTGTTTATTAGGGATTTTAGGGATTAGTAGTGGGTTTTAGGGGTTATTGGGGTTTATTGGTGGTTCATAGGGTTTATTAGTGGTTGTTAGATTTTGTTAGGTTTTTATAGGGTTTTTAGGGTTTATTACAGTTTGTTTGAGTTGTTTGGGTTTTTATGCATTTTTTTGGGTTTTATGGGTGTGTTTGGATTTTTTATGCTTTGTTAGGGTTATTTTAGCATTTTTGGGGGTTTTTCGTTTTGTGGATTCTGAAGCATTTTTCGGGTTTTTGTAGCAATTGATAGGGTTTATGTAGCGTTGTTTGTGGCTTTAGTCGAGATACCCCGATTTTTTAACATTCAAACAAGTATAACTTCTGATCCGGATGTCCCACTACTAAAAATATGGCTTTTATCATCGCTAGAAATGTATATTAAAAGTGCTAAAAAAGCACTGTTAATCTAGGAAAAGATAGGGGTCCCTTTTATCAGCACTCAGAAAAGCGCTAATAAAGGGGGCTTTTATCAGCAAAAAAAAGCGCTCATAAAAGGGGTCTTTTATCAGCGCTAAAAAATAACTGAGAAAGGACCCATTTTATCAGTGCTTTTTTTAGCGCTGATAAAAGACCCCTTTTTATCAGCACTTTTCAAATGCGATGAAAAAATTCAAAAAAATAAATAAATAAAATAGAATATATAATTCAGGGAGAGCTTTTAACAGCGCTTGACCCCCTTTATTAACACTAGGTGGACCACTCCCGTGCGCTGCCCTTTCCCATGCGTCCAGAACATGCCCCATGTCCGTACCTCCTTGCTTCCAGAAAAACTCAAACCCGCGACCTCCCCCTTGCGTGCCTTCACCTTTACCACTAAGCGATTTCATTTTTTTTCTATTTAATGATATATCTATGTATATATAGTTATATTTATTTGTATATTAATATAGATTCATATTAATATAAATATATTTAGTTATATTAATAAATATATATTTATTCATATATTTGTATATATATATTTATTAGTATATTTATTTATATATATATATTTAGTTATAATTTTTTATCCATATATTTATTTGTATAATAATATATATTTATAAGATTAGTTTTAAATACATTTATAAAATATGTTTTTTATGTGTGTTTATAAATAAATAAATAAATACATACATACATATATAAAACACACACAAAGACACACACACACATATATATATATATATTTATGAATAAATACATATATATGTGTCTTTGAAAAGCCATAGAATGTTAAAACTGCCATAACTTCTAATCCAGAAGCCTTTTTCAACTTTACAACCAGTCAAATTAATGAAAATGAAACAATATTCGATATGATATGTGGTACAGGCCTAATGGACATCCAGATCATAAGTTATTATTTATAATTTATTATTTATTATCATTCACATGAAAATGCGCATGCATATGCACATGCACATGCATTATGATTTATTATTTAAACCATGCACATGCATATCCACATGCACGTGCGTTATTACTACTATTATTATTGTAAGTATTTTTAGGTTTTCCTATCATTTTTTAGGATTTTTATGTGTTATTAACATTTATTGTGGATTGTTAGGGTTTTAGGGGTTTTTAATGGTATATTAGCATTTTTAAGGGTCAGTGGGGGTTATTAGGATTTTATTAGGGTTTATTATGGAGCTTCATTATTTATTAGGGTTTATTAGGTATTTTTAGGGTACTATTAGGATTGATTTGGGATTATTAGGGTTTATTATGGTATATTATAGTATATTTGGGTATGATTAGGATTTATTAGGGTTTATTATGGTTCATTGTGGTTTATTAAATTTTAAGAGGGTATATTAGGGGTTTTTAGTGTTTAGTAGTGTTTATTAGGTTTTATTAGTGCTTTTATACTTTATTAGGTTTTATTAGAATTTATTAGAGGTTTAGGGCTTTTTAATGGTATATTTGCGTTTTTTAGGGTTTAGTGGGGTTTATTATGGATTATCATGGTATGTTAAGGTTTATTAGGATTGAGTAGGTATTTTTAGGGTTGAGTCGGTATCTTTAATGATTCATTAGGGTTTCTTAGGGTTGAGTACTATTTATTAGGGTTTTTTAGGGTTTTTAGGGTTTACTAGGGTTTCTTAGTGTTTTTATTAGTGTATATGAGTGTTTCTTATTTTTTGTTAATATATATGAGGGGTTGTTAGGACTTTTGTGGTTTTATTACCATGTTTTTAGTGTTTTTGAGCATTTTTAATGGGTTCTTAGCTTTTATTTGAATTTATTATGGCTTTTATGGTTTCTAGTTCTTTTTAATGGTTTGTTTTCATTTTTTTGTTTATTGGGTTTTTGTTTGGTTTTATTATGTTTTGTTATGGTGTGTTAAGGTTTATTAGGGTTGAGATGGTATTTTTAGGGTTTTATTAGAGTTTTATTAGGCCTTATTCATTTTTATTAAGGGTTATTAGGTATTTTTAGGGTTTGTTAGGGGTTTATTATTATTTTTTTTATTAGGTTATATTAGTGTTTGTTAGGTATTTTTAGAAAATATAGTGTGTTTTTATTGTTTGGGAGCATTTTGTTTTTGTTTGTGATCATTTTAGGGTTTCTTTGGTTATATTAGATTTTATTATGGTTTATTATGGTTTTTAGGGATTTTTAAGGTATATTATCTTTTTTTGTCTTTATTAGGTTATATTATTGTTTTTAGGTCTTTTTAGGTAATATAGAGAGTTTTATTGTTTGTGATCATTTTTTCATAGTTTGTGAGCGGTTTTATGATTTATTAGGTTATATTAGAGTTTATCAGGGTTTCAAGGGATTTTTTAAGGTACACTATCATTTTTTTCTTTATTAGGGGTTTGTAGGGGTTTATTAGGGGTTATTATGGTGTGTTAAGGTTTGTTAGGGTTGAGTAGGGTTTATTTGGATTTATTTAATGTTTAATTGGGATTTTTAGGGTTTATTGGGGATTATTATAGTTTATTAGTGTTTATTAGTGTCTTTTAGAGTTGGTTAGGGTAGTTTAGGTTTTCTTAATGTGTTTTTAGGGTTTATGAGGTTTTATTATCATTTATTAGGGTTTATTATTTATTTTTTGGGGATTTATTAGGGTTGAGTAGAGTTTCTTATGGGTTTTAGGGATTATAAGGTGTTTTTAGGGATTATTGGAGTTTATTAGGGGTTTATTAGGGTTTAATTTTTTATATTATGGTATATTAGGGTTTAATATTTGTGAGGGTTTTGTTGCATTTTTAGGGTTTTTGTAGAATTTTTACGGGTTTATTAGGGTTTTATTAGGGTTTAATATTTTTTAGGTTTTATGAGGTTTTATTATCATTTATTAGGGTTTATAAAGTATTTTTGGGGTTTTATTATGGTTGATTAGAGTTTCTTATGGTTTATAGGGATTATAAGGTGTTTTTAGGGATTATTGGAGTTTATTTATGGTTTATTAGGGTTTAATTTTTTATATTATGGTATATTAGTGTTTAATATTTTTGAGGGTTTTGTTGCATCTTTAGGGTTTTTGTAGAATTTTTAGGGGTTTATTAGGGTTTAATTATTTATATTATGAAATATTATGGGATAATATTTTTGAGGGTTTTAAAGCATTATTAGGGTTTTTGTAGCATTTTTAGGGTTTGTTTAGCATTGTTGGAGTTTACGTAGCATTTTTAGTGTTTATGATTTAGTTAAACCATGCACATGCATATAAACATGCACATACATTATTACTATGATTATAATAATAGATATTTTAAGGGTTTACTAGCATTTTTTAGAACTTTTTATTGTTATTAACATTTATTATGGTTTGTTAGGCTTTTAGGTTGTTTTAATTGTATATTAGGGATTTTTAGGGTTTGTTTTGGTTTTATTACTGTTTATTAGTGTTTATTAGTGTCTATTAGGGTTGGTTAGGGTTGTTTAGGTTTTCTTAACGTGTTTTTAGGGTTTATTAGGTTTTATTATCATTTATTGGGTTTATTAGGTTTTTTGGGGTCTTATTATGGTTGAGATGAGTCTCCTAGGGTTTTTAGGGATCATAAGACATTTTTAGGGATTATTAGAGTTTATTAGGGGTTTATTAGGTTTTAATTTTTTATATTATCATTTATTAGGGTTTAATATTTTTGAGGGTTTTGTAGCATTTTTTAGTGTTTGTTTAGTGTTGTTTGAGTTTATGTTTCATTTTTAGTGTTTATGTAGGGATTTTAGGGTTTAGTTAGCGGTTTTAGGTTTTATATAGCATTTTTTAGGGTTTAGGTAATGTTTTTAGGGTTTATGTAGCGTGTTTAGGGTTTAGGTTTTATGTAGAATTTTATAGTGTTTATATTACGTTTTCTGGGTTTATGTAGTGTTTTTAGGTGCGATGTAGCATTTATGTTTCATTTTTACGGTTTACATAACATTTTTAGGTATCATGTAGTGTTTTTAGGGATTGTGTTGTGTTTTTAGGTTTTACGTAGCATTTTTAATGTTTATGATGATTTGTTTAGGGTTTATGTTAGAGTTCTAGGGTTTATGCAATGCTTTTGGGTTTATGTAGCATTTTTTGGGTTTATGTTGCGTTTTTGGGGTTTATGTTACGTTTTTAGGGTTTATGTTGCATTTTTAGGGTTTATGAAACGTTTTCTAGGTTTATCTATCTATTTGTTGCATTTTTTATGGTTTTAATTGTTGTTTTTGTTTTTAGTGGTTTATAGGGGTTTTAAGGGTCGTTAGTGGGTTTTTATGGTTTTTATGGTATTTGATGGGTTTTTAATGGTTTTTTGGTGGTCTTTAATGCTTTATTTGTTTTTTTGGGATTTATATGGTTTTTTAGGTTTTCTTTCTTTATTAGGGTTTTGTAGGGTTTTATTAGGGGTTATTATGGTGTGTTAAGGTTTGTTAGGGTTGATTAGGGTTTATTTGGATTTATTTAAAGTTTAATTGGGATTTTTAGGGGTTTTTGGGATTTATTAGGGTTTCTTAGTGTTTATTAGTGTCTATTAGGGTTTGTTAGGGTTGTTTAGGTTTTCATTACATGTTTTTAGGGTTTATTAGGTTTTATTATCATTTGTTAGGGTTTATTAGGTTTTTTTGGGGTTTTATTAGGGTTGAGTACAGTTTCTTTGGATTTTAGGGATTATAAGGTGTTTTTAGGGATTATTAGAGTTTATTAGGGGTTTATTAGGGTTTAATTTTTTATATTATGATATATTAGGGTTTAATAATTTTGACAGTTTTGAAGCGTCTTAAGGGTTTTTGTAGCATTTTTTTTGCTTTTGTGTAGCATTGTTGGAGTTTATGTAGCATTTTTAGGGTTTATTTAGCGGTTTTAGATATTATTTATCATTTTTAGGGTTTATGTAACATTTTTAGGGTTTATGTAGTGTGTTTAGGGTTTAGGTTTTATGTTTCATTTTTTAGGGTTTACGTTGCGTTTTCTGGGTTTATGTGGCGTTTTTAGGGGTGTTATAGCATTTATGATGCATTTTTTAGGGTTTATGTAACTTTTTTAGGGTTCGTGGAGTGTTTTTTGGGTTTATATTGTGTTTTTAGGTTTTATATAGTGTTGTTTAATGTTTATGTGGGGTTTTTTATAGTTTATGTTGTTTTTTTAGGGTTTATGTTATAGTTCTACGGTTTATGTAGTGCTTTTGGGGTTTGTGTATGGTTTTTTGGTTTATGTACCATTTTTTGGTTTATGTTGTGTTTTTAGGGTTTTATTGCATTTTTTAGAGTTTATGTATTGATTTTGGGGTTTATGTATCTATTTGAAGCCTTTTTAGGGTTATTAATGGGTTTTTTTGGTTTTTATGGTATCTGATGGTTTTTAATGGGTTTTTGGGGTTTATGGGTTTAATTGTTTTTTCAGATTTATAGGGGTTGTTAGGGATTTTTAGTGTGTTTTGGTGTTTGTTTGGGTTTTGTAGCGGTTACAAGGGTTTATATAATGTGTTTTAGCATTTTTTGGGTTTTTTAGGATTTTTAAGTGTTATTTAGAGTTTAATAAGGTTCATTAGGGTTTATTAGGTTTTTTTAGGGTTTATTTGTGTTCTTTAGGATTTGTTATAGTTTTTTAGCGTCTTTTATTATATATTAGGGTTTTATTGTTCTTTTTTAGGCATTAATAGCCTTTTATATTGTTTATCAAACTTTTTTAGGGTAATTTAGTATTTATTAGGGTTTCTTAGGGTTTATTTTATTTATTAGGGTTTATTAACATGTATTTGGTTTTATTACGATTTATTAGGGTTTATTATGATTTGTTAGGGTTTATTGCAGTTTATTAGGGGTTTGTTATGTTTTGTTTCAGTTTGTTACGATTTATTTGGCATTGTAAGGATTTATTACAATTTTTATGGGGTTTTAGGGTTTGTTACGATTTATTATGGGGTTATTAGGGTTAGTTAGGGTTTATTAGAGGGTTGTAGGGTTTTGTTGGATATTGGTTGGTAGGTTTTGTAGTGTTTTGTCATGTTTGTTTGGGTTTTTAGTGATTATTAGGATTTATTATGGTTCAATCATGTTTTAATTGTATATTAGGGGTTTTAGGGCTTTTGTAGCATTTATTAGAGTCTAATAGGATTTTTAGGGTTTATTACCGGTTATTATGATTTATTAGGGTTTATTAGGGTTTTAGGGTTTTATATTGGGTTTCAGGTGTTATTTGGGTTTATTAGTGGTTATTAGGGGTTACTAGTGGTTGTTAGGGCTTTTTAGGTTTTGTTAGGGCTTGTTAGGACGTGTGTTATTCTATTATCACACGTGTTATTATTATCATTATTATCATTATCATTATTATCATTATCATTATTATAATTATCATTATTGTTATTACTATTATTATTATTATTATTATCGTCACATGCAAATGTAGATGCACATGCGTTATTATTTATTCTATATTATATATTTCCATGAATGTTCATATGTTATTGTTGTTGTTGTTATTATTATTATTATTACTATTATTATTATTATTATCACATGAAAATGCACATGCATGTCCATTATTATTTATTACCATGCACGCACACACGCAATGCGCCTACATTATTCTATAATCACATGCATTTTTATTTTTATTGTTATTATTATTATTATTATTATTATTATTGTTATTATTGTTATTATCATCAAATAAAAATGAAAATTCACATGAGTTATTATTTATTACCATACACGCACACATTCAATACATTTGCGTTATTATATTATCACATGCGCTACTATTGTGAATATTACCATTATTGTTATTATTATAATCACGTTCGCTATGAGTTATTATTTATTATCATGCACTGCACATGCAATGCACGTGCATTATTCTCTTATCGCATGCATTGTTGTTGTTATTATTGTTATTAGTACAGTTATTATTATTATTATCATCATCTCATGCACGTGCACATGCACATCCACGTTCGTTATTATTTATTTTTTATTACCATGCATGTGCACATGCAATGCACACTCGTTATTTTTTTTATCACATATGTTGTTATTATTCTTGTTATTATAAATATTGTGGTCGTTTTTGTTGTTGTTGTTTTTTTTGTTGTTGTTGTTGTTGTTGTTGTTGTTGTTGTTATCATCACACACAAATGCACATGAAAATAAATAAACGCGCACATTCAATGCACATGTGTTATTATATTATCGCATGAGTTATTATTAATATTAATATTAATATTAATAATATTATTATTATTGTTATTATTATTATTGTTATTATTATTATTATTATTATTATTAATATTATTATCATCATCATCATCATCCCATGACAATGCAATGCACACACGTTATTATTTATTATCATGCACGTGCACAGGTAATGCACATGCAATATTCTATGATCACATGCATTGGTACTACAAATATTATGACTACAACTACTACTACAGTTATTATTATTATCATCACATGCAAATTCAGATGCACGTGTGTTATTATTTAGTATTTATTAACATGCACGTGCATATGCAATGCACTTGTATTATTCTTTTATTATTATTATTATTATTATTATTATTATTATCATAGTTATTATTATTATTGTTATTGTTATTATTATTATAATTATTCTTATTATTATCACTATCACATGAAAATCCACATGCATGTGCATTTTTATTTATTATTTATTACCATGCATGTTCATGTGTTATTATTATTATTATTATTACCATTATTATTATTAATATTATTATCAAATGTAAATGCACATGCACATGCTTGTGCTTTCTTATTTACTATTATTTATTTATTATTTACTACTATGCATGTGCACATGCAATGCACTTGTGTTATTCTATTATTATTATTATTGTTGTTGTTGTTATTGTTTGTATCATCAAATACAAATGCACATGCATGTGCGTTGTTATTTACTATTTATTACCTTGCACGTGCATGCGTCATTATCATTATCATTACATGTAAATGCACATACATGTGAGTTATTATATATTATTTATTATCATGCACATGAAAATGAAATGCACTTGCGTTATTCTATTATCACATGTGTTATTATTATTTATTCTCATGCACATGCCCATGCAATGCACTAGCATTATTCTATTATCACATGTGTTATTATTTATTATCATTCAAATGAAAATGCACATTCATGTGGACTTTGTTATTATTTATTATTTATTACCAAGCACATGCACATGCCCATGCACTTGGATGTGCATTATTATTTATTATTTATTATCATTCACATGCACATGCACATACACATGCAATTCACATGCATTATTATTTATAATTTATAATTTATTATCATTCACATGAAAATGCGCATGCATATGCACATGCACGTGCATTATGATATATTATTTAAGCCATGAACATGCATATTCACATAAACGTGTGTTATTACTTCTATTATTATTAGAGGTATTTTTAGGGTTTACTATCATTTTTTAGGATGTTTTAGGTGTTATTAACATTTATTATGGTTTGTTAGTGTTTTTGGGATTTTAATTGTATATTATCATTTATAAGGGTTTGGTGGAGGTTATTAGGATTTTATTAGGGTATATTATGACGTGTCAAGGTTTATTAGGGTTTATTAGGTATTTTTAGGGTTTTATTAGGATTGAGTTGGTTTTATTAGGGTATATTATGGTATATTACGGTATATTTGGGTATGTTTAGGATTTATTAGGGTTTATTATGAATTATTATGGTTTATTAATTTTTAAGAGGGTATATTAGGGGTTTTTAGTGTTTAGTAGTGTTTTTTCGGGTTTATTAGCGCTTTTAAGCTTAGTTAGCTTTTATTAGCATTTATTAGGGGTGTTAGGGGTTTATAATGCTATATTTGCATTTTTAGGGTTTAGTGGGGTTTATTATGGTTTATTATGGTGTGTTAAGGTTTATTAGGGTTCAGTAGGTATTTTTAGGGTTTTATTAGGGCTGAACCGGAATCTTTAAGGTTTTATTAGGGTTTATTAGGGTTTAGTATGGTTTATTAGGGTTTGTTATGGATTTTAGGGTTTTCTAGGGTTTCTTAGTGTTTTTATTAGGGTATGTGAGTGTTTTTTAGTTTTTGTTAATATATATGAGGGGTTGTTATGACTTTTTAGGTTTTATTACCATGTTTTTAGTGTTTTTGAGCATTTTTAATGGTTTATTAGCTTTTTTTTGAATTTATTATGGTTTATTATGTTTTCTAGGGTTTTTTAATGCTTTGTTTGCAATTTTTTGGTTTATTGGGGTTTAGTTGTGTTTTATTAGCTTTTTTTATGGTTTGTCAAGGTTTATTCAGGTTAAGAAGGTATTTGTAGGGTTTTATTATGGTTTTATTAGGGTTTATTAGTTTTTATAAGGGGTTATTAGGGATTTTTAGGGTTTATTAGGGTTTTGGGGGGTTTATTATTTTTATTGTTTTATTAGGTTATATTAGTGTTTGTTAGGTATTTTTAGATAATATAGCATGTTTTTATTGTTTTTGAGAGTTTTGTTTTAGTTTTTCAGTGTTTTTAGGGTATCTTAGGTTTTATTAGAGATTATTATAGTTTATTAGGGTTTCCGGGGATTTTTAAGGTATATTTTCCTTTTTTCTTTATTATGTTATATTAGTGTTTTAGTTCTTTTTAAGTAATATAGCGCGTTTTTATTGTATGTGATCATTTTAATATTATTTGTGAGAATTTTTATGGTTTATTAGGTTATATTAGAGTTTATCTTGGCTTCTAGGGATTTTTAAGGTATAATAGGATTTTTTTTCTTTATTAGGGTTTTGTAGGGTTCTATTAGGGGTTATTATGGTGTGTTAAGGTTTGTTAGGGCTGAGTAGGGTTTATTTGGATTTATATATGGTTTATTAGGTGTAGTTAGGGTTTTTGGGGGTTTATTAGGGTTTATTAGTGTTTATTAGGGTCTATTTGGGTTGGTTCGGGTTTTTTTATGTTTTCTTAATGTGTTTTTAGGGTTTATTATGTTTTATTATCATTTATTAGCGTTTATTAGGTATTTTTGGGGGTTTATTAGGGTTTACTAGAGTTTCTTAGGTTTTTAAGGATTATAAGGTGTTTTTAGGGATTATTAGAGTTTATTAGGGGTTTATTAGAGTTTAATTCTTTATTTTATGGTATATTAGGGTTTAATATTTTTGAGGGATTTAAAGCGTCTTTAGGGTTTTTGTAGCATTTATTAGGGTTTGTGTAGCGTTGTTAGAGTTTATGTAGAATTTTTAGTGTTTATGTAGCGTTTTTATGGTTTTGTTAGCGGTTTTAGATTTTATGTATCATTTTTACGGTTTATGTAACGTATTTAGGGTTTATATGGCGTTTTTAGGGTTTAGGTGTTATGTAACATTTTTTAGGGTTTATGTTGCATTTTCTGGGATTATTTATCATTCTTAGGGATGATGTATCATTTATGTTGCATTTTGTATGGTTTATGTAATGTTTTTAGGGTTCATGGAGTGATTTTAGGGTTTATATTATGTAATTTGGATTTATGTAGCTTTTTTTTAATGTTTATGTTGATATTTTTAGGGTTTATGTTGTGTTCTTTTGGGTTTATGTCACAGTTCTAGTGTTTATGTAGTGCTTTTAGGGTTTGTGTAGCAATTTTTGGGCTTATGTTGTGTTTTTTGTTTGTGTTGCATTTTTAGGGTTTTTGCTGCATTTTTAGGGGTTATGTAATGTTTTTTGGGTTTATGTATCTATTTGAAGCCCTTTTTTGGGTTTTAATAGTTGTTTATTGTTTGTAGTGTTTTATAAGGTTTTTAAGTGTTGTTAACAGGTGTTTATGATTTTTTATGGTATCTGATGGCTTTTTAATGGGTATTTGGGTGGTTTATTTGTTTATTTGTTTTTTGGGATTGATAGGGGTCATTAGGGGTTTTTAGTGTGTTTTAGGGTTTTCTTGGGTATTGTAGCAGTTTTTAGGGTTTATATAATGTGTTTTAGAGTTTTTTGGGTTATTTAGGGATATTTAGTGTTTTTTATAGTTTAATATGTTTCTTTAGGATTATGTAGGGTTTTTAGAGTTTATTAGTGTTCTTTAGGATTGGTTACAGTTTATTAGCGTTTTTTATTATATATTAGGGTTTTATTGGGATTTTGTAGGTATTAATAGCTTTCCCTAGGGTTTATCAACCTTTTTAGGGTTTTTTAGGATTTATTAGGGCTTATTAGGGTTTATTTTATTTATTAGGGTTTAGTAATGTGTATTTGAGTTTATCATGATTTATTAGGGTTTATTATGTTTGTTAGCGTTTATTGTGGTTTATTAGGGGTTTGTTATGGTTTGTTTTAGTTTGTTATGATTTATTTGGCGTTTTTAGGATTTGATACGATTTATTTGGGGTTGTTAGGGTTTGTTACAATTAATTTTGGGGTTATTAGGTTTTGTTAGTGTCATGACCCGTCCTCAGGGCCCATGCCGTGATTACCCCAAGCCCGCCTTCCATAGGCCAGGGGCTGGCGACTAGCACCAAAGGTGTAAATCCATAAGCTGGAAAGGCATTGCCTTTAAAAAGTAAAAAAACAAACCAGAGTATGCAACGAGTAGTAAAGACTATGTAAACTGAACACAAAAGTGTGTGCTGGAAAATAAATGGGCCAGTATACAAAATCAACTGAATAACAAGTACAAGTAAAGGGACAAACAGCTGAAAGTAAAGAGAAGCTCATGGATCGTCCTCTGGGAATTCCTACCTGAAGGGTTTGTATATATATCTACCTCAGCACCCACGTCTGTCAGTCTCCACCGTGTATCGACTCGTCGCAAAGTCCACCTCCAGGAACCATCCAGTCATGGCGTTCTTGGCCTCCGTCAACACTGTCTGTCGTCTCCATCAAACACAATGAGGTGCGGGCATAGATCGTGTAGGGGTGAGTATAACGATACTCAGTAGGGAACTCGAGACCCCCTAAGGTCTCCCAGAATCCACAATGGATAAACCACAGAAGAATGATACAACCACGAAGTATCAACCAACCTTACTTAGGTATATGCCCATACATATATCTTAGTTATCATTCTCAGTTTGGCTCCAACTCTGGATCCCAAGAACAACCTAGTCCACATAGGAAGTAAAGTCAATCATATCAATGATAATGATTGAAAGTCAAGACTCATCTCCCACGGGTATACATATTTCGTATAGCGTTAGAGATGATCAGTTACAGTCACTGATTCATCTAAGCTGTCGAACCCACGTAGGATCCAAGTATAGAAGTCGTCACTGTCTAACCCACATAAGATCCAAGTATATAAGTTTTCACTGTCGAACCCACATAGGATCCAAGTACGGAAGTCATCACAGTCGAACCCACATAGGATCCAAGTATAGTAGATGTCACTGTCGAACCCACGTAGGATCCAAGTACAGTAGTAGTTGTTGTCGAACCCACGTTGGATCCATGTACATTAGTCGTCACTACCTAACCCACATAGGATCCATGTACAGTAGTCGTTGCTGCTGAACCCACGTAAGATCCAAGTACAGTGGTCATCGAAGTCGCAGCCAGCTCTAGGGTTCCCGCACACAGCACGCTCGATTCCGGGAGGGTCCGCTCCTCGAGCAAAGGGGTCCATACATCAACTATCACAAAGTCCTAAGATGATGTATCCCGAAGTTCCATCTCATAAAAAATAACCCAATGCGACAGATGGCATGTCAATCGGACGCCCGGTCTTAGAGTTATTGGCTTTTCCATATCAGGGGCCCAGTTGGAATTACGCTCGTTCCAAACCCATCCATTTTCCAATGTTATCCAAAACTCACTTAGAGTATCAAAAAAGGAACTTCTCATCATAAGGATCCCAGTTCTGCAGACGGCGCATCGATCAGACGTGCGGTCTAGAAGTTATTCATGTTTCAGTGAAACGGGCCTGGCCCGCCACGCCCGGTGTCCGGGCGGGTTGGCCCGACCCAGCTCAGCGGGTCATCCCGGCCGGGTGGAGCATGGTACGGCCCGACGGCTATGGTCCAGCCAGCGCAAGGGCGGCCTGGCTTGGCGGTCGGCCATGGATCGGCAAGCTGGCTGAGTGGAGCGATGGGGCGCGGCCCCCCGGTTTCTTGAAACGGCGGCGCCGAGCGGCGCCGTCTCTCCTGCCCGGTCGGCCGAAGTCGACCGGTTTCTCCGGCGTGAGTAGCCCGAGATTTCATGTAATCGCCCATACCCTCACGGTCCATCCCTTTTCCAAAATATGGATCCTAAGGGTGGCGTCTTGGTGGTAGGATACTCTATCGGTGTGTGGTCGATCGGCGGGCGACCGATCGTCGTGCGACCGATCAGTGTGCGACTGATTGGCGTGCAACCGATCGGCGTGCGACTGATCGTCGTGAGACCGATCGGCATATGACCAATCAGTGTTCGACCGATCGGCATCCGACCGATTGGTGTGCGATCGATCGGTATGTGCCCGATCGGTGTGCCATTATCGGTCTGTGGCACGATCGGTGCAACACAATCAGTGTCACCCAATCTTGTTGTGTTTTTCTTCTATAGTTATCCCATAACACCACTTTTATCCCCTTTTAACCTTTTTTAAATAGTTCAATTTTTTTTATTTTGATCCCATAATCAATGTTCAAATTCCTCATAGTGGGGCGACCCTCAATGGACCCAGCTGTGTGACCGCGTAGTGTGCCCCTCTGTTTATACAAAAACCATTAAATGTTGCAGCTGTTACCACCTTTTTTCAATGGGAATCATTAAATAACAATTAATTCAGTCGTGTTTAACCACCCAACTGCGTGGTGAAATCATGATCCAACCATATAGACGTTCAAAATTCCATATCCCATGACAACCATATCTCATCCTTATATCGCACAAGAATCTCTTCTCCATCTTTCCTCCTTTCCTATCATTTCTTCCTGGTGTGTTTTGAGTTCCCCGTTCCCGAGGCAAGTGTTATTCCTGTGCCGAATCTTTTCTGCTGACCCTTGGAGTCACCGATGTTCCTCCCCTACAAGTTGTGCATCCCCTATTTTTGGCGCATGGAGGAGAACTTCGATCCTTGATCATCCAAGTAGGGTTTTTCCTTCATCTCTCCTTACTGTATATCATGAGGGGTGGGTACACTACTGTTTCTATGGGAATGGATGAAACAGAACGTTAACAAAGATAATAAATAGACTATTAAAGAATGACGGGGTGCGTTTGAAAATTCTTTCGTAATTTTATAAGTTCTATATGTTGTGAATAGTATAGGCTATGCTCATTGAAAATCATGGTCGTTGGTGGTCTTTCCTTGCACACTAATGAACCCTTGTCTTCTGTGATAATTGAATGGCTCTAACATGGGAATTTGGTTAATTGTGTACACTCGGCCGATTAAATAAATGAACAGTGAACAAAAATCCTTGTGCGATCACCCCGGTTAACCAAACAGAAAGAAGAAAAACATAGTGAATGAAGTACTTGGGTCAGGAAACTTTCTTGTTCTATCTTGATGGCATGTCTGTTGGCTCTTCTCGATGCATATGTGGTGATGTGGATGGGGATGGGATCCTCTATTGTGGTAAAATTTTTGGTTGTGGATCTGAAGGTTTGTGGTGTTGTATCTCGAGGTTTGGTTTGGTTCTAGTACTTTGAGGGATCCCACTAATCCCTTTGTTGTTGTGACTTTACAAGAGAACTGGGTATGAATTCTTAAATTGTTGTTTAGCTGTTTCTCTTTCCCTTGCTTGTGGTTATGCTTATTAGTTTCCCAGTAGTGTAGAATTCACCTAAATGGGATCACTTGAACATGAAAACAAGAATGGTTAAAATGGGGAATTAGTTTTGGGAATTAGTTGTGACTTGGCTGTGACTGTTGTGTTGTTCCTTTATGAATAAATAGTAATGGGGGTGTTTGTGCTTAGGTTGGCATTGGAAACCCTGGGATGGAATGAGTTCTTGTTACCTATACATATATCTGTAGTTTTTATGTTTCTTATTTGTGCCCCACCAATGTTGAGCACATAGTGTCGAACACCCAGATTTCATGGGGTAGGGTGTTTTTCCAAAAACTCCTATGAGTGGCTGGTTATTAGCTCCTTTTCTGCTCCCTTTCCCAAATAGCTCAAGACAAATTGGGTAGGCTATGATGGCATGAGGTCCATTATAGCCCAAAATTACTTGTTTAGGGTAGTTGTGGTGGTTGGCCCAGGTGTGTGTGGGAAGGTTGTTCCCATGAATCTTCGGGATGAGGCCCAGCTGTCTTCGGACGTAGTGGTAGTTGTTCTGGACCAGGTGTTTGCGGGCGTGGTTATGCATGGTGGTTGTGGCCCAGGTGTTTTCGGGAAGGATGTGTTTTTGTGTCCCAGGTGTGTGCGGGCGGGTGTAGCAGTGGGACTGCGGTGAGAATGACGAGATTGGTTCGATGCGTAGGATGTCTTCAATAACCAGTGGGAAAGAGGCACGGGGTACCCAAATGTCGATGTTCTATTAATATACATTACTTGACATGCATTATTTGGGGAGTGTGACTTGTTGAGGCTCAGGTGGATTATTTTTCTTTCTAGGTTCTTTGGTTGTCTCTTTCTCACAGGGCATTAGAATGTCTCCTCACTTATGCACGATATTCATTGGTTTTCCCTACTGAGTATACTTGTATGCTCACCCTATGTATATAAAACTGCTTTCAGGTCTCCAAGTGGACATCAGGGATCGTGTGGGGCCGTACTAGCTCAGACGTTGGGACAGTTTTAGTTGATATTTTTTCTTTTCCTTGGTACTTTATCTTTGTATTCTCCTTGTACATTGTGGTTTTTACTTTTATTGCATGCATATGGGAATGGTTTTATTTTGGATTTACTCTCACCCAAAGTTCTGGTGTTGTTGGGATTCACTATCTTATCTCTCGATCCTAATAAAGAAAAAGGGAAATTTCTTCCATCTTGTGTGTAATTCTATACCCTTGGTGCTAGTCGCCACTCGGGAACCTATTGAATGCGGGTCTCGGGGGATCATTATCTCTCCTTCAACTTGAAAAAGGAAGGGTCTAGCAATCTGCAGTCCCTTCCATCATCTTGGTGAATGTGTGTAGTGAAATTGCGGGATGCGGTTCTTCCACACATAGTGCCGTTAGGCGCCACAGTTTTCTTCAACCCGCCCAGCAGCCAGCCGTCCGGTTCACCTACCGAAGCGGCCCACCCAGCACGGGTCGTGGCCTTCTCCGCAGCGCGGCAGCAAGAGGGCGTCATGGTCCTCCTGTTTGGCTAGCTTTAGTCGGCCGGTTATTCTATCCCAGATGGCATCAGGTCGGCCGGTTCTTCCTCGGTCGAGCGGCCCGTGGTTGCGCACCGTGGTTTTCCTCCAAGCAGACGGTGCGCGTCTGCCATTGCCGCCGCCGCCTCTGGTCATCGCTGCCCCTTCCTTCTCGTGTTTATCCATCGGCATGGTGTGACGGCACCACGCCCTTTCGATTCGCTTACGTCATCATTGAAAATAATCAAACGGAGGGACGTTAGGCCCTGTTTGTTCGGCCCGCACCCTCCGTGTTATATGATAACAAAAAGGCTACCGTCGAACAAGGTATGCATCTAAGAGCATGTGAATAATTAAAATAAAAAAATCCCCCTACCTCGATTTCAAGAACATTGCACGTCGATGAGACGTGGAAGACGAGCGTCGCGGTAGTTAGGCGTCGCGTAAGACAGATATCATTCCGTCAATGTCGAAGGAATAAGTCGTTAGTCATTGGCGATGTTCTTTGCAGGTGTCGCCTCCCGTCCTTGTCTTGGTTGAAGGAGGAAGAAGATGAAGTTCCTCGCGGCGGATCCTACTCCTTTAACATGGAGGGAGAATAAAAAAATGGGTGTTCTTCGCTGGAGAGGGTGATATACTCACAAAAATTCTTCTCCTCTCCTTTGTTCTCCAAACCAAAATTATTCCAACCCAAATAAGAGAATGTAATCTCTTCTTTTAATGTTGGAAAAATAAGTTTAAAAGATTTCAAACACACAAATTAATTAATTATGTTATTAATAAAATTGTGGTGGCACCTTAATGAGAGGAGGGGAAAAGTTTTAGGAGTTAAAGGGGGGTTTCAAGGGGAGTTGAAGAGTTTGGGTTTGTGTGGGCCCCACCACACTAAATCCTCTCGTGGGTGGTTATGTGGGGTGTGGGACACACCTCCAACTTCCTTTTGGAGATAATTACCACTACCTAAAATAAAAATTATGTAACACATAATTTTTATTTAGTTTAATAAGAAACCCAAAAATTAACTTTTCATCCTAAATAGAAACAACTATGGTAAAGATCCACATAGGAGAATACCGGTGTTGTGAGTTCATCGGTGCCCTCAGATTTCAACTCTGAGAATTGGTTCAAAAGGTATAAAATCCCAAACGTATGTTTACTAAACGTACCTGAAAAAAAGTTTAGAAAAATATTAACAGCCACCCAAGACCCACTGCATTTGAGTTTTGGCTCTGCCTAGGTGAAAAACATCCTAACGAAGCCAACCGTACCCTCAGATTTCAAATCCGAGTTACCGTTTAAAAGTTATGAATTTTACAATAAAATAATTGTCACTTAATTATTTTATTTGCGGCCAAAAACTAACTTTCTCTGGTGGCCCTCACTGACCCATGTTAGTATCTTCTTAAAGAAATATTACCCTCATGAGTTCATAGGTGGTCTTGGATTTTTAATCTGAGTTACCGTTTGTGAGTTATAAGCATTTAAAGAATAAAATAACTGTATTTATTTATTTTATTTATAGTAATTCCATTTTCAGGTTTTCTCATAGGAGGCCCGCGTTGACTGAACATAAGTCACGCCTAGGGTAAACCTGCCATCCTGAGCACAACGGTGGCCTCGGATCTCCGATCTGAGTAATAGTTTAAGAGTTATTCCACCTTTTCCGGATTACTGCATAAGCGCATTAATTTAAGCGTATCAAAACTTTGACGGATCATTCCGGGCACTCTGGGCCTTGGAATCGCGCACTGTCAAATAATTCGGACTCGGAAAATTCCCAAGGTTTTAAGAAAAAAAAATTTACTTAACATTTTAGGGTCTTTAAATTACCCCCACCTCAGCGCTTTACATCCTCGTAAAGCTATAACAGACACTAGGGAAAAAAATGTGGGTACTAGGCATGCATCAGAGCTTCCTGCTCCCATGTGCTCTCTTTGAGGATCCAATGCTACCAGCGAATGCGCATAAGAAGAATGGACCGTCCATGCAGGACCTGCTTCTATAGATCCTCGATCTCTATAGGGACCTCCATTATGTCACCCCATCATCGACGTCCAACTCCCCATGGTCGATGATGTGGGACACGTCGTTCACGTATCTAATCAGCTGAGATACGTGGAAGACGTCGTGCACCGGGTGAAACTGAGGTGGAAGGGCCAGGCGGTAATCCACCTTTCCTACTCTTCTGAGGACCTGGAAAGGTCTGATGAATCATGGAGATAACTTTACGCCCCAACCAAATCTTTATAGACCTCATCGTGGTGAGACCTGTAGAAATATGTGGCTGCCATCCTCAAACTCCAGAGGTCTCTGTCTCCTGGATGTACATGGAAGACCCGTCATGAAGTCCATGGATATATAATCCTACTTACACTCTAGGACCTCCAAAGGCTGAACCAAGCCTACTGGAACCTGGTGCTCCGCCTTCACTTACTGATATGTGAGGCATCACACGACAAATTCTGCTACTGCTTTCTTCAAACCTAGCCACCAGTACTATCATCTGAGGTCCTGATACATCTTCTCCACTCCTAGATGTACCGCTAGAGGTGAAGTGTGGAACTCCATCAACACCTGCTTCTGTAGTGCAACTGGTACCATGGTACATCCCCTGAAGATGATGACATGCTCCCTACCTTCAGAAAAATCCATCAGGTGCCTACCCTGTGGATATCTGAGCACGTCACGTCTCACAGTCAACGCCCCCACGCTATGCCTCCCTAACTCGCTGACGAAGTGGAGGAGTGACTGTGAGAGACTATAGATAGAATGCTCCATCTCTATCCACATAGGATATCTGCAATGCGGCCAACTAATCTGTCGCCTCTCCTAGCATCTGAATTCCGGATATCTTGTTGTGAGCAGCTACTACAACGTTCCCCTTCCATATGAGTATAGACCATCCTGAAGTCATAGTCCTGGAGGAACTCAAGTCATCGTCGCTGTCTCAGCTGCCGAGAACCATACGCGATCACTGCTCGCTCATGCATCCGTACACACCCTTGTTTGTTCCCTGATGCGTCACAGTAAACCACATATCCAACACCCTCCTCTAGTAGCCTCAAGATGGGAACACTAGTCAATCTATGCCTCATCTCCTGAAATCTTTGATGGCATCTCTCTGACCACACGAATGGTTTCCCCTTCTTCGTCAACGCTGAAAGCGGTGCTGCATCTCTGGAGAAGTCTGGCACAAAGGTAAGTCTGGATGACTCCTGAGTGATCGACTGCACCCACTTATGCATGATTCCATCCTGTGTTGCCTAGGGTTTCATTTTCACTGACCAAGGAAAACCCATCCCAACATTGTTTTTAAACCAAAACATTTTTTCCTAATACAGTCAATCTGTGTATGAACTGTGGTTGCCCAGTCCATACCGAAACTAACGACGTAAGGCCTTGATGCTACCACCAAGAGGTTCCAACCGAAACTCTCGCCTCAAGGGTCAGATCACACCGTCTGCGTAAGTGTGATTATGGAGTCTCCTCCCAAAGGTATCTCTAGACGTGAGGATAAATTCAACGGCTTAACCGAAAATTCTTGGTATGAGAAAAGATTCATGGAAGGAAGGAATGATTGGTACCTAGGTCTATTAATATGACATCTAGTAGTAGACACAAACCGTATCTCGAATCTTTTCTTGATCCCTTGTGTCACACTCCTTGATCGCATGAAGCTAATCTCCTCCCCTACCCTCCACCTCCCTGAGCCTAGTGGGGACTACAAAGGTGGGTGGTTGCAACATGTCAAAATGTTAACCACCTCATGCTGCTCTCCTAACTCTGCTTCCACCTCTGCTGCCCTGCAGATTCATCTGTACTTAACACTTCTTCTTTGTAACATTTTACATGCTCAAGTCTCTAAGACTGGCACTAGTTCGCAGCTTCCCACTACTAACATTCACTGTCTATATCCGCTCAGCCAAAGAACATTCAATCACAAAGGTTCTCTCTATACCCTAACATAATTAGGAATTCATACAGGAAAAAGTGTTGGCTCATATGTCCTTAAACCCACCTCGCTCAGAGGTTGGAGCTCTAAAGCACGGTTCGCATCCGATTCATCGAGTACCAGGAATGGTCATTATGCCTCGATTAATACCCAAAAAACAACACGTCGTCCTTCCGAAGCTATATAAGCTCTAGAAAACTCTCAGACACCTCCTCAAGACAGTCCTCAAGCGCCTATGGGTCGGGCTCACCTCAGAACATGAGGGATACTCGGTGCTGAAACACATGTATGACACTAAGCCTACAAGTGTCCTCTACTGGTACCGTCAGTGGTGTATGCTGACCAACGGGCAGTGATATAGTTGGCACACTGCCCAAAGATACCATCTCGGAAAATGGTCCAAGTACCGAAACTTCATCATTATGCAGACCATCCTCATGGTCACTCGCTGAAAAATATTAGTAGCTAAGATCAACATCTGCTCTACTAGTGTCTCAACTAGGCGGAAAACTCCAGTAATCACCTCCATCTAGTCCTCTACTGCCTGGGAATCTGTCTCGCCTCAAAACCTCAGAGGCCTCTGCTGATGGAACTCATGCAACGCGCTCAGTCGGCATGCACCATCTGCCAGTGCGGCAGGTGGCATCTGCTGCCCAACAGGTGGTGGTGCTATTGGTACACCACCCGAAAGCGCCAACATAGTAAGAGGGCCCAACACCGGATCCTCGTCACTTGGTGGGCCATCATAGTGTACTCTCTCTCATGAACTCTAGATGGTTATCTATGAATCGAAATTCTGATAAGGAACAAGTGCACCACGATCAATAAGATATACCTAGTGAGATAACTCAAAGAGTTCATAAAGAAGACTCTTTAAAACACACTCGCAATCAGTGTTTTCATGCACTGAGTCAGAAATTAGAATTCAGGGTCCCTGTGTATGGATACGTCGTCTGCCGCACCAACAATGGACTCTCTGGACTGAAAACCACACAAAATACTCCTAACACTATTGCTTCACAGTAAGACAGATCAGATTCCTAAGTTCTGCGGTAGAACCATCCCCTCTGATACCAATTTTTCACGACCCGTCCTCAGGGCCCATGCAGTGATTACCCCAAGCCCGTCTTCCATAGGCCAGGGGCTGGCGACTAGCACCAAAGGCATAAATCCCTAAGCTAGGAATTCATTGCCTTTATAAAAGTAAAAAAACAAACTAGAGTACGCAACATGTGGTAAACACTAAGTAAACTGAATACAAAAGAGTGTGCTGGAAAATAAATGGTCCAGTATACAAACCCTACTGAATAACAAGTTCAAGTAAAGGGACAAACAGATGAAAGTAAAGAGCATCTCCTAGATCGTCCTCTGGGAATTTCTACCTGAAGGTTAGGTATAGATAGCCACCTCAGAACCCACGTCCGTCAGTCTCCACCATGTGCCGAATCGTCGCAAGGTCCACCTCTGGGTACCGTCTAGTCGTGGCGCTCTCGGCCTCCGTCAGCGTTGTTCGTCATCTGCATCCAACACAACGAGGTGCGGGCATATCCCGTGCAGGGGTGAGTATAACGATACTTAGTAGGGACCTAGAGACCCCCGAAGGTCTCCCAGAATCCACAAAGGATAAACCACAGAGGAAGGATACAACCACGAAGTATCAACCAACCTTACCTAGGTATATGCTCATATATATACCAAAGTTATTGATCTCAGTTCAGCTCCAACTCTTGAGCCTAATCCCATCCCAGTCCACAAATAAAGTAAAGTTAATCACATCGATGATAATGATTGTATTTCAAGACTCAGATCACACAGGTATACATATTTCGTATAGTGTTAGAGATGATCAGTTGCAGTCACTGATTTATCTAAGCTGTCGAACCCACGTAGGATCCAATTACAGAAGTCGTCACTGTCGAACCCACGTAGGATCCAAGTACAAAAGTCGTCACTGTCGATCCCTCATAGGATCCAAGTACACAAGTCATCACTGTCGAACCCACGTAGGATCCAAGTATAGAATTCATCACTGTCGAACCCACGTAGGATTGAAGTACAGTAGACGTCACTGCCTAACCCACGTAGGATCCATGTATAGTAGTCGTCGCAGCAGAACCCACGAAGGATCCAAGTACAGTAGTCATCGCTGCCGAACCAACGTAGGATCCAATTACAGTAGTACTTACTGCCAAACCCATGTAGGATCCAAGTATAGTAGTCATCGAAGTCGCAGCCAGCTCTTGGGTTCCCGCACACAGCACGCTCGATTCCAGGAGGGTCCGCTTTTTGGGAAAAGGGGTCAATACATTCACTATCACGAAGTCCAGATTTGATGTATCCCAAAGTTTTGTCTCATCAAAAGGAGCCTAACATGACAGATGGCATGTCAATCGGATGCACGGTCTGAGAGTTATTGGCTTTTCTGTTCCAAGGGCTCGGTTGGAATTATGCTCGTTCCAAACCTGGACATTTTCCAAAGTTAACAAAAAATCACTTAGATTATCGCAAAAGGAGCATCTCATCACGAGGATCCCAGTTCCACAGACGGCGTGTCGATCAGACGCGCGTTCTAGAATTTATTCACATTTAAGTGAAACGGGTCCGGCCCACTGAGCCCGGTGGGCCAGCGGGTCGGCCCGGCCTGGTGGAGTGCGGTCTGGCCCGACAGCTGAGGCCCAGCCCGCGTGAGGGCGGCTTGGCTTGGCGGCCAGCCACTGATCAACTAGATGGCTAAGCGGAGCAATGGGGCGCGGCCCCCTGGTTTCTTGTAATGGCAGATGCGAGCGGGGCCGCCTCTCCTACCCGTCTAGCTGAAGCCGGCCAGTTTCTCTAGCCCGAGCGGCCCGCGATTGTGGGCCACGGTTCCTCCACACATGGTTCCCTTAGGCGCCACCATTTTCTTCAGCCCGTCCAGCAGGCAGCCGGCCGGATCGCCCACTGAAGCGGCCCGCCCAGCACGTGCCGCAACCTTCTCCGCAGCACAACACTAAGAGGGCACCACGATCCTCCTGTCTGGCCGTCTTTAGTCAGCCGGTTATTCTATCCTGGTCGGCATGAGGCCGGGTGGTTCTTCCACGGCCGAGCGGCCCGTAGTTGTGGGCCGTGGTTTTCTTCCAAGCGAACAGCGCGCGGCCGCCGTTGCTGCCACCGCCTCTGGTCGTCGCCGTCTCTTCTGTCTCGTGGTTCTCCACAAGGGTGGTGTGATGGCACCACAACCTTTCGATTCTCCTTTGTCGTAAATCAACAATAATCAAATAGAGGGACGTCGGGCCGTGTTTTTTCGGCCCTCACCCTCCGCGTTATATGATAAAAAAAGGCTACCGTCGAACAATGTAGGCGTCGAAGAGCATGGGAATAATTTAAAGTAAACAAATCCCCCTATCTTGATTTCAATAACGTTGCACGTCGACGAGCCGCGGAAGACGAGCGTCGTGGTTGTCGGGCATCATGGAAGACAGCATCGCGTAAGATGAATATCGTTCAGTCAACATCGGAGGAATAAGTTGTTAGTCATTGGCGATGTTCTTCGCAGGCGTCACCTCCCTTCCTTGTCTGGGTCAAAGGAGGAAGGAGATGAAGTTTCTCGCGGTGGCTCCTACTCCTTTAATGTGGAGGAAGAAGAAATGAAATGGGCGTTCTTCACTGGAGAGGGTGATTTCCTCCCAAGAATTCTTCTCCTCTCCTTTGTTCTCCAAACCAAAATTATGCCAACCCATATAAGAGAACGTAATATCTTCTTTTAATGTTGGAAAAAATATTTTTATAAGATTTCAAACACACAAATTAATTAATTAAGTTATTAATTAAATTGTGGTGGCACCTTAATGAGAGGAGGTGAAATTTTTTAGTAGTTAAAGGGGTGTTTCAAGGGTAGTTGAAGTGTTTGGGTTTGTGTGGGCCCCACCACACTAAATCCTCTCATGGGTGGTTATGTGGGGTGTTTTCCCCACCTCTAACTTCCTTTTGGAGATAATAACCACCACCTAAAATAAAGAAAATGTAACACAAAATTTTTATTTAGTATAATTAGAAACCCAAAAATTGACATCTCCTCCCGACCAAATGCAACTACAGTAAAGGTCCCCTTAGGCGACTACCGGTGTTGCGAGTTCATTGGTGCCCTCAGATTTCAATTCTGAGCACAGGTTCAAAAGATATAATAACCGAAATGTATGTTTACTGAACGTACCTGAAAAAAAGTTCAGAAAAATATTAACATCCACCATAGACCCACTAATGTTGTGGTTTGGCTCTACCTAGGTGAAACATATCCCAACGAACCCAATGGTACCCTCGTATTTTAAATTTGATTTACCATTTAAAAGTTATGAATATTACAATAAAATAATTGTCACTTAATTATTTTATTTGCGGCCAAAAACTAACTTTTTCTGGTGGCCCTCGCCGAACCAAGTTAGTATATACTTAAAGAAATTTTACCCTCACGAGTTCATCGGTGGTCTTAGATTTTGTATCCGAGTTACCTTTTGTGAGTTATAATCATTTGAAGAATAAAATAACTTTATTTAATTATTTTATTTATGGTTATTCCATTTTCGGGTTTTCTCACATAAGGCCCACGTCGACTAAACTTATGTCACGCCTAGGGTAAACCCGCCATCCTGAGCGCAACGGTGGCCTCAGAATTTCTGATCTGAGTAATCTTTTATGGTTTATTCCACATTTTCAGGATAACTGCATATGTGCATTAAATTAAGAATAAAAAAACTTCGACGGATCATTTCAGGCACTCTGGGCCTTGGAATCGGCTGTCGTTTGAAACTGCGAACTCTTAAAATTCCAAATAATTTAAGAAAAAAAATTTCCTTGAAATTTTTAGGCCTTTACGGTTAGGGTTTATTAGTGGGTTGTAGGGTTTTTTAGGCTATTACTTGGAGGTTTTTGTAGCTTTTTGTCGTGTTTGATAGGATTTTTAGTGATTATTAGGGTTTATTATGGTTTGATAGTGCTTTTTATTGTATATTAGGGGTTTTAGGGCTTTTGTAGTGTTTATTAGGGTCTAATAGAGTTTGTTAGGTTTTATTATAGGTTGTTACGATTTATTAGTGTTTATTAGGGGTTTTAGGGATTAATAGTGGGTTTTAGGGGTTATTGGGGTTTATTGGGGGTTCGTAGGGGTTATTAGTGGTTGTTAGGGTTTGTTAGGTTTTGTTAGGGTTTTTAGGGTTTGTTACGGTTGGTATGAGTTGTTTGGGGTTTTATTAATTTTTTTGGGTTTTATGGGTGTGTTTGGATTTTTATGCATTGTTAGGGTTATTTTAGCATTTTTTGGTTTTTTTTTGCGTTTGTGGATTTTGAAGCATTTTTCGGGTTTTTGTAGCAATTGATAGGTTTTATGTAGCATTGTTAGTGGCTTTAGTCGAGATACCCCGATTTGTTATCATTCAATCAAGTATAACTTCTGATCCGGATGTCCCACCACTACAAATATGGCTTTTATCTGTGCTAGAAAAGTGCATTAACAGTGCTTAAAAAAGCGCTGTTAATCGAGGCAAAGATAGGGGTCCTTTTTATCAGCACTCAGAAAAGCGCAGATAAAGGGGGATTTTATCAGCGCAAATAAAGCGCTGACAAAAGACCCCTTTTATTAGCACTTTTAAAAAGCGATGTTAAAAGTCAAAAAATATATATATAATTCGGGGGGAGCTTTTAACAGCGCTTGACCCCCTTTATCATCAATAGGTGGACCACACCCACACGCTGCCCCTGCCCGCGCGTCTAGTACATGCCCCCTATGCGCACCTCCGTGCTTCCACCAGAACTCGAACCCACGACCTCCCCCTTGCGCCCCTGCACCTTTACCACTAAGTCATTTTTTGTCTATTTAATGATATATCTATATATATATATAGTTATATTTATTCGTATATTAATATAGATTCATATTGATATAAATATATTTAGTTATATAAATACATATATATTTATTCATATATTAGTATATATATATTTATTCGTATATTTATTTATATATATATATAGTTATAATTTTTTATCCATATATTTATTTGTATAATAATATATATTTATAAGATTAGTTTTAAATACATTTATAAAATATATTTTTTATATGTGTTTATAAATAAATAAATACATACATACATACATATATACAACACACACACAGACACACCCACACACAAACACACACACACACACACATATATATATATATATGAATAAATACATATATATGTGTATTTGAAAAGCCATAGAATGTTAAAACCACCATAACTTCTAATCCAGCAGCCCTTTTCAACTCTACAACCAGTCAAATCAATGAAAATGAAACAATCTTCAATATGATATTTGGTTTAGGCCTAACGGACATCTCGATCAGAAGTTATTATTTATTATTTATTATCATTCACATACAAATGTGCATGCATATGCACATGCATGTGCATTTGGATTTTTTATTTAAACCATGCACATGCATATGCACATGCACATGCGTAATTACTACTACTATTATTATATGTATTTTTAGGGTTTACTATCATTTTTTGGATTTTTAGGAGTTATTAACATTTATTATGGTTTGTTAGGGTTTTAGGGTTTTTAATGGTATATTAGTGTTTTTATGGTTCGGTGGGGGTTATTAGGATTTTATTAGGGTTTATTATGGGATGTCAAGGTTTATTAGGTTTTATTAGGTATTTTTAGGGAAAGGAAGATGCGAGGGTCGGGCTATTCCCAGCCCTCCCCAATTTATTAGGAAGAAAAAAGAGACACAACAGACAAGGGAGGGGAGGGGTCAAATGACCCACACCCAAAAACCCCTTACAACCCAAGATGAAAAGACCCTAAAAAAAAGAAAAACAAAAGCAAAAAAAGAAAAAGCACACCAAACCAAGCAGCCACCACCATCATCCAGCATCAACCAGCATCCAGCATCTCACAGCTAACCAACGACCAGCAATCAAACTCAACCAGCAATCAACATCCAACAGCAACACGATCATAAACTACAGCTTCAGAAACTCCCAGATCAGCAGCAACCAGCATCCAGCATCACAATTTCCATCATCCAGCACATTCCGGCATCCAGCAGCACCACATCCCATCATCACAGCAACATAGCAGTAGCAACACGTCCAAACCAACCATCCCCAGCAACCAACAACACCAAATCCGACATCGCAACCACTCCCAACCAGCTACATGAAACCACAGCACGAGCACCGCAACCAAATGCGGCAATCATCACTTCCCAGCAGACAACAACGAGAAATTCCAATCACACCATTTCTAGAAACTATCATGTCCTCCCTAGGAGGATCCACTGCCAGTGAAAAAAAGCAGCAAACTCCAATGAACGACAGCACCAAAAAACCAGCATCAGCAACAAAAGCATCACCGCCTCCTTGCCAACAAGATCCTGTCAACTTGCAGCTCATAAAGTAACAGCCAGCACATCCTAACCCATCGTCAAACAAGGAATCTCAGCTCAACAACTAGCCATCATGGTCTTCGAACCAAATAACTTTCAGCATTCCACATCTCGTAGCATAGCAAACTGAAGACCCCCATAAATTGCACAAAAATCGCCAAACCCATCTCAGCAAACCCAGAAACCAGCACTCATTCATAACCGAAATCATAACCAAATAGTAGGAGAACATGGAATGCCAAAAGGACCGACCGAAACTAGCATCAACAAGCTGGAGAAAAGACGAAACTGAGAGACTAGGTTGAGTGCGCACCTGCCGCTGCTTCGTGAACAAATAGAAGATTCGAACCAGGGCATAGAGAAAACATCCTTCTGCAACGCAGGATCGAGAAGGATCCGTCCAGCGCCACAAGACCAGATTGTCACACCATCTGCAGAAACGAAGCGCCTTCCGAGTAGAACCTGGACGTCGAAGCAACCAACCCTGCCAATGATCCCCTTGACCACGTTGACCCGCCTGCAGAAACCCTAGAGGGTAAATTAGGGGTTTATTATGGTAAATTAGGGGTTTATTAAGGTTTATTATGGTAAATTGTGGTTTAATAATTTTTAAGAGGGAAAATTAGGGGGTTTTGGTGTTTAATAGTGTTTATTCGGGTTTATTAGCTCTTTTAAGCATTATTAGGTTTTATCAGCATTTATTATGGGTTTTAGGGATTTTTAATGGTATATTTTCGTTTTTTAGGGTTTAGTGGGGTTTTTTATGTTTTATTATGGTGTGTTATGGTTTATTAGGGTTGAGTAGGTATTTTTATGGTTTTATTTGGGTTGATTCGGTATCTTTATGGTTTTATTAGGGTTTATTAGGGTTGAGTATAGTTTATTAGGGTTTGTTAGGGATTTTTAGGGTTTACTATGGTTTGTTAGTGTTTTTATTAGGATATATGTGTTTTTTATGTTTTTGTTAATATATAAGAGGGGTTGTTATGACTTTTTAGGTTTTATTAGCGTGTTTTTAGTGTTTGGGAGAATTTTAATGTGTTTTTAGATTTTATTTGAATTTATTATGGTTTATTAGGGTTTCTAGAAATTTTTAATTGGTTTTTTGGGTTTTTTTATTTATTGGGGTTTTGTTGTGTTTTATTTGGTTTTGTTATGGTGTGTCAAGGTTTATTAGGGTGGAGAAGGAATTTTTAGGGTTTTATTAGAGTTTTATTATGCTTTATTCATTTTAATTAGGGTTTATTAGGGATTTTTAGGATTTATTAGGGTTTGTTTGGGGTTTATTAGTTTTTTTTGTTTCATTAGGTTATATTAGTGTTTGTTAGGGCTTTTTAGAAAATATATTCTGTTTTTATTGTTTGAGAGCATTTTGTTTTTGTTTTTATGAGTTTTAGGGTTTCTTTGGTTATATTGGAGTTTGTTATGGTTTATTAGGGTTTCTAGGTTTTTTTTAAAGTATATTAGCGTTTTTGTCTTTATTAGGTTATATTAGTGTTTTTTGGTCTTTTTAGGTAATATACAGTGTTTTTATTGATTGGGATCATTTTTTTTTATTTTTTTCAGCGTTTTAAGGGTTTATTAGGTTATATTAGAGTTTATTAGGGTTTCTAGGGATTTTTTAAGGTACACTAGCATTTATTTCATTAATAGGGTTTTGTAGGGCTTTATTAGGGGTTATTATGGTATGTTAAGGGTTGTTAGGGTTGTGCAGGGTTTATTTGGCTTTATTTAAATTTTAATTTGGCTTTTTTAGGGGTTTATTGGGTTTATTAGGGTTTATTAGTGTTTATTAGTGTCTACTAGGGTTTGTTAGGGTTGTTTATTTTTTTAACTTGTTTTTAGGGTTTATTAGGATTTATTATCATTTATTAGTGTTTATTAGGTATTTTGGGGTTTTATTAGGGTTGAGTAGAGTTTCATTGGATTTTAGGGATTAAAAGGTGTTATTAGTGATTATTAGAGTTTATTAGTGGTTTATTAAGGTTTAATTTTTTATATTATGGTATATTAGGGTTTAATATTTTTGAGGGTTTTAATGCTTCTTAATGGTTTTTGTAGCATTTTTAGGGTTTGTGTATCTTTGTTAGAGTTTATATAGAATTTTTAGTGTTTATATAGCATTTTTAGGGTTTTGTTAGTGGTTTTAGATTTTATGTATCATTTTTAGGGTTTATGTACCGTTTTTAGGGTTTATGTAGTGTGGTTAGGGTTTAGGTTTTATTTAGCATTTTTTAGGGTTTATGTTGCATTTTCTGGGTTTATGTAGCATTTTTAGGGGTGATGTATCATTTATGATGCATTTTTTAGGGTTTATGTAATGTTTTTAGGGTTCGTAGAGTGTTATTTGGGTTTATATTGTGTTTTTAGATTTTATATAGAATTTTTTAATGTTTATGTTGGGTTTTTTATGGTTTATGTTGTGTTCTTTAGGGTTTATGTTACAGTTCTAGGGTTTATGTACTGCATTTAGGGTTTATAAAGCATTTTTTGGGTTTATGTTTCATTTTTTGGTATATGTTGAGTTTTTTGGGTATTTGTTGCGTTTTTTAGGGTTATGTAATATTTTTAGGGTTTATATATCTATTTAAAGCCTTTTTTAGGGTTTTAATGGTTGTTTATGGTTTGTAGTGTTTTTTATGGTTTTTAAGGGTTATTAATGGGTGTTTATGGTTATTTATGGAATCTGATGGCTTTTAAATGGTTTTTTGGTAGTTTATGGGTTTATTTGTTTTTTTAGGATTGATACGGGTTATTAGGGGTTTTAGTGTGTATTAGGGTTTGTTTGAGTTTGTAGCGGTTTTTTGGGTTTATATTTTGTGTTTTAGAATTTTTTGGGTTCTTTAGGGTTTTTTACTGTTCTTTAGAGTTTAATATGGTTCTTTAGGGTTTATTAGGTTTCTTTAGGGTTTATTAGTGTTCTTTATGATTTTTTACAGTTTATTAACATTTTTATTATATATTAGGGTTTTATTGGGCTTTTGTAGGCATTAATAGCTTTTTCTAGGGTTTATCAACCATTTTAGGGTTATTTAGGATTTATTAGGGTTTATTAGGGTTTATATTATTTATTAGGGTTTAGTAATGTGTATTTGGGTTTATTATGATTTATTAGGGTTTATTATGCTTTGATAGGGTTTATTGCGGTTTATTAGGGGTTTGTTATGTTTTGTTTTAGTTTGTTACAATTTATATGGAATTGTTTGGATTTGTTAAGATTTATTTAGGGTTTTTAGGGTTTATTACGAATTATTTTTGGGTTATTATGGTTTGTTAGGGTTTATTAGTGGGTTGTTGGGTTTTTAGGCTATTATTTGGAGGTTTTTGTAGCGTTTGGTCGGGTTTGTTAGGGTTTTTAGAGATTATTAGGGTTTATTAAGGTTTGATAGTGTTTTTTATTGTATATTAGGGGTTTTATGGTTTTGTAGCATTTATTAGGGTCTAATAGAGTTTTTTAGGGTTTATTATAGGTTAGTATGATTTATTAGTGTTTATTAGGGTTTTTAGGGTTTAATTGTGGGTTTTAGGGTTTATTGGAGTTTATTAGTGGTTCTTAGGAGTTGATAGTGGTTGTTAGGGTTTGTTAGGTTTTGTTTGGGTTTTTAGGGTTTGTTACGGTTTGTTTGAGTTGTTTGGGGTTTTATGTGTTTTTTGGGTTTTATGGGTGTGTTTGGATTTTTTATGCTTTGTTAGGGTTATTTTAGTGTTTTTTTGGGTTTTGTTGCGTTTCGTGGGCTTTGAAGCATTTTTTTGGTTTTTTGTAGCAATTGTTAGGGTTTATATAGTGTTGTTAATGGATTTAGTGGTTCTTTAGGGGATTATTAGGGGTTTATTAGGGTTTAACTTTTTATATAATGGTATATTAGTGTTTAATATTTTTGAGGGTTTTGAAGCGTCTTTAGGGTTTTTGTAGCCTTTTTAGGGTTTAATTAGCGGTTTTAGGTATTGTGTATCATTTTTAGGGTTTACGTTACGTTTTTTGGTTTTTTGTACTGTGTTTAGGGTTTTGGTTTTATGTAGCATTTTTTAGGGTTCATGTTTCATTTTCTGGGTTTATGTAGCGTTTTTAGGGGTTATGTAACATTTATGTTGCATTTTTAGGGTTTATGTAATGTTTTAGGGTTCATGTAGTGTTTTTAGGGTTTATATTGTCTTTTTAGCTTTTATTCATCATTTTTTTAATGTTTATTAGCGTTTTTTATTATATATTAGGGTTTTATTGTGATTTTGTAGGCATTAATAGCTTTTTCTAGGGTTTATCAACCTTTTTAGGGGTATTTATGATTTATTAGAATTTATTTTATTTATTAGGGTTTAGTAATGTGTATTTGGGTTCATTACGATTTATTAGGGTTTATTATGATTTGTTAAGGTTTATTGGGGTTTATTAGGGGTTTGTTTTGGTTTGTTACAGTTTGTTACAATTTATTTAGCATTTTTAGGATTTATTTTGATTTTTTGGGGTTGTTAGGGTTTGTTACAATTAAATTTGGGGTTATTAGGGTTTATTAGTGGGTTGTTGGGTTTTATAGGCTATTATTTGGAGATTTTTTAAGCATTTGGTCGAGTTTGTTAGGGTTTTTAGTGATTATTAGGGTTCATTATGGTTTAATAGTGTTTGTTTTGTATATTAGGGGTTTGAGGACTTTTGTAGAATTTATTAGGGTATAATAGAGTTTGTTAGGGTTTATTACAGGTTATTACGATATATTAGTGTTTTTTATGGTTTTTAGGGTTTAATAGTGGGTTTCAGGTTTGTTAGAGTTTATTAGTGGTTCTTAGTGGTTACTAGTGGTTGTTTGGGTTTGTTAGGTTTTATTAGGGTTTTTAGGGTTTGTTACGGTTTGTTTGAGTTGTTTGGGGTTTAATGCGTTTTTTGGGTTTTATGAGTGTGTTTGGATTTTTTATGTTTTGTTAGGGTTAATTTATCATTTTGGGGGTTTTGTTGCATTTTTTGGGGTTTGAAGCATTTTTTGGGTTTTTGTAGCAATTGTTAGGGTTAATGTAGCGTTGTTAGTGGCTTTAGTGGTTCTTTAGGGTTCTTTAGGGTTTTTTGGGTTTTTTAGGGTTCTTTAGGGTGTGTTAGGGTTTATTTTGTGGTTTTTAGGGTTTTCTATGGGTTTTTAGTGTTTTTAAGGGATTCATTGGGTTGGTTAGGGTTTTGTTTGGCATTTTTAGGGTTTTTGGGGTTTTCAGCATTTTTCATGGTTTTTCGGTTTTTTAGGGTGTTTGAGCATTTTTTGGGGTTTTTTAGGTTTTTTTCAGTTTTTTTTTTCTGTTTTTTAGGGGGTTTAGGGTTTTTAGGGTATTGAGGGGTTTCAGGATTTTTTTTTGGGTTTTAAGGATTTTAAGGGTTTTTTAGGGGTTTTAGGGTTTTTTAGGGTTTTATGGTTTTTTAGGGTTTTTTCAGGTTTTGTTGGGTCTATTGGGGTTTTGTTTTGTGAATATTAGCATTTTGAATTGTTTGATAGCGTTTTGGTTGTATATTTGGGTTTTAGGTATTTTGTAGCTTTTATTGGGGTCTAATATGGTTTTAGGGTTTATTACGATTTATTAGTGTTTATTAGGGTTTAGTAGTGGGCTTTAGGGTTTATTAGGGTTTAATATTGGTTGGTAGGGTTTTTTAGGATTTATTAGTACTTATTAGAGTGATTTAGGGTGTCTAAGGGTTTGTTAGGGATTCTAAGGGTGTGTTAGGGTTTCTAAGGTTGGGATAGGTTTTTTATGGTCGTGTTAGGGTTTCTAAGGGTGTGCTATGGTTTCTAAGGGTTTCTAAGGTTGTGTTTGGGTTTCTATGGGTGTGTTGAGGTTTCTAATGGTGTTCTAGGGTTTTTAATGGTGTGTTAGGGTTTCTAAGGGTGTGTTAGTGTTTCATAGGTTTCCTTAGGGGTTTGTTTGGGTTTTTAGTGATTTAAGGTTATGTTAGGGTTTCTTATGGTCTCTTAGGGGTTTTTTAGGGTTTTATTGGGTTTTTTGTGTTTATTGGTGTTTCTTCGTGCTACATGGGGTTTGTTAGGGCTTGTTAGGGTTTTTAGGGTTTGTTATGTTTTTATGGTTTTTTGGGGTTTTTTAGGGTTTGTTAGGATTTGTTACTATTTTTTAGGGTTTGTTAGGGTTTGATTGTTTTTTGAGTGGGTTTTAATGGTTTTTAGTGTTTATGGGGTTATTCATGGTTTATTTGGGTTCTTTAGTTGTTCATGGTTGTCACAGATGTTTAGAGCTAGTCGCAAGCTTCAATTTGATATGTGATAGAGGAGAAACGGACACCCAGAGGATAAGTTATTGTCATTTGGAGGACTTAAGGACGTTTTGGGTCTTTAGGAACGTGATAAGGTGTTCCTATTGGTCACATATGTGTAAATCTAATCGAAAGCTTCAACTTGATATATGGTAGAGGCAAAACGGACCCCCGTAGTAGAAGTTATGGTCTTTTGGAGGGTTTATGTAACTTTTTGGGCCTTCAAGGATTTGAGAACGTACATTAGTGGTTATAGGATTGTAGGTCTAGTCCCAAGCTTAGATTTGATATGTGGTAGAGGCAAAACAGACACCCATAGAAGAAGTTATTGAAAAACAGACACCAGAAGCCAATCTTTTGACCATCCAAAGGGATTTTTGTTCTTTTGGGGGGTTGAAGAATGTCAGAAATGATTCCAGGGGTTACCAGAGTGTGTATCTTTTCACAATATTCGATTTGATATGTGGTAGAGCCAAAATGAACACACGTAGAAGAAGTTATTGTCATTTTAAATTGATCAACCCTACTAGCGCCTAAAATCCTATGAAACCCACAACTCACTAAAATAGGCATAACTTCTCCTTCGGGAGTCCCTTTGAGAGATGTGACTAGTAAAATAGAAGTTCATGAGATGAGTGATGACCAAGTCTAATTGAAACTTTGGTAAGATCAATGAAACATAAGATATATTAGTTATACCACACCAAAAAAAGTCCAACATGAAACGACCATAACTTTCACTCCGTTCATCCAATTGAACTCTACTGCATATCAAATCGAAGGAAGTTAATAGATCTACGCAGAAGGATAACTTGAACAAAGTTTAGGTCATGTTTGGGATCCTAAAATCCCAAAAAAAACATGACAAGGCCTCCAAAACTCCATTTCTGTGTCTGGATCTGTGTCAATTTTTTCTTAAAATAGTCATAACTTCTTATTTGTGTGTCTGTTCGGCCTCCAACACCTATTTTTATAGTAGTTCATTCATTGATATTTAGTTTGACTATTCACAGAGTGAAAATGGACTCCTGAAGAAGAATTTATGCCTTTTTTAATGACTCTGTGATTTGTAAGGTTTTTTGAGACACCATTTCTCGCACTTTTGACATGTCTGATATTTTTTCAAACAACTATAAATTATTATAACTGTTATTATTATTATTGTCATCATCTCATGAAAATGAACATGCACATGCATGTTCATTATTATTATATTTTTATTACCATTCATGTGTACATGCAATGCACACACGCTATTTTATTATCACATGCATTGTTATTATTATTATTATTATTATTATTATTGTGGATGTTGTTGTTGTTGTTGTTGTTGTTGTTGTTCTTATCATCCCATGAAAATGCACATCCAAATTCACATACATGCACATTCAATGAAAGTACTTTATTCTATTAACACATGCATGTTTATTATTAATATTATTATTAATAATAATATTATTATTCTCATCATCATCATCACATGAAAATGCAATACACAGGAGTTATTATTTATTACCATACACGTGCACACGTAATGCACATGCATTATTCTATTATCATATGCATTATTCTATTATCATATGCATTAATACTACTACTATTATCACTACTACTACTACTACTACTATTAATACTGTTGTTATTATTACTATCACCACGTGCAAATGTAGATGTGCATGCGTTATTATTTATTATTTATTATCATTTACGTGCATATGCAATTCACTTGTATTATTCTTTTATTATTATTATTATTATTATAGTTTTAATTATTGTTGTTGTTATTTTTATTATTATAATTATCATTATTATTAACATTATCACATGAAAATGCAAATGCATGTTTGTTGTTATTTATTATTTATTACCATGCACATGCATTATTATTATTATTATTATTATTATTACAATTAGTATTATTAATATTATCATCAAATTTAAATGCACATGCACATGGATGTGCATTCTTATTTATTATAATTTATTTATTATTTACTATTATGCATGTGCACATGAAATGTTCTTGCGTTATTCTATTATTATTATGATTATTAGGATTATTATTATTATTGTTGTTGTTGTTGTTGTTGTTGTAGTATTTTTTTGTATCCTCAAATACAAATGAAGATGCACGTGCGTTGTTATTTATTATTTATTACCATGCATGTTCATGCATCATTATCATTATCATTACATGTAAATTCACTTGCACATGCATTATTATATATTATTTATTATCATTCACATGCAAATGCAATGCACTTACATTATTCTATAATCACATGTGTTATTAAATATGATTTATTATCATTCATATGAAAATGCACATTCATGTGGACTTGGTTATTATTTATTGTTTATTACCATGCACATGCACATGCACATGCACATGCACATGCACTTGTTTGTGCGTAATTATTTATTATTTATTATCATTAACATACACATGCACATACACATGCAATTCACATGCATTATTATTTATTATTTATTATTTATTATCATTCACATGCAAATGCACAGGCATATGAAAATGCACGTGCGTTATTATTTATTATTTAAAGCATGCACATGCACGTGCGTTATTCCTACTATTATTATTAGAGGTATTTTTAGGGTTTACTATCATTTTTTACGATTTTTAGGCGTTATTAACATTTATTATGGTTTGATAGGGTTTTAGGGTTTTTTAATAGTATATTAGCATTTTTTAGGTTTTGGTGGGGGTTATTAAGATTTTATTAGAGTTTATTATGGTGTTTCAAGGTTTATTAGGGTTTATTAGATATTTTTAGGGTTTTATTAGGATTGATTTGGGTTTATTAATGTAACACCCTGACCCCTCTAGGCTGCAGCTGGTGCATTACTTGGGATATTGGCATGGATAGAAGGAAGGAAAATCCCGAAGGAATGATCAGGTTAGTAGTATTGATGAAAATAGATACATAGATGTAACTCAAATTATATTTGAAAGGGTTACAAAATACAATACATAACAAAAAACTCAAAACTACATCCACCGGAACTCAAAAGAAGACCTTATCTTCATCACCTGTCGATGGTTGACAATGAAAGGGGTGAGCTCAAATTCTCAGTAAGGGTTACCAATAGAGGAATAATGAGTACAATAATAAGTGAAACATAGTCAATTTGACATAATAAAAATGGGATAGTGAATAAATGGACAACTAATGCCACTAATAAACTGAGAATGAAACTACATCCATAGATTTTTTCATAGGGAAAACCTCTTGGATAATAATAATAACTGATAATGAATAAAGAGAATGCATATTAATTGGACGTCATGTATCTGGATCATGAACCATAATACCATAAAAATGGTTTAGTTCTATGGGTAGAAACCCGTCTGATTTTTTGGAAACAAACTCGAAGGGTCTGTCGCCAAACTGTTTTGTCTCATGAGACCTACCGATGCATCAAGGGGCTGTAGTGGGCCCCAACCACCTCTAAATCCCAAAAATTCTTTAAAAATAGATTAAATACAAGATAAATATGTATTTATATTATCTGTATATAATTAGGGATACAGATTCATCAACATTTCCACAGTCAAAACAACATTCAAAATAAATACCGTATGTAAAATGGTATACGGCTTAGACAATAATAATATCCATGATATGAGAATATGGATATTTAAATAAAATATAATTTCAATTGAAAAGTGATCTCAAATGGGCAGTATGTACACCACATAAGAAATAGTTGGTGCACAATTACTAAGTAAGCCACAACGAAGTGAAAATTGAGTCAAAGCTCGTTACTGTGTTGTATTCTATTGGGTCGTATGACAAAGAGTTAATAGACACCAAAAGAGTCAGAGAATAAAATTAATATAAGGAGAACCATGATAACATATTTCAAATTCCAGTAAACCTATACCATATATAATAAATAAGAGGTTAACAATGGAGATCCCACAAAATTGAAAGTGAGATGAGAAAAACCCCTTACAAACATTTCGGCATGGTAATGAGTGTTCTTGCGAGGGAGTAATGAGAGATAAAAGGTTATACCATGATTAATCTATCATAAGGGAAGTATGGGGAAGATGATAAAACATACCCAATCATTATAAATTAAAAACAAAAGCACACATGATAGGGTGGATTCTTAAATAAAAGTGAGAGAAAGGATCCCTTGCAAAATTTCAGCATGGTAACGACTTAGGTAAGGGCTTAAATAAGGGGGAATAAATGGTCCATCATTGAAATAAAATAAAATTGACGCTAAAGGTATTATTATAAATGAATTACATGACAAACATTTTAAATTACAAGAACTTCATTCAAATAAGATGCTTGAATTCGAAAGGAGGAGTGGAATGTGGGGACCCCTTACCTTATGCTTGAAGGTGTTCTTGACTTGTTATTAAATACCTGATTAAAAAATTAGGATTATTAATTCATAATTCCAGAACCTGTTTTATATGTAAATGATTTATTATAATCCTTTATAGTTCATTCTAGGACTTTTTGATTGGTTATGAGGTTCAATTTCATTGTTCGGGCTTGTTTGTTTACTTGGTTTTAAAAGATTGGTTCACTTATATTCAATTTCGGATAAATATATAAGATGGATGTTGTTGTACAGAAATGAAGTTATACACTATTATTGAACATCCTGGAGATTACATGGTTTTAAATTTAATCTGGGTTACTTAGATTGATGTTGAATTTTTATATATATAACCTTAGTGATAACCGTTTTGGTTAATCGGTGGGTTTGATTACAATGAACATTTTTTGCATTATAACTTAATACCATGTGTAAAAAAGTATTAAAGAACTAAAAAATAGGATATATTACATAATAATCTGGTTGAACCATAACACAAATGGTTTACTAACCAGAATTAAAGATTATAATAGAAATTTATAAACAGTTGTCCTTGAATGTGCTAAATTAGCACATTTCAAACGATGCTTTCATTTCATTCAAATAAAAGTGGGGAAAGGAGAGAAGATAATGGAATATATACCATTAGCATAAAAAATTTCTAGTACATGTTTGTTACTAGATTTATCTTACTATTTTGGTTAAGGGAGGTGAGAAAAGAAACAAAAATAAAAGAACGTAAAAGAAAAGAAGTTATTTGAAAGAGGAATTTACCTCTTGAGACTTCCTCCTTTGAGAACCTCTTAAGGGGATAGTTTTTGGTCTTTTTATGAGGACAAAACATGAGGGACGTGGTGGAGGAGGTTGGGAAGTTATTTGGATAGAATTTGGAGAAGGCACAATGCTTGAGAGGAGTGAATGAAAGTGGGGGTGAGAGGGGGTTTTATAGTGGAGGAGAGAGGGGATTTCTTAATATAAAACTCATTAATTTATTATTTATCCTAAAGACAAGGAATAGTGAGTATTCAATGACCAAGAATAGTAATTGTATCATGGGATACCGAACCAAGTGGTCTTACATCAGTAGAACATCACACATGACTCGATAATTAGTGTATTTATCTTAAATTTGCAATTTATGGTAGGTCACTATTCACAAAAAAAATCATGTATTTTAGAAAAATCCCAAAAATTAATCCAAACCATTTTTCAACGTGTAGAATCCAAAAATGAAGTAAATTTTTCAAAAATAATTTTCTAAATATGATTAATTAAATATTTAATTAAATCATTGTTTAATTGAAATATACAAACACTTAGAATATTCATCTTCATCTTTAGGGTGTAAAAATTCATTTATACACTCAATGGTATGGATACCATTCATAAGAGTCATATTAATATTCATAAGGGTAAGTTACTATTCATAAGGGTAGGTTATTATTCATAAGGGTAGGTTACCATTCACCGAAAATTAACTTAATTCTATCAGACTCTAAATATCTTCTTGAACACAACCATGTATGTCAGATTTTCGAAATTCACATAATTGAAGTGACAAAAGTATGTTTACTTGGGTACGTTATAACAAAGTGGTGTTTTTAGAGACTTAGTGATCTATGCATTCTTTAATAATATTGGAAAATTCTTAGGGTGTTACATTATTCCCACCTTCGGAAATTTAATCCTCGAAATTTTATTTACTTATTAAAAAAAAGAGTGGGTACCTTGATCATGGTGTCCATATGGTTTCATCATCATCCTACTCACGTAAATAGAAGGTCCATGCATTGCAACAATGATTTAGAGATCCTTCAAAATCATTTTATTTCTTCATCCATATACACCTTGTACAACTTGGGTCATATGGGTGTTCACATAAAAATAGTTTCATAAAATAATTATTTATGACATATAATATCAAAACATCTGATAAAACTTGATTTTTATAAAATAGTCAGACCAAATTTTAGTTGAAACTTTCAATCAATGGTCCTTTTAAAATTCTATAAGTATGTACTGAATGATTATATTTCAAAAGAAAATATAAATATGTTGCACAAGGGTATCCTTCTTCAGCACCTTTATCAAAATCATAATATGCTTCAAAATCTTGTAATAAGGTATAATATTTGAAAATTCCTTGATATTATTTGCCTTCTTGAAAATATGAGAATATTGAGAAAATAGGATTTGATTAAATACAACCCATGATCCACGATGGTATTGAGGTATAATGGAGGTGTTTGATATCTCAAACAATTGTTTGCAAGTGAGTTTTATGTTAGAAAATGTTTCAGAATTGTCGGAGCATGACTTTTCAATAATTATTGCAAGAAAGTCATAGGAAAGGGATAGAAATGTCGTTTGAGATCCTCTTCATTGCATTTGTAACGGAATTTCTTGATCTAAAAAGTTATAAAACAAGGATTGAACTTAAAGAACAGACATAGACACAAACCAAATGTCTAATGAACACTCATAATCCCTAAAGGAACCATTCCTAAATAATTTCATGCACTAGATTAGGTTATGAATCTAAAACAGAAGGGCACTTAACGTAGATTTTCATTCTATGCATAGCTAATATCATAAACATGGTTTCTCTGAGGAAAAATTTACATTTAAATCCTTCATAATGGATTGTAAAGGAAATATGAATTATCCTAAGAATATCCCTCAGGAGTGTCGTAACTAAGAGTGCATCAATTCCCGTTGTCTTGTACCAATTCTCATTCGAGTCTAGCTCAAAGTAGTGTTTTCAGGTTTTACCCCTTGATACATTTGTGCCAGAGCCGCCTCTACCTGCTCGTATCCCGACAGGGATGTATTGTTTGAAAGATCCACATACTCTATTACTTACCAAAATACCAGGACATTCTTTTAAATTTATCCTCAAATTCTACCTTAGGTCTTTGTTACCTACTATATATTTCCTACTCTAGTTTCCAAGTTTCCTACTAAACTTCCTCTGATACCAACTGTAACACCCCGACCCCTCTAGGCTAGAGCTGGTGCATTACATGGGATATTTTCATGGTTAGAAGGAATTAAAATCCCAAAGTAACGATCAGTTTAGTAGTCTTGAATAAACTAGATACATAGATGTAACTCAAATTACATTGGAAAGGGTTACAAAATACAATACATAATAAAAAAACTCAAAACTGTATCCACAAGAACTCAACAGAAGACCTTCTCTTCATCACCTGTCAAAGGTAGTCAATGAAAGGGGTGAGCTCAAAATCTTAGTAAGGGTTACAAATATCTAAATAATGAGTACAATAATAAGTGAGACAAAGTCAATTTGACATAATGAAAATGGCATAGTGAATAAATGAGCAACTAATGCCATTAATAAACTGAGAATGAAACTACATCCATAGATTTTGTCATAGTGAAAATCCCATGGATAATAATAATAAATGATAATGAATAAAGATAATTATTATTAATTGGATGTCATGTGTCTGAAACATGAACCATAATACCGTAATAATGGTTTAGTTCTATGGGTAGAAACCCGTCTGATTTTTTTGGAAACAAACTCGAACGGTCTGTCGCCAAACTGTTTTGTCTCATGAGACCTACCGATGAATCGAGGGGCTGTAGTGGGACCCACACACCTCTACATCGAAATCATTATTTAAAAATATATTCAATACAAGAGCGCTATTTATTTACATTATCCTTATAGAATAGAGGATACAGATTCATCAACATTTCCACAGTCAAAAACAACATTCAAAATAAATACCGTATGTAAAATGGTATACGACTTCAACAATAATAATATCAATGATATGAGAATATGGATATTTAAATGGAATATAATTTCAATTGAAAATTGATCTCAAATGGGCAGTAGGTACACCACTTAAGAAAGAGTAGGTGCACAATTACTATGTAAGTCACAACAAAGTGAAAATTGAGTCAAAGCTCGTTACCGTGTTGTATTAAATTGGGTCATATGAAAAAGAGTTAATAACCACCAAAAGAGTCACAAAATACAGTTAATATAATGTGAACCATGATAACATATGTAAAATGGCAGTACATTTATACCACATATAAGAAATAAGAGGTGAACAATAGAGATCCCACATAATTGAAAGTGAGATGAGAAAAACCCCTTACAAACATTTCGGCATAGTAACGAGTGTTCTTGCGAGGGATTAATGAGAGATAAAAGGTTATAAAATGATTTATTTATCATAAAGGAATTATGGGTGATATGGGAAAATATACCCCATCATTATAAATTAAAAACAAAAGCACACAAGATAGCGTAGATTCTTGAATAAAAGTGAGAGAAAGGAACCCTTACAAAATTTCAGCATGGTAACGGCTTAGGTAAGGGCATAAATGATGGGGAATAAATGGTAAATCATTGAAATAAAATACAATGGAAAGTAAAGGTATGATTATAAATGAATTACATGACAACCATTTGAAATTTTAGGAACTTGTTTCAAATAAGATGCTTGAATTCGAAAGGAGTGGAAAGTGAGGACCCCTTACCTTATGCTTGAAGGTGTTCTTGACATGTTATTAAAGACCTGAATAAACAAATTAGGATGATTAATTAATAATTCTAGAACCACTTTTCTATGTAAATGATTTATTATAATCCTTTATAGTTCATTCTAGGCCTTTTTGATTGGTTATGAGGTTCAATTTCATTGTTCGGGCTTGTTTGTTTACTTGGTTTTAAATGATTGGTTCACTTATATTCATGTTCGGATAAATATATAATATGGTTGTGGTTTTCCAGAAATGAAGTTATAAACTATTAGTGAACATCCAGGAGATTACATGGTTTTAAATTTAATTTGGGTTACTTAGATTGAATTTTAATTTATATATATATAACCTTAGTGATAACCGTTTTGGTTAATTGGTGGGGTTGATTACGATGAACATTGTTTGCTTTATAACATAATACCATGTGTAAAAAAGTATTAAAGAACTAAAAAATAGGATATATTACATAATAATCTAGTTCAACCATAAAAAAAATGGTTTCCTGACTAGAATGAAAGATTATAATAGAAATCGATAAATTGTTGTCCTTGAATGTGCTAAATTAGCACATCTCAAACGATGATTTCATTTCTTTCAAATAAAAGTGGGGAAAGAAGATAAGATAATGGAATATATACCATTAGCATGAAAACATTCCAATACATGTATGTTACTGGATTTATCATAATATTTTGGTGAAGGGAGGTGAGAAAAGAAACAAAAATAAAATAACTTAAAAGAAAAGAAGGGATTTGAAAGAGGAATTTACCTCTTGAGACTTCCTATTTTGAGAACCTCTTAAAGGGAGAGGTTTTGGTCTTTTTATGAAACCGAAGCTTTCTGGACGTGGGGTAGGAGGTTTGGAAGGTATTTGGATAGAATTTGGAGAAGGCACAAGGCTTGATAGGAGTGAATGGAAGTGGGGGTGAGTGGGGGTTTTTATAGTGGAGGAGAGAGGGGATTTCTTAATATAAAACTCATTAATTTATTATTTCTCCTCAAGAAAAGGAATAGTGAGTATTCCATAACCAAGAATAATAATTTAACATGTGATCCCTAACCAAGTGGGCTTTTTTTTTGAAAAAATCATTGAGGAGGGATGGAAGCGGTCTCTCCCGGCTGGTGCTCTCGGCGCTCTCGCATTTCTCCCCTCCTTAGGGTCTTCAACTTGCTCCTCAGATGGAAGATCACTTCTCCTTTGGAGGTTTTTTGGCTTTTTCGCTCGAGATGGCAGCGGTTTGGCCTTGCGGTCATTGTGTGGTGCGACGGGTGGCAGATTCAAGTGCAGGGCGGAGGTTTCTGGTTCGTCGCTGCCAGATCTAGGTCTTGGCGGCTAGAGTTTGGTGGGATATAGTTTGTCGAGGCTAGATCTGGTCTTTTATGGTGGGATCTGATGAGAGGCGGGTGTGAAGTCAAGCTTCAGGCGGTTCAAGCTCTTCTGCTGCTTCGTTCTCTCAAGGCGGCGGTGATTTTTCTGATCTTCTCTAGGCTGGCTTATTCGCGGAGTGGTTCCCCAAGTTCGACTGTACATTTCTGTTCCAATCTTCAAATGTGGTGCGTTGAGGCTTCGTTGGGCTTGGAGCTTGTTTGGACTTCTCCGGTCTTTGATCAGTCTGATCTCGTTTGCGGCGAAGATGATGTCCATATGGCGGTCGGGATTCTTGATGGGAATCGGCCATGGATTGAGGTTGACTTTGCAGATCTGGGTCTGTCGTGGGCTGTTCGGAGCCGAGTGACTCAACGACGATGCGAGGAGGTGCGTTTGAATTCGTTTTGGCAGTGGTTGGTGTAGAGGATGCATTTCTGGACCTTTTGGATTTGCGATCAAAGTGTATTATTGCTCTGCAAGTTCATTCTGCTGCTATGGTTTGTTTTGCTGGTGTCTTTGTTTGTTGGTTGTGTTTCTCTTATGGCTACTTTTCCGAATGAGCTGCTGGTTGAGATGGGTATTTTTTTCTTGATGGATTTTTTGCTACTATGGGTCTTGGTGTGGGTTGATGCTAGTTACTATTTTTGTGAAGAAAATGATGGTTCTTGGATTGGCTGTGATGATGGATGTGGCTGGATTTTTGGTTATGAGTTTCTGATATGGATGGCTTATTGCGGCTGGTTTGGTAGTGGGCATTTGCTTGTGCTGACTTTTGGTAGGGAAGAAGAGTTTCTGGGGTCTGGAGGCTGGTTGGTGATATGGCTGTTTGTTCTATTTGGCTGGGAGATGCTGTTGGAGATGCTACTGAGGGATGTTGTGGCTGTAGTGATTGGATTATGTTGGATAGTGGACTTGGTGGGATTGAAGGCTGGTAGTTTCTTGGTTATGAGCTGTTGGATGCTGGTTGATGATGGTGCTGCTGGATGCTGGTACTGGCTGGATATGACGTGATGTTGTCGTGGTCGTGTTTGATTTCTGATTCTTTTTCTTTCTTTGTTTTCTTTTTTGGCGTGGGTCGTAAGGCGTTTTAGGTGTGGATCGATCGATCCCTCTCCTCCCTTGTCTGCAGTGTCTGAGTCTTTTTGTTTAATAAATTTTGGGGGTGCCAGGAATAGCCTGGACCCGAGCCTTCCTTGCCTAACCATGTAAACTTACATTAGCAGAACATCACACATGACTCTATAATCAATGTATAAATCTTAATTTTGATATTTTTGGTAGGTCACTATTAATCCAAAATTCAAGTATTTTAGAAAAATTCCTAAAATTTCCCCTAACCATTTTTCGACATGCAGAATCCAAAAATGAAGTCCATTTTTCAAATATAATTTTCTAAATATGATTAATTAAATATTTAATAAAATCATTATTTAATTGAAATATACAAACACTTATCATATTTATCTTCATCTTTAGGGTGTCCAAATTCATTTAAACACTCAAGGGTATGGATATCATTCATAAGAGTCATATTACTATTCATAAGGGTAAGTTACTATTAATAATGGTAGGTTTCTATTCATAAGGGTAGGTTACTATTCACCGAAAATTAAGTTAATTCAATCAGACACTAAATATCATCTTGAAAACAACCAGGTATGTCAGATTTTTGAAATTCACGTCATTGAAGTGACAAAATTATGTTTACTTTGGTAGGTTATAACAAAGTGGTTTTTTTAGAGACTTAATGATCTATGAATTCTATAATAATATTTTTAAATTCTTGGGGTGTTACAATTAGGGTATATTATGGCATATTATGGTATATTTGGGTATGTTTAGGATTTATTTGGGTTTATTATGGTTAATTATGGTTTATTAATTTTTAAGATGGTATATTAGGTTTTTTTAGTGTTTAGTAGTGTTTTTTCATGTTTATTAGCACTTTTAAGCTTTGTTATGTTTTATTAGTATTTATTAGGGGGTTTAGGGCTTTTTATGGAATATTTTCATTTTTTAGGGTTTTGTGGGGTTTATTATGGTTTATTATGGTGTGTTAAGGTTTATTAGGGTTGAGTAGGTATTTTCAGGGTTTTATTAGGGTTGATTTGGTATCTTAAAGGTTTATTAGGGTTGAGTACTATTATTAGGGTTTGTTGGGGATTTTTAGGGTTTACTAGGGCGTGTTAGTGTTTTTATTAGGGTATATGAGTGTTTTTTAGTTTTTGTTAATATATATGAGGGGTTGTTATGACTTTTTAGGTTTTATTATCATGTTTTTAGTGTTTGTGAGCATTTTTAATGGTTTATTATATTTTATTTGAATTTATTATGGTTTATTAGGGTTTCTATGGTTTTTTAATTGTTTTTTGCGTTTTTTGTTTATTGGGGTTTAGTTGGGTTCTATTAGGTTTTCTTATGGTGTGTCAATGTTTATTAGGGTTGAGATGGAATGTTTAGGGTTTTATTGTGGTTTTATTAGGGTTTATAAGTTTTTATTAGGGTTTATTAAGGATTTTTAAGGATTACAAGGGTTTGTTAGGGGTTTGTCAGTTGTTTTTGTTTTATTTGGTTATATTAGTATTTGTTAGGTCTTTTTAGATAATATAGTGTGTCTTTATTGTTTGTGAGTGTTTTGATTTTGTTTGTGTGTATTTTTAGGGTTTCATAGGTTATATTATAGTTTATTATGGTTTATTAGTGTTTCTAGGGACTTTTTAGGTATATTAGCATTTTTTGTCTTTATTGGGTTATATTAGTGTTTTTAGGTATTTTTAGGTAATATAGCGTGTTTTTATTATTTTTGATCATTTTTTTATTGTTTGTGAGCATTTTTAGAGTTTATTTGGTTATAGTAGAGTTTACCAGGGTTTCTAGGGGGTTTTAAGGTATACTAGCATTTGTTTGTTTATTAGGGTTTTGTAGGATTTTATATGGGGTTATTATGGAGTGTTCACGTTTGTTAGGGTTGAGTGGGGTTTATTTGGCTTTATTTATGGTTTATTAGGGATTTTTAGGGTTTGTTTGGGATTTATTAGGGTTTATTAGTGTTTATTAGTGTCTATTAGGGTTGGTTAGGTTTTTTAGGTTTTCTTAACTTGTTTTTAGGGTTTATTAGGTTTTATTATCATTTATTAGGGTTTATTAGGTATTTTTGGGGTTTCATTAGGGTTTAGTAGAGTTTTGTAGGGTTTTTAGGGATTATAAGGTGTTTTTAGAGATTATTAGAGTTTATTAGGGGTTTATTTGGGTTTAATTTTTTATATTATGATATATTATGGTTTAATATTTTTGATGGATTTAATTTGTCTTTAGGGTTTTTGTAACATTTTTAGGGTTTGTGTAGTGTTGTCAGAGTTTATGTAACATTTTTAGTGTTTATGTAGCATTTTTATTGGTTAGTTATCCGTTTTATATTTTATGTATCATTTTAGGGGTTATGTAACATTTTTAGGGTTTTTGTAGCATGTTTAGGGTTTAGGTTTTATGTCGCATTTTTTAGTGTTTATGTCGCGTTTTCTGGGTTTATATAGCATTTTTAGGGGTGATGTAGTGTTTATGTTGCATTTTTTAGGGTTTATTTAATTTTTTAGGGTACATGTATTGTTTTTATGGTTTATATTGTGTTTTTAGGTTTTATGTAGCGTTTTTAATGTTTATGTTGCATTATCTTGGGTTTATGTTGTGTTTTTTAGGGTTTTTGTTACAATTCTAGGGTTTATGTAGTGCTTTTAGGGTTTATGTAGCGTTTTTTGGGTTTATGTTACATTTTTTGTTTATGTTGCATTTTTTAGGGTTTTTTTCATTTTTAAGGATTTATGTAATGTTTTTAGGGTTCATTTATATATTTGAATCCTTTTAGGGTTTTAATGTTTGTTTATGGTTTGTAGTTTTTTTTGGGATTTTTAAGGGTTGTTAATGGGTGTTTATGGTTTTTATGGTATCTGATGGCTATCTAATGGGTTTTGGGGGGTTTATGGGTTTATTTGTTTTTTTGTGATTGATAGGGGTTTTTTGGGTTTTTAGTGTCTTTTAGGGTTTTTTTGGGTATTGTAGCGGTTTTTAGGGTTTATATAATCTGTTTTAGATTTTTTTTGTGTCTGTTATTTTGGGTTTTTAGTGTTCTTTAGAGTTTAATATGGTTCATTATGTTTTAATAGGGTTCTTTAGGGTTTATTAGTGTTCTTTAGGATTTGTTACAGTTTATTAGAGTTTTTATTGTATATTAGGGTTTTATTGGGCTTTAGTAGGCATTAATCGCTTTTTCTAGGGTTTATCAACCTTTTTTAGGGTTATTTAGGATTCATAAGGGTTTATTAGGGTTTAGTAACATGTATTTGGGTTTATTATGATTTATTAGGGTTTATTATGAATTGTTAGGGTTTATTGCGGTTTTTTAGGGGTTTGTTATGGTTTGTTTCAGTTTGTTACGATTTATTTTGTATTGTTAGGATTTTTTATGATTTATTTGCGGTTGTTAGGGTTTTTTACGATTTATTTTGGGGTTTTTAGGGTTTGTTAGGGTTTATTAGTGGGTTATAGGGTTTTGTAGGCTATTATTTGGAGGTTTTTGTAGCATTTTTTCGGGTTTGTTATGTTTTTTAGTGATTATTAGGGTTTATTATGGTTCGATAGTGTTTTTTGTTTTCTATTAGGGGTTTTAGGGCATTTGTAGCATTTATTAGTGTCTAATAGAGTTTTTTAGGGTTTATTAGAGGTTATTACGTTTTATTAGTGTTTATTAGGGTTTTTAGGGTTTAATAGTGGGTTTTAGGGGTCATTAGGGTTTATTAGTGGTTCATAGGGGTTAGTAGTGGTTCTTCAGGTTTTTTAGGTTTTGTTAGGGGTTTTAGGGTTTGTTACGATTTATTTGAGTTGTTTGGGGTTTTATGGTATTTTTTGGGATTTATCTTTGTGTTTGGATTTTTTATGCTTTGTTAAGGTTATTTTAGAGTTTTTTGGGGTTTTGTTGTATTTTGTTGGTTTGGAAACAATTTTCAGTTTTTTGTATAAATTGTTACGTTTTATGTAGCATCGTTAGTGGCTTTAGTGGATCTTTATGGTTCTTTAGGGTTCTTTAGGGTTCTTTATGGAGTATTAGGTTTTCTTTTGAGGTTTTTAGGGTTTGTTAGGGAGTTTTAGGGGTTTGAAGGGGTTCATAGGGTTTTTTAGGGTTTTGTTAGGATTTTTTAGGCATTTTAGGGGGGGGGGTTTACATTTTTTGGGGTTTTTAGGGTTTTTAGAGATTTTTGAGGTTTTTTAGTGTTTGTTAGGTTTTTTTTGGGTTTTTTGGTTTTTTCGAGTATTTAGGGGTTTTAGGGTTTTTAGGGTTTTAAAGATTTTTTAGGGGGTTTTAATGTTTTTAAGGGTTTTTAGGGTTTTGGGGGGTTTTAGGGTTTTTTAGGGCTTTGTCAGGTTTTGTCAGGTTTGTTAGGGTTTTTTTTATATTATCATTTTTAATGGTTTAATAGCATTTTTGTGGTATATTTTGGGTTTTAGGTATTTTGAAGCTTTTATTGGAATATAATTGGAGTTTTTGGATTTATTACAATTTATTAGTGTTTAGTAGTAGGAATTATGGGTTATTATGGTTTATTATTTGTTTTTATGGTTTTTTAGGTTTTATTAGTGCTTATTAGAGTGATTTTGGGTGTCTAAGGGTTTTTAAGGTGTGTTAGGGTTTCTAAAGTTGGGTTAGGTTTTTTATAGTAGGGTTAGGGTTTCTAAGGGTGTGCAAAGGTTTCTACGGGTTTATAAGGATGTGTTAGGGTTTCTATGGGTGTGTTGGGGTTTCTAAGGGTGTGCTAGGGTTTCTGAGGGTGTGTTAGGGTTTCTAAGAGTGTGTTAGGGTTTCTAAGGGTGTGTTAGTGTTTCTTAGGTTTGCATAGGGTTTTGTTAGGGTTTTTAGGGTATTGGTAGGGTTTCTTATGGTTTCATAGGGTTTTTAGGGTTTCTATGGGTTTATTTTGTGTTTATTGGGGTTTCTTAGTGCTTCTAGGGTTTATTTGGGCTTGTTAGGGTTTTTTAGGGTTTGTTAGGTTTTGTAAGTGTTTGTTATGTTTATTAGGGTGTTTTGGGGTTTGTTAGCGTTCGTTAGGGTTTGTTAGTTTTTGTTAGGGTTTTTTAGTGTTTCTTAGGGTTTGTTAGAGTTTTTCATGGGTTTTAATTGTTTTTACTGTTTATGGGGTTAATCATGGATTTTTAGGGTTATTTATTTGTTCATGGTTGTCATAGATGTGTAGATCTAGTCGAAAGCTTCAATTTGATATCTCATAGAGGTGAAACAAACACCCAGAGCAGAAGTTATAGTCATTTGGAGGACTTAAGGACCATTTGGGGATTTAAGAACGTGATAACGTGTTCCTATTGGTCACAGATATGTAGATCTAGTAGAAAGATTCGATTTGATATATGGTAGAGGCAAAGCGGACTCCTTGAGTAGTCATTATGGTCTTTTAGAGGGTTTATGTACCTTTTTGGGCCTTCATGGATGTGAGAAGGTGCTTCAGTGGTTATAGGAGTGTAGGTCTAGTCGCAATCTATGATTTGATATGTGGTAGAGGCAAAACGGACACCCATAGAAGAAGTTACTGCAAAACAGACACCTATAGAAGAAGTTACTGCAAAACGGACACCAAAAGCCAATCTTTTTACCATCCAAAGGGATTTTGGGACTTTTTGGTGGTTGAAGAATGTCAGAAAGGGTTCCAGTGGTTTCCAAAGTGTGTATCATTTCACAATATTCGAATTGATATGTGGTAGAACCAAAATGAACACACATAGCAGAAGTTATTGTCAATTTAAATTGAGGAACACTCTTAGCGCCTAAAAACCTAAGAAACCCGCAACTCTCTAAAATAGGCATAACTTCTCCTTTGGGTGTCCGTTTGAGTGTTGTGACCATTCAAATCAATGCTCGGGAGATGAGTGAGGACCATGTTTAGTAGAAACTATGATAAGATCAATGAAATATAAGATATATTAGTTATACCACACCAAAAAAATTTCCATCTTCAAACGGTCATAACTTTCGCTCCGGTTGTCCGTTTGAGCTCTACCATATATCAAATCGAATGTAGAGAATAGATATACATAGAAGGATGACTTGAACACATTTACAGTCATGTATGAGGCCCTAAAATCCCAGAAACCCATCAGAAAGAATCCAAAACTCCATTTCCGTGTATGGGTCCCTGTCAATTTTTTTTTAAAATGGTCATAACTTCTTATATGTGTGTCTTTTCGGCCTTCAGAACCTGTTTTTCTCATAGTTCATTCCATGAGATTTAGTTTGAATAATAACGAAATGGAAATGGATACCAGAAGAAGAAGTTATTCCTTTTTCAATGACTCTGTGATTTGTTAGGTTTTTCGAGACACTATTTCTAGCATTTTTGTGATGTCTACTGTTTTTTCAAACAACTTTAAGTTATTATTACTGTATTATTATTATTATTATTATCATCATCTCATCCACATGCACATGCACATTCATGTGCATTAGTAATATATTTTTATTACCATGCACATGAACATGCAATGCGCACACGTTATTTTATTATCACATGCCTTGTTATTATTATTGTTATTATTATTATTGTGGTTGTTATTGTTGTTGTTATTGTTGTTATTGTTATTATCATTATATGAAAATGCACATGCGAATGCACATACATGCACATTCAATGCATGTGCGTTATTCTATTATCACATGCATTGTTATTATTAATATTAATATTAATATTATTATCATCATCATCATCACATGAAAATTCAATGCACAGGCATTATTAATTATTACCATGCACGTGCACACGTAACGCACAAGCAATATTCTATTATCACATGCATTGGTAATACTACCATTATCACCACTACTAATACTATTATTATTACTATAGCTGTTATTATTACTATCATATGTAGATGCACGTGCGTCATTATTTATTATTTATTACCATGCATGTGCATATGCAATGCACTTCTATTATTCTTTTATTATTATTACTATTATCACAATTATTATTATTATTATTATTATTATTATTATAATCATTATCATTATTATTATCATTATCACATGCAAATGCACATGCATGTGCATTGTTTTTATTATTTATTACCATGCACGTGCATGCGTTAATATTATTATTATTATAATTAGTATTATTAATATTATCATCAAATGTAAATGCACATGAACATGCATGTGAATTATTATTTATTATTATTTATTTATTATTTACTACTATGCACGTGCACATAAAATGCACTTTCATTATTCTGTTATTATTATTATTATTATTATTTTGTTGTTGTTGTAGTTGTTGTTGTTGTTTGTATCATCAAATACAAATGCACATGCACGTGCGTTGTTATTTATTGTTTATTAACATGCACATGCATGCGTCATTATCATTATCATTACATGTAAATGTACATCCATGTGCGTTATTATATATTATTTATTATCATGTACATGCAAATGTAAATTCATGTGGACTTGGTTATTATTTATTATTTATTACCACACACATGCACATGCCAATGGACGTGCACATGCAAATGCACTTGGATGTGCGTTATTATTTATTATTAATTATCATTCACATGAACATGCAGATAAACATGAAATTCTCATGTGTTATTATATATAATTTATTATTTATTATCATTCACATGCAAATGCGCAGGTATATGCACATGCACGTGCGTTATGATTTATTATTTTAACCATGCACATGCATATGCACATGCACATACATTATTACTATTATTATTATTATTAGAGGTATTTTAAGGGTTTACTAGAATTTTTTAGAATTTTAAGGTGTTATTAACATTTATTATGGTTTGTTGGGTTTTAGGGTTTTTTAATTGTATATTAGGGATTTTTAGGGTTTTTTGGGGTTTATAAGGTTTTATTAGTGTTTATTAGTATCTATTAGGGTTGGTTAGGGTTAATTAGGTTTTCTTAATGTGTTTGTAGGGTTTATTAGGATTTATTTTCATTTATTAGGGTTTATTAGGTATTTTTGGGGTTTTATTAGGGTTGAGTAGAGTCTCTTGGGGTTTTAGGGATTATAAGGCGTTTTTAGGGATTATTAGAGTTTATTAGGGGTTTATTAGGGTTTAATGTTTTATATTATGGTATATTAGGGTTTAATATTTTTGAGGGGTTTAGAGCATTTTTTAGTGTTTGTGTAGTGTTGTTTGAGTTTATGTAGCATTTTAGTGTTTATGTAGGTGTTTTAGGGTTTAGTTAGTGGTTTTTAGTTTTTGGTAGCATTTTTTAGGGTTTAGGTAATGTTTTTAGGGTTTATGTAGCGTGTTTAGGGTTTAGGTTTTATGTAGCATTTTTTACGGATTATTTTTCATTTTCTGGGTTTATGTAGCAATTTTAGGGGTGATGTAGCGTTTATGTTGCATTGTTTATAGTTTATGTGAAATTTTTAGGGTTCATATAGTGTGTTTAGGGTTTATGTTGTGTTTTTAGGTTTTATGTAGAATTTTTCAATGTTTATGTTGCTTTGATTAGGGTTTATGTTACGGTTCTAGGGTTTATGTAGTGCTTTTTGGGTTTATGTAGCGTTTTTTGGGTTAATGTTGCGTTTTTTGGGTTTATGTTGCGTTTTTAGGGATTATGTGGCATTTTTAGGGTTTATGTAATGTTTTATGGGTTTATGTATCTATTTGTTGTATTTTTAGGGTTTTTATGGGTTTTTATGGTTTGTAGTGGTTTTTAGGGGTTTTAAGGGTTGTTAATGGGTGTTTATGGTTATTATGGGATTTGATGGATTTTCAATTGTTTTTTAGGGGTTTTAAGGGTTTATTTGTTTTTTCGGAAATGATAGGGTTAGTTAGGGTTTCTTAGTGTGTTTTATTGTTTGTTAGGGTATTGTAGCGGTTTTTAGGGTTTATGTAATGTGTTTTAGCGTTTCTTAGGTTCTTTAGGATTTTTTAGTGTTCTTTAGAGTTTATTATGGGTTTTTAGGGTTTTTTAGTGTTCATTAGGGTTTAATAGTGTTCTTTAGGATTTGATACAGTTTATTAGCGTTTATATTGTAAATTAGGGTTTTATTGGGCTTTTTATGCATTAATAGATTTTTCTAGGGTTTATCAACCTTTTTAGGGTTATTTAGGATTTATTAGGGTTTCTTAGGGTTTATTTTATTAATTAGGGTTTATTAACATGTATTTGGGTTTATTAAGATTTATTAGGGTTTATTATGATTTTTTAGGGTTTATTGCAGTTTATTGGGGGTTTGTTAGGGTTTGTTTCAGTTTGATACGATTTATTTGGTGTTGTTAGGATTTGTTACAATTTATTTGGGGTTGTTAGGTTTTGTTACGATTTATTATGGGGTTATTAGGGTTTTTTAGGGTTTACTAGTGGGTAGTAGAGTTTGTTTACGTTATTATTTCATGAGTCTTGTAGTGTTTTGTTGGGTTTGTTAGGGTTTTTTTGAATATTACGATTTATTATCATTAAATAGTTGTTTTATTGTATATTTGGGATTTTAGGGATTATTTAGTGTTTATTAGAGTCTAATAGGTTATTTAAAGTTCATTAGAGGTTATTATGATTTATTAGTGTTTATTAGGGTTTTTGGGTTTTATAGTGGGTTTCATGTGTTATTTGGGTTTATTAGTGGTTCTTAGGGATTATTAATGGTTGTTAGGCTTTGTTAGGTTTTGTTAAGGTTTGTTAGGACATGTGGTATTCTATTATCACACACTTTATTATTATCATTATTATCATTATCAATATTATAATTATCATTATTGTTATTAGTATTATTATTGTTGTTGTTGACACATGAAAATACTTATGCACATGCGTTATTATTTATTATTTATTATATATTATTTATTTCCATGCACGTGGATATGTTGTTGTTGTTGTTATTATTATTATTATTATTATTGTTACTATTATTATTATTATCATCGCATGAAAATGCACATGCATGTCCGTTATTATATATTACCATGCACGCACACACGCAATGCGCCTACATTATTCTATTATCACATGCATTTTTATTGTTATTGTTATTATTTCTATTATTGTTATTATTGTTATTATCATGAAATGAAAATGCAAATGCACGAGCATTATTATTTATTGCCATACACGCGCACATTCAATACATGTGTGTTATTCTATTATAACATACAATATTATTATGAATATTACTATTATTGTTATTATTATCATCACGTGCGCTATGAATTATTATTTACTATCATGCACTGGACATGCAATGCACGTGCGTTATTCTATTATCACATGAATTGTTGTTATTATTATTATTATTATTACTGTTATTATTACTGTTATTATTATTATTATTATTGTTGTTGTTATTATCATCTCATGCACAGGCACATGCACATCCACCTTCATTATTATTTATTTTTTATTACTATGAATGTGCACATGAAATGCACACACGTTATTTTATTATCACATAAATTGTTATTGTTATTGTTATTATTATTATTGTGGTTGTTGTTGTTGTTGTTGTTGTTATTGTTGTTGATATCATCACATGAAAATGAACATGCAAATGCACATGAAAATACATAAACATGCACATTCAATACACATGCGTTATTCTATTATCACATGCATTGTTATTATCAATAATAATATTATTATTATTATCATCGTCATCATCATACCATGAAAATACAATACACGCGCGTTATTATTTATTACCATGCACGTGCACACGTAATGC
>OY728167.1:856414553-856657053 GCA_963277665.1 Viscum album | reverse complement strand
ATAATTATCATCACATGAAAATGCACATGCAAGTGTGTTATTATAAATTATTTATTATCATGCACATGCAAATGCAATGCACTTGCGTTATTCTATTATCAAATGTGTTATAATTATTTACTCTAATGTATAGGAACATGAAATGTATGTGCGTTATTCTATTATCACATGTGTTATTATTTATTATTTATTATCATTAACATGAAAATGCACATTCATGCAGACTTGGTTATTATCTATTGTTTTTTTACCATGCACATGCACATGTCCATGCACATACACATGCACATGCACTTGTATGTGCGTTATTAATTATTATTTATTACTTATTATAATTCACATGCACATGCACAAACACATGCAATTCACAAGAAATATTATTTATTATTTATTGTCATTCACATGCCAATGCGCAGGCATATGCACATGCACGTGCGTTATGATTTATTATTTAAACCATGCAAATGAATATGCACAAACACATGTGTTATTACTACTATTATTATTAGAGGTATTTTTAGGGTTTACATTCATTTTTTAGGATTTTTAGGTGTTATTAACATTTATTATGGTTTGTTAGGGTTTTCGGATTTTTAATGGTATGTTAGCGTTTTTAGGGTTTAGTGGGGGTTATTAGGATTTTATTAGGATTTATTATGGTGTGTTAAGGTTTATTAGGTGTTTTTAGGGTTTTATTAGGATTGAGTTGGGTTTATTAGGGTATATTATGGTATATTATGGTATTGTTGGGTATGTTTGGGATTTGTTAGGGTTTATTATGGTTCATTATGTTTTATTAATTTTTTAGAGGGTATATTAGGGTTTTTTAGTGTTTAGTAGTGTCTTTTTGGGTTTATTAGCACTTTTTAGCATTGTTATGATTTATTAGCATTTATTAGGGGTTTTAGGGGTTTTTAATGGTATATTTTCATTTTTTACGGTTTAGTGGGGTTTATTATAATTTATTATGGTGTGTTAAGTATTATTTGGGTTGAGAAGTGATTTTTAGGGTTTTATTATGGTTGATTTGGTATCTTTAAGGTTTGATTAGCTTTTATTAGGTTTGAGTATGGTTTATTAGGGTTTGTTAGGGATTTTTAGGCTTTACTAGGGTTTATTGGTGTTTTTATTAGGGCATATAAGTGTTTTTTAGTTTTTGTTAATATATATGAGAAGTTGTTACGAATTTTTGGGTTTTATTAGCATGTTTTTACTGTTTGTGAGAATTTTTAAGGGTTTATTAGCTTTTATTTGAATTTATTATGTTTTATTAGATTTTCTAGGGCTTTTTAATGGTTTGTTTGCATTTTTTGTTGATTGGGGTTTAGTTGGGTTTTATTAGTTTTTCTTATGGTGTGTCATGGTTTATTTGGGCTGAGAAGGTATATTTAGGGTTTTATTATGGTTTTATTAAGGTTTATTAGTTTTTTATTAGGGTTTTTTACGGATTTTTTCGGGTTTATTAGGGTTTGTTAGGGGTTTATTGTTTTTTGTTTTATTAGGTTATATTAGTGTTTGTTAGGTCTTTTTAGATAATATAGCACGTTTTTATTGTTTGTGAGTGTTTAGTTTTTTTTGTCAGCGTTTTTTGGGTTTCGTAGGTTATATTAGAGTTTATTATGGTTTATTAGGGTTTCAAGTGATTTTTAAGGTATATTAGCATTTTTTGTCTTTATTAGGTTATATTAGTGTTTTTAGGTCTTTTTAGGTAATATAGCGCATTTTTGTTGTTTGTGATCATATATCTATTGTTTGTGAGTGTTTTTTGGGTTTATTATGTTATATTAGAGTTTATCAGCATTTCTAGGGATTTTTATGGTATACTAGAATTTTTTTCATTATTATGGTTTTGTAGGGTTTTTTAAGGGTTTTTATGGTGTGTTAAGGTGTGTTAGGGTTGAGTAGGGTTTATTTGGCTTTTGTTATGGTTTATTAGGGAATTTTAGGGTTTTTTGGGGTATATTAGGGTTTATTAGTGTTCGTTATTGTCTATTAAGGTTGGTTAGGGTTTTTTAGGTTTTCGTAATGTGTTTTTATCGTTTATTAGGTTTTATTATCATTTATTTGTGTTTATTAGGTATTTTTGGGGTTTTATTTGGATTGAGTAGAGTTTCATACGGTTTTAGGGATTATAAGGTGCTTTTAGGGATTATTAGAGTTTATTAGGTGTTTATTAGGGTTTGATTTTTTATATTATGGTATATTAGGGTTTAATAATATTGAGGGTTTTAAAGCGTCTTTATGGTTATTAGCATTTTTTGGGGTTTGTGTAGCGTTGTTTGAGTTTATGTAGCATTTTTATTGTTTATATAGTGTTTTTAGGGTTTAGTTAGTAGTTTTAGATAGTATGTATCATATTTAGGGTTTATGGGATGTAATTAGGGTTTATGTAGCATGTTTAGGTATTAGGTTTTATGTAGCATTTTTTAGGGGTTATGTTGTGTTTTCTAGGTTTATGTAGCGTTTTTAGGGGTGATGTAGCGTTTATGTTGCATTTTTAGGGTTTATGTAATGTTTTTAGGGTTGATGTAGTGTTTTTAGGGTTTATATTGTGTTTTTAGGTATTATCTAGCATTTTTTAATGTTTATGTAGCGTTTGTCGGGTTTATGTTGTGTTTTTTAGGGTTTATTTTACAGTTCTAAGGTTTATGTAGTGCTTTTAGGGTTTATGTAGTGTTTTTGGGTTTAGGTTGCATTTTTTGGTTTATGTTACCTTTTTAGGGGGTTTGTTTCATTTTTAAGGGTTTATGTAACGTTTTATGGGTTTATTTATCTATTTGAAGCCTTTTTTAGGGTTTTAATGGTTGTTTATGGTTTGTAGTGTTTTAGGGTTTTTAAGGGTTGTTAACAGGTGTTTGTGGTTTTTTATGGTATCTAATGGCTTTTAAATGGTTTTTTGGGGGGTTTATGGGTTTATTTGTTTTTTTGGGATTGATAGGGGTTGTTAGGGATTTTTATTGTGATTTAGGGTTCATTTGGGTATTGTAGCAGTTTTTAGGGTTTATATATTGTGTTTTGCATTTTTTGGGTTCTTTAGGGTTTTTTGTGTTCTTTAGAGTTTAATATGGTTATTTAGGTTTTAGTAGGGTTCTTTAGGGTTTATTAGTGTTCTTTAGGATTTTATACATTTTATTAGCATTTTATTGTATATTAGGATTTTATTGGTCTTTTGTAGGCATTAATAGATTTTTCTATGGTTTATCAACCTTTTTTAGGATTTTTTAGGACTTATTAGTTTTTATTACGAATTATTTTACTTATTAGGGTTTAGTAACATGTATTTGGGTTTATTATGATTTATTAGTGTTTATTATGATTTGTTACGATTTATTGCGGTTTATTAGGGGTTTGTTATGGTTTGTTTGGGTTTGTTACGATTTATTTGGAGTTGTTAAGATTCATTATGATTTATTTGGGGTTGTTAGGGCTTGTTACGATTTATTTTGGGGTTATTAGGGTTTGTTAGGGTTTATTAGAGGGTTATAGGGTTTTTTAGGCTATTATTTGGAGGTTTCTGTAGCGTTTTGTCAGGTTTGTTAGGGTTTTTACGGATTATTGGGATTTATTGTGGTTTAATAGTGTCTTTTGTTGTATATTAGGGGTTTTAGGGATTTGTAGCATTTATTAGGGTCTAATAGAGTTTGTTAGGGATTTTTTACAGGTTGTTACAATTTATTTGTGTTTATTAGGGTTTTAGGGTTTAATAGTGTGTTTTAGGGGTTAGTAGGGTTTATTAGTTGTTCATAGGGGTTATTAGTGGTTGTTATGGTTTGTTAGGTGTTGTTATGGGTTTTTAGGGTTTGTTACGGTTTTTTGAGCTGTTTGGGGTTTTATGGGTTTTTTTGGGTTTTATGGGTGTGTTTGGATTTTTTATGCTTTTTATGGTAATTTTATCATTTTTGGGGTTTTGTCGTGTTTTGTGGGTTTTGAAGAATTTTTTGGTTTTTTGTAGCAATTGTTAGGGTTTAGGTAGCATTGTTAGTGGCTTTAGTTGTTTTTTAGGGTTTTAGGGTTCTTTATGGTTTTTTATGGTGTATTAGTGTTTCTTTTGAGGGTTTTAGGGTTTTCTAGGGGGTTTTGGGTTTAAGGGTTTCATAGTTTTGGTTAGGGTTTTGTAAGGAATTTTTAGGCCTTTTCGGGTTATTTAGCATTTTTAGGGGTTTTAGCTTTTTTTGATGTTTTTTGAGGTCTTTTTATTTTGGTTTTTAGGTTTGTTTTCGGGTTTTTTCAAAAAAATTTCTGTTTTTAGGGTTTTTAGGGGTTTTTAGGGTTTTTAGGTTTTTTAGGGTTTTTTGGGTTTTTTGGCTTTTTTGGCTTTTTTTGGGGGGTTTTGGGGTTTTTTTTTGTTTTTAGGGTTTTAGGGTTTTTTTTAGGGTTTTGTCAGGTTTTTCCAGGTTTGTTATGGTTTGTTTCAGAATATTAGCATTTCGAATGGTTTAATTGAATTTTTGTTGTATATTTGGGTTTTTAGGTATTTTGTAGCTTTTATTGGGGTCTAAAAGTGTTTTTAGGGTTTATTACAATTTATTAGTGTTTATTAGGGTTTAGTAGCGGGCTTTAGGGTTTATTAGGATTTCTTATGGTTTATTATAGGTTGTTAGAGATTTTTAGGATTTATTATTGCTTATTAGAGTGGTTTAAGGTGTCTAAGGGTTCTTTAGGGGAAGAGAAAAAATGTAGCCGCTCTCTCCTTGTCTCTCCCTCTTGACACTACGCTCTCTAGGGTTTCCTCCTAGATCCATCTATGGAGGCTCTGCTCCGGTGATCTTCGTTTCCTCTTCGGCTGACTCCCTTTCGATCGCTCCCCCTTGGTTTGAGCTTCGCGAGTCGGTTAAGGAGGGAAAATTTGATTGTAGTGGAGAGAGATGGCGCTTCGGGATATCTCGGTTGTTGGTGCTTCGACTGTCTCTTCTGGAATATCTGAATTCTGGCGAGCGTTGCTGGTTCTCTGGGCATCGCGATGGAAGATGGTAGTTACAAAGGGTGTTGTGATGATTTGATGTTGGCGTGCTTGATCAGGAGGTTTGGGTTATCAGCTTTCTTGGTCTACGGCTTGTGCTAAAGGCAGCGGCGCAGATTCATGTGTTGCTTGGTGTCCAGTGGCCTGTGTGAAATCAAGGCAAGGCGAGGCCATGCGGTAGTGATCTGGGAATCAGTGATTCTTTGTGGCTTCTCCGAATCTGTGACAGATCGTGGGGACCTGTGTTCGATGCTGTGGTGTGGGCCTTCGGATCTGCTCAGGGGATGCTGGAGGTGCTGCGAAAGCTAGAGGTTGATATTTCTTGTTCTTATCTCTCAGATCTACATCACGCTATTGCTGAAGGGATCGCCAGGTTATCCTGTATTTTGGCTGCTATGTTAGTCTATGATCTTCTGTTTTTTGGTGGGTTTGGATGTGAATTGCTGAGGATGATGGTTCTTGGTTCGGTGAGTGGAGTTGGATGCTGCTTTGTGGTGGTGGATGGTTTGGATATTAGTTGATGCTGGTGCTGGTTTCTGGTTCTTTTATGATGTTCTATGTGATGGTTATGCTTTGTGGTTTATGGGCTACTGGAAGGAGTGTCTGTGCTACGAATTATTTCTTGTCTCGGATACTGGAGATTCTACGCCCCTCGTTGTGTTGTTGGCTGCGAGTTTCTAGTTTGTTGGTTTTTTCTTGGCTATGATGTGTTAAAGATATTTTTTCTATTTCTATTACTGGTGGTTCTGTTCTACTGGAGATGTATCTTCCTAGTATAGTGGAGCTGGCTGATGGTTTGATGTGGCTGGTGTGCTGGGTGATGGATGATTCTTGGATGGGATGTGATGAAGGGTACTGGAATTTGGTGATTCTTGCTGCTTCGTTCTGCGATTGTGAAGGTGGAATTTATGACTACGGTGTTGGTGGTCTTGTGATGCTGGTGGTGGTTGTACTTGGTAAGGAGGCATTGGATGATGAAAATGGTGCTGAGAGATGTTGGTTGCTGTTTGGCTGGGAGAATGCTGGAGTTGGATGAGAGGCGATGAATCTACTATTGTGTTTGGACTTTTGTGTCTTTTCCTTTCTTTGTTTTCCTTTTGGGGTTTGTTTTTTGGGTATGGTTTGTTTGACCCTGCCCCTCCCCGGTCTGTAGTGTCCTCTTTTTCTTAATAAATTTTGGGGGGGCCAAGAATAGCCTGGTTCTCGCATCTGCTTTTCCCTAATGGTTCTTTAGGGTTTCTAAGGGTGTGTTAGGGTTTCTAAGGGTGTGTTGGGGTTTTTATGGGAGAGATTGGGTTTTTAAGGGTGTTCTATGGTTTCTATGTGTGTGTTGGGGTTTTTAAGGGTGTGCTAGGGTTTCTAAAGGTGTGTTAGGGTTTCTAAGGGTGTGTTAGGGTTTTAGTGGGTGAGTTAGTGTTTCTTAGGTTTGATTAGGGTTTTGTTAGGGTTTTTAGGGTTTTATTAGGGTTTCTTATGGTTTCTTAGGGGTTTTTAGGGTTTCACCAGGTTTTTTTGGGATTATTAGGGTTTCTTAGTGCTTCTTGTGGTTTGTTAGGGCTTATTAGGGTTTTTTAGGGTTTGTTAGGTCTCGTTATATTTTTAGGGGTTTTGGGGGGTTCGTTAGGTTTTGTTAGGGTTTTTAGTGTTTTTAGGGTTTTTTAGGGTTTTTCATGGTTTTTAATGGTTTTTAGTGTTTGTGGGGTTATTCATGGGTTTTTAGGGTTATTTAGTTGTTCATGGTTGTCACAAATGTGTAGATCTGGTGGCAAGCTTCAATTTGATATGTGGTAGAGGTGAAACAGACACCCAGAGAAGAAGTTATGGTCATTTGGAGGACTTAAGGACCTTTTGGAATTTTAATAATGTGATAAGGATTTCCTATTGGCCACAAAAGTGTAGATCTAGTCGAAAGCTTCTATTTGATAAATGGTTGAGGAAAAATAGACTCTCAGAGTAGAAGTTATGGTCTTCTAAAGTGTTTAAGTACCATTTTTTGCCTTCAAGGATGTGATAAGGTTCTTATGTGGTTATAGGATTGTAGGTCTATTCACAAGCTTCGATTTGATATGTGGCAGAGGCAAAACGGACACCCATGGAAGATGTTATTGCAAAACGGATACCAGAAGCCAATATTTTGACCATCCAGAGGGATTTTGGTTCTTTTGAGGGGTTGAAGAATGTTATATAGGGTTCTAATGGTTACCAGAGTGTGTAAATTTTCACAATATTCACTTTGATATGTGGTAGATCCAAAATGAACATAGGTAGCATAAGTTATTGTCGTTTTAAATTGAGCAACTCTCAAAGCGCCAAAAAACCTAAGAAACCCGCAAACCACTAAAATAGGAATAACATCTCCTTCGGGAGTCTGTTTGAGCACTGTGACCAGTCAAATCAAAGCTCGTGAGATGAGTGAGGACCATGTTTATTAGAAACTATGAGAAGATCGCATAAAGATGCTATATAATAGTTATACCACTTCAAAAAAAGTCCAACTTCAAACGGCAATAACTTTCACTCCGGTTGTCCGTTTGAGCTCTACCACATATAAAATTGAAAGTAGCAAAGATATCTATACAGAAGGATGACTTGAACATAGTTCAAGTAACGTTTGAGACCCTAAAATCCATGAAAACCATTAGAAGGCCTCCAAAACACCATTTCTGTGTACTGATCCTTGTCAAATGTTTTGTAAAATGGTAATAACTCCTGATCTGTGTTTTTGTTCAGCCTCCAACACCTGTTTTTATCGTAGTCCGTTCCTTGACATTCTGTTTTACTATTCATAGAGTGGAAGTGGACACCCAAAGAAGAATTTATGCCTTTTTCAATGACTCTGTGATTTGTTAGGTTTTTTGAGACCCCATTACTAGCATTTTTGTCATGTCTATTGTTTTTTCAAACAACTATAACTTATTATTACTGTTATTATTATTATAATTATCAGCATATCATCCACATGCACATGAACATGCATGTGCGTTATTATTATATTTTTTGTACCATGCACGTGCACATGCAATGCAGACACAATATTTTATTATCACATGCGTTGTTATTATTATTGATATAATTATTATTGTGGTTATTGTTGTTGATGTTGTTTTTGGTGTTGTTATTGTTATTATCATCACATGCATATAAACTTGCGAAAACACACACATGTACATTCAATGCATGTGCGTTATTCTATTATCACAAGTGTTGTTAATAATAATAATAATAATATTATTATTATTATTATTATAATCATCATCATCATCACATGAAAATGCAATGCACGAGCGTTATTATTTATTACCGTGAATGTGCACATGTATTGCACATGCAATATTGTATTATCACATGCATTGTTACTACTACTATTATCACTACTACTACTACTACTACTATTACTACTGTTGTAATTATTACTATCATCACATGCAAATGTAGATGCACGTGCGTTATTATTTATTATTTGTTACCATGCACGTACATATGCAATGCACTTGTATTATTCTTTAATTATTATTATTATCAAAATTATTATTATTATTGGTATTATCATTATCATTATTATTATCATTCTCACATGAAAATTCACAGGCATGTGCGTTGTTATTTATTATTTAATACCATGCATGTGCATGTGTTAATATTATTATTATTATAATTAGTATTATTAATATTATCACAAAATGTAAATGCACATGCACATGCATGTATGTTCTTATTTATTATTATTTATTTATTATTTACTACTATCCACATGCATAATAAATGAACTTTTGTTATTCTATTATTATTATTATTTTTTGTTTGTATTATCAAATACAAATACACATGCACGTGCGTTGTTATTTATTATTTATTACTATGCATGTGCATGCGTCACTATCATTTTCATTACATGTAAATGCACATGCACGTGCATTATTATATATTATTTATTATCATGCACATGAAAATTAAATGCCCTTGCATTATTCTATTAGCACATGTGTTATTATTATTTATTCTCATGCACGTGCACACGCGATGCATGGGCATTATTCTATTATCACACGTGTTATTATTTATTATTTATTATCATTCACATGAAAATGAACATTCATGTGGACTTGGTTATTATTTATTGTTTATTACCATGAAATACACATACAAATGCACATGCACTTGGATGTGCGTTATTATTTAATATTTAGTATCATTCACATGCACATGCACATACACATGTACTTCACATGCATTATTATTTGTAGTTTATTTTTTATTATCATTCACATGCAAATGCGCAGGCATATGCACATCCACGCGCATTAGGATTTACTATTTAAACCATTCACATGCATATGCACATGCACGTGCGTTATAACTATTATTATTATTAGAGGTATTTTTAGGGTTTACTAGCAATTTTTGGAATTTTTAGGTGTTATTAACATTTATTATGGTTTGTTAGGGGTTTAGGGTTTTTAATGGTATATTGGCATTTTTAGGGTTTGGTGGGGGTTATTAGGATTTTATTAGGGTTTATTATGGTGTGTTAAGGTTTATTAGGGTTTATTAGTTATTTTTAGGGTTTTATTAGGATTGAGTTGAGTTTATCAGGCAGCAATATAAAACAAATAACTTATACCAACAGAAATTTATTGACAGATAATATATCTGTTGGTAAAAATGATCATTTCCAACAGATATTATGTTTTATTGGTATTAATTTTTAATACCAACACTTATTTTTACCAACAGATATATCTGTTGATATTGATCATTCAATACCAACAATTCTTTTACCATCAGTTAAATCTATCGCTTTATCATTCGAATACCAACATTTTTTTATTAATATGTCAATCTATTAGAAATTATAACTATTACGAACAAATATTTTACCATCAATAAAAATTGTTACAATTAACCATTTAATAATAACATAAATTTTATTATTAAAAAATTATGAGAACCCGACTTTTTTATTATATTTTTACTTTTACAACTAAAGTAAATATCAATTTTTTGAGGTCTTATTAAAAATATATCATTAACATTTTTTACTTTTCAATTTTCTAAAATCAATTGTGTTTATATTTGTTAATGTTGTTCATTTGATAATCATTTAAATAATTCTTTTTGAAATGAAATTTAAATAATTATGATATTTGATATATTTACATATATGTTTGTTATTCTCTACATACTTAGTAATTTAATATTCATATTTAAACTTAATAAACATAATAAAATAGTCAAAATAAATTGAAAAAATTAATAATTGAAATGTAATAAAAAAGAACATAACAATCATTTTATTAATATTATTTTAATAATAATTTATATTCACGTATTGAAATTCTAGTTTATATTAAAATAAAATTAATAATTTTTATAAAATTTTATACCATTCATATATATATTTATTATATTGTTAATTTAAAAAACTAATTAAAATTTGATATTTATTTTATTTTATTTTATTTTTTAAAATCATTAACAATCCCCAACCCTAATTCACCCATCTCCAATGTCCGATCCACCCCACCCATTCCTCCTCCAGTGACCCACAGTGTCGATGCCCTCCATTGACGCCGACACCACCTCCTCCTTCCTGATCCCCCGCCTCCTCCGTGACTACCACTCCCCTCGTCGCCCTTCGCCGCATCCTCCACCACTCTCCATCTATGCCACCCACCTACTTCACGACCCCCACCACCTACCTCCACGAACCTCGGCCTATGACATTGGCCTCCTCCACCGCGACCCTCCACACCCACCACACTCTTTCAATGACCATCGTATCATCCCCACCGAAAGACCATCTCCCTCCCTAACCTTCTTTGCTCGACCCCCGCCGTCCCTGACCTTCCCTGCTCATCCCCCGCCATCTCCAGCCTTCCCCACCTAACCTTACCCACGTTAGGCATGCCTTAATCTTCCTTTTTTTTTGAAATCTGGAATTTTTTTGTGTTATCACTGACATAGATTGGTGCCTCATCTGTGTGTGCAATCTATGTAGAATCTAGGTTGGTTTCTAAGTAGAATTAGGATGAGTTTCTTACTATATGAAATATGTAATCTATGAATTTTGTGTGAAATCTAGAATCTATGTATTGTGTGTGAATTTACAAGGAGTCGATACGCTATCAAGATGAGTTTCTTCTCATTCGACAAGCACTCACCCGACCTGCAAAGGTAGCCATTTTGTTCCTCATTACAAGGAGTCGATAAGCTTTCAGGAATCCTCCACTTGTTTCACTGTAGAGTTTCTGTGAAGGTTTTAATTGCCTGTTCTCGGTTCAATATAAATTTTATATCAGTTTATTTACTTAAATTTGTCTTTGTCATACACTGAGTGATAGGAGCAAGGGGTTTTGTAGCTAGTGATCCTTCTCTGGGTGTATGAGTGTTTTCAAGCAGAATAATTTGGATTCACGTGTAATTTGACAACTTATTTTCTATAATTTTATTATTTTATGTATCAAAACCCAAAAATCATATAATATGGTAGTGGAATGCATGATATTGATGATGGAAGGCCAGAGATTGTGCAGTTTAGAAGACATTATCGAGATTCTAGGTGTTTCCAGGTGGGGATAAATTACATGGAATATTTTCTAAGGTTAACCCTAGATCGTTATTTCCTTCTATAATTTATTTTGCCACTACCTAGGATTTCCTTCAACGCCTGCCCCTGCCCCTACCCTTAAGGTTGGTTGTCATCACTCTTTCTCTATATCAGTTCATCTTTAACCAGTATAACCCTTGCACTAATGTTTCTTGTAATTGTGTGTGAAATCTATTTCTAAGAAGGGTGTGACTCAAAGATCTTCTATTCTTGTGAAGATAAAAACAAATACTAGTAATGTATCATATTATGATGTTTTAACTAAAATTATTGAGTTGAGTTATCTAGTTAAAATCATTGTTATTTTATTTCAGTGTGATTTGGGTAAATCCTATTAAATGTGTCAAAGAAGATATGTTTGGATTCACTCTTGTCAGTCTTAAGGGAATTATGAAAACAAATGAGCTCTTTGTGCTTGCATATCAAGATTTACAGGTGTTTTATATAACAAAATATAAAGTGAAAAATTATCATGTTGGTGTCATTACTATACCAATGGATTTATTTTAAATGGAAGAAGATATCATAAAAGAATTGTATTACTTACAAAATAACATCACATCTAATGCCAATGAGACATATATTTCCTAAATGGATATGTCCTACAATTGATTTTTTTGAAATCCATTGATTCATTTTGAGAAGAACTCTTATGTTTGGGCGAGTCATATTTTCTATTTGTAGCTTTCCATCTCAAGTCTTCTGTGTGTCTGTTTTTTTTATGTGTCCTTTTTGACCTGATCTTTTTTAATGGATCAATATTTATATATTTTTATGAATTAGAAAATGGTAAATAAATCATCGTTTCCTGAGTCATTTATTGACCCTTTTTTCTTTCACTTTTCTAAATGCATATAATAGAATGAATTCATGTGAAAGGCTACACATTCCATATGGAGATTTTTTTAGTGACTTTATATATTATATCATGAATGAAAATGGATCCTTTTGCTCGAATCATTGAGATCTTGGAATCTATAGATTGGACTTAGGATTCCATCATTTCATTTCATCACCTTTTGTTTCATATTTCTGTTTCTTTTTAATGGAGGACATCAACATAAGGGTGTTGAAGTGATGAATCACCAAGTATCATGACACTATAAATTCCTCCCACCATCACTCGTGTCTCAATCAAATATTATAGCGATAGGTAGAGGTTCCTCCCCAATGAAATGTCATGAATTGAGAAAGTATAAATCCCTTCCCATGTCTTTGAATTCCAGGAGATCTATGTTGATATAATGAACTTTGATCCCAATTTCCTATTTTAATAAGGGGGTTTGGAAGGGTGTACAAAGGGTACCTCGATAAAAGCAAAAAGGTGCACTTTCTCCTAGTTATTTTACTTTATTTTCTATTTTGATTATTATTCTTTTGTAAAATGTTCCTTAGTATGTGGTTTGAAGCTACTTGACAATATTGGATTGCAAGGTAACAAAATATTCATGGTGGAGGTCCTCATGGTGAACCTTCTTCACTATACCATCCTCCTAATATTGGAAGGTTTTTATGTTGATAGAGACATGAGGATTCTTTTATATGAATAAATGGTTCACTAGAGGATCATCTTCTTGGTATGTATCATCGTTTTGTGTTCATAAATCACATAAAAACTGATTCTTTAAACAATTCCTAACTGAAGAAACTTTTCCTTAACCTGAATCCCTTGGATTAGAATTCCAAGATAAAAATATCTAATGGGGTAACAAGCTAACTTGAATACTTTCATGAGAAGGAAAACCTCCAAGTAATATACCATAATTTCAAAGCAGTGACCATATTTTTGGATGATGAATTCAATCTAAATCTCTCTTATTTTAGGCTTCCCAATATCGTTCCAACTAGGGATAACACCCATGTTTCAAAAATGGAAATGTGGACATTTAAATATTATGATCCTGAGTATGAACTGACTGGTCCGTTGAATACCAAATCTAATGTGTACAAATTTAGTGTCATGTTTTGGAGATAATTGATAGAAGGAGTGTTATTGATAATGTTGGGCCCACTGATGAGACAAATATGATCCTATAAGTTATTATTTCAAACCTAATTTCAAGTCTAATTTTTTTAATAAATAAAAGAAGATGATCGAACCTTTCAATTTTGGTTTTTAATTTTGTAATTTTATCAGATTTGTACATGGTATCCAACATTTCATGTCCAAAACATATGATAGTTTTGGTCTTTATGATATTGGTACATTTATCACTTGACGTTTCGAGACCTTATGTTTCACCTTCAATTGAATCTCAATTCCATTTATGATGGAGATGATATAACATGTTCATCATTGATTTAATCTGGATCCCAATTATATTAATACAATTTGATAATTTCCTTCAAGACCATCTTTGTAACTATATCCTTAGCGCCTAAGGTTTTCATTGCACTTAATGGTTCTCTAACTATTGAATTAGGTTTCATTCTCAATTGGAATGTAGTGTCATTATAAATTGAAAGTAGCTTTACTTGATTACAAAATTTTATGCAGTGTTATAAGATTATAAAATTTTGAGTTATGTGTCACTCTTAATTGAAATTAGTGTCATGCTCAATGGTTTGTGGTCACAGGTTATGTGTCACTGTTAATTGAAAGTAGTGATTGTGATTTTTTTTGTTTCCGGTTTATCCTAGTGGACCTGATGTTGGAGATGGAAGGAACATTATGGTGGGAGAGGGGGTTGTGGGAACCCATCCTGTAGTTGCATCACTCTTTTTTTTGTTCATTGTTGGTTTTAGAAGAGGTCATGGAGTATGCGACTATGAAATCAAGGAAACCTTGTATATAGGACCACATGGAGAAGATTCACAAGATCCGGATCACACTTTCCTCAAAAAATTTCAAGAACCTCAAAAAAGGTCTTATATTGTTTCCTTTAAATAATTTCCAGTTTGATTTTCTATATTGATTATTAATTATATTTTGATAAAATATGGAATCTTTTATTCTTGTTCTAATTTTTGTCTTTATCATGGCTTGGAATGGATCTGTTTTCAATTAATTAGATCTTTCTTCACTTAAAAAAATCAGTTTTCATTAGTTTTGATTTTACATCAACTCAACATGATTTTTTTTTCCTTTTATTCTGGCTCTCCACATGTACAGAGTTTATGTGGAAGAACATTAACCACTTTAAATTCTGTTTGAAATTAAATTTGTTCAAATACAAGTTCCAGAAATGAGGACTAGCTTCAATCATTCAAGAAAAGTTATATGATTAAAATGAACAAATGGATGTAGTAATATGTAAAAGCCTAGTCCTTGGACCCAATGACTTATTATTTCTGTTATTTTAGAAGTGACTTTTTCCCATGTTTTTATGTTGTTTTCAGTGTGTGCTAATCTGGTTCATGGTGCCATGTCCAAGCAGATGAAAGTCAAAGGACCAGTTAGAATCCCTACCAAGGTCCTTCACATAACTACCATTAATTCCCTTTGTGGAGAAGGTATTTTATAATTTCTTCCTTGATCACTTCCAAGTTTTACCTCAAATTCATGAAAAGTTGATGTGTTGTCTCAAATCAGAAATTCAGCATTATGTTTTGGAATTTTAACTCAGTGAATTATTTTAATATCATTGTTGTGAATGTAAGTGATGGTTCAAGCAGGTTATGTCTTCATTGTAATCCAAGAGTAGAATTTTTATGTGATCCTACAATTCTATGTGGGTTTATATTCATATTTAAACATAACTCATATTGGAGTTTGATTAATATCTTGATATTCCGTACTCAATTTTTTTGCTTTTGTATTAAAACTTAAAGGGACCAACACATGGGATCTGTTTGAACTGCATGTGCGTGAGTGATGTACATCTCTCTGGATGTATTGAAGAAAATCAGGTCCATCACAATCGCGTCTGGGGTGGAGTTTGACGTCCCCATTGTTGATAATTTGATACTTTGAATTTCTTCAGCCTCTGAAACCCCAAAGGTCTGAGAGACGCATTCTATAATTTTAGTTTGGAGAAGCTCATTAATTTGGTGTTTGAATTCTGTCTCTATTAATATTTTATTTTGGAAAACATTATTTTTTGGGGTTTCATTTGGTTTGGGAAACATTATATATAGATTGGAGTTTACATCCCTCTAATGAAATATCAACAAGGATTATGATAAATGATTACTATGAAATTCATTTTTTACACCTTTATTCATATTTTGATTCCAATTAATGTAAATATTTTGCACTGATTTGAGTTAGAGTTGACTCGTTGGTACTGGGGTATGGATGAGTTGTTGGTGCTCGTTGTTCCATGGTGTGGCATGGAAGAGATAGAGTTGGATCGATGGTCCTAAGGCAAGGATGAGTTTCTGGTGATCGTTGGTCCCTAATGTGGCATGTATGGGTGATGTTGGCTTGGGGGGATGAATTTTGTATTAATGGGTGTGATGGATCCTGTTGGGGGGATGGATTTTGTATGGAATCATTTTGTAATGAATTTAATTATTAATATAATTATTATTTTTATAAGTTTGAGTATGTGTTAAATTATTATTTGATTTAATAATTAAAACAAATGTATTATATATAATAAATTCATAAATATAATATAAAATTTTACTAGAAATAAATATTTATAATTTTTATTCAAATGTAATTTATAAATAAATATTATATGTTAGTAATATTATTACCAACAGAAAAATTTGTCACCAAAACCTATTGCTAAACACTTTATCCAACATATCTATTATCAGTTGGTATTATTATAATTGCAACAGAATCGTTTTATCTATCGTAAAAACATTTAGCCATAGAGTTTTTACTGGCAGTTTAGTGATAGAGACATATATGTTGGTAAAACATTTTACCAAAAGTAAATGCACTTTTACCAACAGATATTCTCCTGTTGGAAAAAGTGAAATATTATGTAGTGCTATATTATGGTATATTTGGCTGTGTTTAGGATTTATTAGGGTTTGTTATCGTTCATTATGGTTTATTAATTTTTAAGAGGGTATAATAGGGTTTTTTAGTGTATAGTAGTGCTTATTAGGGTTTATTAGTGCTTTTAAGCATTGTTAGATTATATTAGCATTTATTAGGGGTTTTATGGCTTTTTAATGGTATATTTGAATTTTTTTGGGTTTAGTGGTGTTAATTATGGTTTATTATAGTGTGTTAAGGTTTATTAGGGTTGAGTAGGTATTTTTAGGGTTTTATTAGGGTTGAGTTATTATCTTTAGGCTTTTATTCGGGTTTATTAGGGTTGAGTAATGTTTATTAGGGTTTGTTAGGGATTTTTATGGTGTACTAGGGTTTGTTAGTGTTTTTATTAGGGTATATGAGTATTTTTTAGTTTTCATTAATATATATGAGGGTTTATTAGGACATTTATGTTTTACTAGTGTGTTTTTAGTGTTTATGAGAATTTTCTATGGTTTATTAGGTTTTATTAGAATTTATTATGGTTTATTAGGGTTTTTGGGGCTTTTAAATGGTTTGTTTGCATTTTTTTGTTAATTGGGGTTTAGTTTGGTTTTATTAGGGTTTTTCAAGGTTTATTTGGGTTGATATATTATTTTTAGGGTTTTATTATGGTTTTATTAGGGTTTATTAGGAATTTTTAGGGTTTATTAAGGTTTGTTAGGGGTTTATTAGTTTTTTTGTTTTATTAGGTTATATTAGTGTTTGTTAAGTCTTTTTAGATAATATAGCATTTTTTATTGTTTGTGAGTGTTTTTAGGGATTCATTGGTTATATTAGAGTTTATTATGGTTTATTATGGTTTCTAGGGATTTTTAAGGTATATTAGCGTTTTTGTCTTTATTAGGTTATATTAGTGTTTTAGGTCTTTTTAGGTAATATATCGTGTTTTTATTGTTTGTGGTCATTTTTTTATTGTTTGTGAGCGTTTTTAGGGTTTATTAGGTTATATTATAGTTTATAAGGGTTTCTAAGGATTTTTTAAGCTACACTAGCATTTTTTATTAGGGTTTTGTAGGGTTTTTTAGGCGTTATTATAGTGTGTTATGGTTCATTAGGGTTGAGTGGGGTTTATTTGGATTTATTTATGGTGTATTAGGGATTTTTTGGGATTTTTTGGGGTTTATTATGGTTTATTAGTGTTTATTAGTGTCTATTAGTGTTGGTTATGGTTGTTTAGGTTTTCTTAGCGTGTTTTTAGGGTTTGTTAGGTTTTATTATCATTTATTAGTGTTTATTAGGTATTTTTGGGGTTTTATTAGGGTTGAGTAGAGTCTCTTAGGGTTTTTAGGGATTAGAAAGCGTTTTAAGTGATTATTAGAGTTTATTAGGGGTTTATTAGGGTTTCATTTTTTATATTACGTTATATTAGTGTTCAACATTTAGAGCGTTTTGAAGCATCTTTAGGGTTTTTGTCTCATTTTTTAGTGTTTCTGTAGCATTGTTTGAGTTTATGTTGCAATGTTTAGTGTTTATGTAGCGCTTTTAGGGTTTAGTTAGCAGTTTTAGGTTCTATGTCGAATTTTTTAGGGTTTATATAAAATTTTAGGGTTTATGTAGCATGTCTAGGGTTTAGGTTTTATGTAGCATTTTTACGGTTTATGTTGTATTTTCTGGATTTACATAGCATTTTTAGGGGTGATGTAGTGTTTATGTTGCCTTTTTTAGGATTTATGTAATGTTTTTAGGGTTTATGAAGTGTTTTTAGGGCTTATGTTGTGCTTTTAGGTTTTATGTAGCGTTTTTTAATGTTTATGTTGCATTGTTTAGGGTTAATGTTACAGTTCTATGGTTTATGTTGTGCCTTTTGGGTTTATGTAACATTTTTCGGGTTTATGTTGCGTTTTTTGTTTATGTTGCATTTTTAGGGTTTATGTTGCATTTTTAGGGTTTATGTAATGTTCTTTGGGTATCTGTATCTATTTGTTTCCTTTTTTAGTGTTTTAATGGCTGTTTATGGTTTGTAGTGGGTTTTAGGGTTTTTAAGGGTTGTTAACGGGTTTTTACAGTTTTTATGGTATTTGATGGGTTTTCAATTGTTTTTTTGGGGTTTTTATGGGTTTATTTTTTTTGGTATTGATAGGGGTTGTTAGGGGTTTTTAGTGTGTTTTAGGGTTTGTTGGGGTATTGTAGCAGTTTTTAGAGTTTATGTAATGTGTTTTAGCGTTTTTTGGGTTCTTTAGGGTTTTTAGTGTTTTTAGAGATTATTATGGTTTTTTAGGGTTTATTAGAGTTCTTTAAGGTTTATTAGTGTTCTTTTGGATTTTTTAAGGTTTATTAACATTTTTTATTGTATATTAGGGATTTATTGGGAATTTGTAGGCAGTAATAGATTTTTCTAGGGTTTATCAACCTTTTTTATGGTTATTTAGGATTTATTTGGGTTTCTTATGGTTTATTTTATTTATTAGGGTTTATTAACGTGTATTTGGGTTCATTAGGATTTATTAGGGTTTATTATGACTTATTAGAGTTTATTGCGGTTTATTAGGGGTTTGTTATGGTTTGTTTCAGTTTGGTATGATTTATTTGTCGTTGTTAGGATTTGTTACGATTTATTTGTGGTTTTTAGGGTTTGTTACAATTTATTATGGGGTTATTAGGGTTTTTTAGGGTTTATTATCGGGTTGTAGTGTTTTGTAGGCTTTTATTTGGCGTGTTTTGTAGTGTTTTCTAGGGTTTGTTAGGGTTTCTAGTGATTATTAGAATTTATTATGGCTCAATAGTTTTTTTATTGTATATTATGGGGTTTAGGGCTTTTGTAGCATTTATTAGGGTCTAATAGAGTTTGTTATGTTTTATTACAGGTTATTATGATTTAATAGTGTTTATTAGGGTTTTTAAGGTTTAATAGTGGGTTTTAGGGGTTATTAGGGTTTATTAGTGGTTCTTAGGTGTTATTAGTGGTTTGTAAGGGTTTGTTTGGTTTTGTTAGGGGTTTTAGGGTTTATTATAGGTTATTGTGATTTATTAGTGTTTATTAGGGTTTTTGGGTTTAATAGTGGGTTTCAGGTGTTATTTGGGTTTATTAGTTGTTTTTAGGGGTTGTTAGTGGTTTTTTGGGATTGTTAGGTTTTGTTAGTACGTGTGTTATTCTATTATCACACATGTTATTATTATCGTTATTATCATTATCTTTATTATATTTATCATTATTATAATTATCATCATTATTATTATTATTATTACTATTACTATTATCGTCACATGCAAATGAAGATGCACATGTGTTATTATTTGTTATTTATTATATATTATTTATTTCCATGCATGTGCATATGTTGTTGTTGTTATTATTATTACTACTACTACTACTAATACTACTACTATTATTATTATCATCACATGCAAATGCAAAAGCACATCCGTTATTATTTATTACCATGCATGCACACACGCAATTCACCTACATTATTATATTATCACATGCATTTTTATTATTATTGTTACTATTAATATTATTGTTATTATTGTGATTGTCATCAAATTAAAATGCAAATTCACATGGGTTATTATTTATTACCATACACACGCACATTCAGTACATGTGTGTTATTCTATTATCCCATGTGCTATTATTATTAATATTACTATTATTGTTATTTTTATCATCACGTGTGATATGAGTTATTATTTATTATCATGCACTACACATGCAATGCACATGCGTTATTCTATTATCAAATGAATTGTTGTTATTATTATTATTATTTTTATTATTACTACTACTACTACTATCATTATTATTATCATCTCATGCAAATGCATTATTATTTATTTTTTATTACCATGTACGTGCACATTCAATACACACACGTTATTTTATTATCACATACGTTGTTATTCTTATTGCTGTTATTATTATTGTGGTTGTTGTTGTTGTTGATGATGTTGTTATTATCATCACATGAAAATACATAAACACACAAAATCAATGCACAAACGTTGTTCTATTATCACATGCGTTATAATAATAATAATAATAATAATTATTATTATTAACATCGCCATCATAATCACATGCAAATGCAATGCACACACATTATTATTTACTACCATACACGTGCACGCGTGATGCACATGCAATATTCTATGATCACATGCATTGGTACTACTACTATTATCACTACTACTACTACTATTGTTATTCTTATTATCATCACATGAAATGCAGATTCATGAGCAATATTATTTATTATTTATTACCATGCATGTGCATATGCAATGAACTTATATTATTCTTTAATTATTATTATTATTATTATTATTATCATAGATTTAATTATTGTTATTATTAATATTAAAATTATTATTATTATCATTATCATTATTATTATCATTATCACATGCAAATCCACATGCATGTGCGTTGTTATTTATTATTTATTACCATGAACGTGCAAAAGTTGTTATAATTATAATTATTACAATTAGTATTATTAATATTATTATCAAATGTAAATGCACATGCACATGCATGTGCGTTCTTATTTACTATTATTTATTTACTATTTACTTCTATGAATGTGCACATGCAATGCACTTGCGTTATTCTATTATTATTATTATTGTTGTTGTTGTTTGTATCATCAAATACAGAGCACATGCACGTGTGTTGTTATTTATTATTTATTACCAGGGATGTGCATACGTCATTGTCATTATCATTACATGTAAATGCACATACACATGAATTATTATATATTATTTATTACTATGCACATGAAAATGAAATGCACTTGAATTATTCTATTATCACATGTGTTATTATTATTTATTCTCATTCATGTTCATACACAATGCACTTTCATTATTCTATTATCACATGTGTTATTATTTATTATTTGTTATCATTCGCCTGAAAATGCACATTCATGTGGACTTTGTCATTATTTTTTTTTTTACCATGCACTTGCACATGCACATGCACATGCACTTTGTTGTTCATTATTATTTATTATTTATTGTCATTCACATGGCCATGCACATACACATTCAATTCACATGCATTACTATTTACAATTTAATATTTATTATCATTCACATGCAAATGAGCATGCATATGCACATGCACGTGCGTTATGATTTATTATTTAATCCAGGCACATGCATATGTACATGCACATGCATTATTATTACTACTATTATTAGAGGTATTATTAGGGTTTAATAACATTTTTTAGGATTTTTAGGTGATATTAACATTTATTATGGTTTGATAGGGTTTTATGGTTTTTTAAAGGTATATTAGCATTTTTTAGGGTTTCGTGAGGGTTATTATGATTTTATTAGGGTTTATTATGGTGTGTCAATGTTTATTAGGGTTTATTGGGTATTCTTAGGGTTTTATTAGGATTGAGTTGGGTTTATTAGGGTATATTATGGTATATTATGGTATATTTGTGTATGTTTAATATTTATTAGGGTTTATTATGGTTCATTATGGTTTATTATTTTTTAAGAGAGAATATTAGGGTTTTTTATTGTTTATTTGGGTTTATTTGGGTTTATTAGCGCTTTAAGCTTGGTTAAGTTTTGCTAGCATTTATTAGGGATTTTAGGTCTTTTTAATGGTGTATTTGCGTTTTTTAGGGTTTAGTGTGGTTTATTATGGTGTGTTAAGGTTTATTAGGGCTGAGTAGGTATTTTGAGGGTTGAGTCAATATCGTTAAGGTTTTATTAGGTTTTATTAGGGTTGAGTATGGTTTATTAAGGTTTTTAGGGATTTTTATGGCTTACTAGTGTTTGTTAGTGTTTTTATTAGGGTATATGAGTGTTTTTAATTTATGTTAATATATATGAGGGGGTTTTATGACTTTTTAGGTTTTATTAGAATTTTTTTAGTGATTGTGAGCATTTTTAATGGTTTATTTGCTTTTATTTGAATTTAATTTGGTTTATTAGGGTTTCTAGGGCTATTTAATGATTTGTTCGCTTTTGTTTTGTTTATTGGGGTTTAGTTGGGTTTTATTAGGTTTTTTATGGTGTTTCAAGGTTTAATAGGATTGAGAAGGTATTTTTAGGGTTTTATTATGGTTTATTTGTTTTTATTAGGGTTTATTAGATATTTTTAGGGTTTATTAGGGTTTATTAGGGTTTTTTTTTGTTTTTTTGTCTTATTAGGTTATATTAGTGTTTGTTAGGTCTATTAATATATTATATATTTTTTTATTATTTTTTAGCGTTTTAGAGTTTCTTTGGTTATATTACACATTATTATGGTTTATTAGGGTTTCTAGGTATTTTTAAGGTATATTATCATTTTTTGTCTTTATTAGGTTATATTAGCATTTTTAGGTCTTTTTAGGTAATATAGTGCATTTTTATTATTTGTGATCATTTTTTATTTTTTGTGAGTGTTTTTAGGGTTTATTAGGTTATATTAGAGTTTATCAGGGTTTCTAGGGATTTTGTAATGTATAGTAGCATTTCTTTCATTATTAGGATTTTGTGTTATGGTTTGTTAGGGTTAAGTAGGGTTTATTTTGCTTTATTTATGGTTTATTAGGACCTTTTAGAGTTTTTTGGGGGTTTATTAGGGTTTATTAGTGTTTATTAGTGTTTATTAGGGTTGGTTAGGGTTGTTTAGGTTTTGATAAAGTTTTTTTAGGGTTTATTAGGTTTTATTATCATTTATTAGTGTTTATTAGGTATTTTTTGCGTTTTATTAGGGTAGATTAGATTTTAATAGGGTTTTTAGGGATTATAAGGTGTTTTGAGGGATTATTTGAGTTTATTAGGTGTTTATTAGGGTTTAACTTCTTATATTATGGTATATTAGGGTTTAATGTTTTTAGGGTTTTAAAGCATATTTAGGGGTTTTTTAGCATTTTTTAGGGTTTGTGTAGTGTTGTTAGAGTTTATGTAGAATTTTTACTGTTTATGTAGTGTTTTTAGGGTTTAGTTAGTGGTTTTTGATTTTATGTATAATTTTTAGGGTTTATGTAACATTTTACGACATGTGTAGCGTGTTTAAGGTTTAGGTTTTATATAGCATTTTTTATGGTTTATGCTGCGATTTTTGGGTTTATGAAGAATTTTTAGGGGTGATGTAACGTTTATGTTTCATTTTTTAAGGTTTATGTAACGTTTTTAGGGTTTAGGGAATGTTTTTAGGGTTTATATTGTGTTTTTAGGTTTTATGTAGTGTTTATTAATGTTTATGTTGCATTTTTAGGGTTTATGTTGTGTTTTTTAGGGTTTATGTTATAGTTCTAGGGTTTATGTAGTCCTTTTAGGAGTTATGTAGCGTTTTTTGGGTTTATGTGGCATTTTTTTGTTTATGTTGTGCTTTTAGGGTTTTTGTTGCATTTTTTTAGCGTTTATGTAATGTTTTTAAGCTTTATGTATCTATTTGAAGCCTCTTTAGGGTTTTAATGGTTTTTTATGGTTTGTAGTGTTTTTAGGGGTTTTAAGGGTTGTTAACGGGTGTTTAGGGTTTTTTATGGTATCTGATGGATTTTTAATGGTTTTTTGGGGGGTTTTATGGGTTTATTTGTTTTTTTGGGATTGATAGGGTATGGTAGGGGTTTTTAGTGCGTTTTATGGTTTTTTGGGGTATTGTAGTGGTTTTAGGGTTTATATAATGTTTTTTTGACGTTTTTTTTGGATTCTTTAGGGTTTTTAGTGTTATTTAGAGTTTAATACGGTTCTTTAGGGTTTATTAGGGGTTTTTAGGGTTTATTATTGTTCTTTAGGTTTTGTTACATTTTATTGGAGTTTTGTATTGTATATTAGGGTTTTATTGGGCTTTTGTAGGAATTAGTAGTTTTTTCTAGGTTTTATCAACCTTTTTACGGTTATTTAGGATTTATTAGGGTTTATTAGGGTATATTTTATTTATTAGGGTTTAGTAACGTGTATTTGGTTTTATTACGATTTATTATGGTTTATTATGCTCTGTTAGGGTTTCTTGTGGTTTATTAGGGGTTTGTTATGGTTTGTTTCAGTTTGTTACGATTTATTTGGCATTGTTTTGGATTTTTTACAATTTATTTGTTGTTTTTAGGGTTTGTTACAATTTATTTTGGGGTTATTAGAGTTTGTTAGGGTTTATTAGTGGGTTTTTGGGGTTTTAGGCTATTATTTGGAGGTTTTTGTAGCGTTATGTCGGGTTGGTTAGGATTTTTAGTGATTATTAGGGTTTATTATGGTTTAATAGTGTTTTTATTATATATTAGGTGTTTTGGGGATTTTTTCGCATTTATTATGGTCTAATAGAGTTTTTAGGGTTTATTACATGTTATTATGATTTATTGGTGTTTATTAGGGTTTTTAGGGTTTAATAGTGGTTTTTAGGGGTTATTAGTGTTTATTATTGGTTCTTAGGGTTTATCGGTGGTTGTTAGGGTTGGTTAGGATTTGTTAGGGTTTTTAGGGTTTGTTACATTTTTTTGAGTTGTTTGGGGTTTTATGCGTTTTTCTGGGTTTTATGGGTGTGTTTGAATTTTTTATGCTTTGTTAGGGTTATTTTAGCGTTTTGGGGTTTTGTTGCATTTTGTGGGTTTTGAAGCATGTTTCTATTTTTTAGAAATTGATAGGGTTTTTGTAGTGTTGTTAGTGGCTCTAGTTGGGATACCCCGATTTGTTAACTTTCGAACAAGTATAACTTCTGATCCGGATGTCTGTTAGGCCTGTACCACATTCATATCGAAGATTGTTTCATTTTCTTCGATTGGACTGGTTGTGGGGTTGAAACAGGCATCTAGATTAGAATTAATGGTCATTTTAACATTCTATGGATTTTCAAATACACAGATTTATGTATTTATTCGTAAATATATATGTGTTTGTGTGTGTGTGTGTGCGTATTGTATATATGTATGTATGTATTATTTTATAAAAACACATAAAACAAATATTTTATAAATGTATTTAAAACTAATCATATAAATATATATTAATATAAAAATAAATATATGGATAAAAAACATATTAATATAAATATATATTAATATAAGAATGAATATATATACTAATATATGAATAAATATATATGTCTTAATATAAATAAATATATTTATGTTAATATGAATCCATATTAATATAAAAATAAATTTAACTATTTATATAAATAAATAGATATATCATTAAATACAGAAAAAAAAAGAAATGGCTTAGTGGTAAAGGTTCAGGCACGCAAGGGGGGAGGTCACGGGTTTGAGTTCCGGTGGAAGCAAGGAGATGTCGCGCGTGTGGGGGATGCGCGGGAAGGGTAGTGCACAGAAGATATTGTGGGGGGTCCGCCTAGAGCTATTGGGGGGGGGGGGGTCAAGCACTGTTAAAAGATCCCCCTCCCCCACATTATATAAATATTTTTTTATTTTTTATTTTTTTTATTTTTTTTGAATTCTATGAGCGCTTTTTAAAAGAACTGATAAAGTGGTCTTTTATCAGCGCTTTTTCTAGCACTGATAAAAGGGACCCCCCTATATCCTTGCCTCGATTAACAGTGCTTTTTTTAGCGTTGTTAATGCACTTTTCTAGAACTGCTATAGGCTGTTTTTGTAGTAGTGTGCACATGCAATGTACATGCGTTATTCTATTATCACATGTGTTATTATTTATTATTTATTATTATTCACATTCAAATGAAAATTCATGTGGTTTTGGTTATTATTTATTGTTTATTTCGACGCACATGCACATTCACATGCACATGCACTTGTATGTCCGTTATTATTTATTATTTATTATCATTCAAATGCACATGCACATACACATGCAATTCAGATGCGTTATTATTTATTATCACTCACATGAAAATGCGTAGGCATATGCACGTGCACGTGAATTATTATTTATTATTTAAACCATGCACATGCATATGCAGATACACGTGCGTTATTAATATTATTATTATTAGAGGTATTTTTAGTGTTTACTAGCATTTTTTGGGATTTTTAGGTGATATTAAGATTTATTTTGGTTTGTTAGGGTTTTACCATTTTTAAGGGTCTATTAGCAATTTTTAGGGTTTGGTGGGGGTTATTAGGATTTTATAATAGTTTATTATGGTGTGTTAAGGTTTATTTGGGTTTATTAGGTATTTTTATGGTTTTATTAGGATTGAGTTGGGTTTATTAGGGTATATTATGGTATATTATGGTATATTTGTGTATGTTTAGGATTTATTAGGGTTTATTATGGTTTATTATGGATTAATAAATTTTAAGAGGGTATATTAGGATTTTTAGGGTTTAGTAGTGTTTATTAGGGTTTATTATCACTTTTATGCTTTGTTTGGTTTTATTAGCATTTATTAGGCGTTTTAGGTATTTTTAATGATATATTGGAGTTTATTAGGGTTTAGTGGGGTTTATTATGGTTTATTATGGTGTGTTAAGGTTTATTAGGGAAGACCAAATATTTTGAGGGTTTTATTAGGGTTTAGTAGGTATCTTGAGGGTTTTATTAGGGTTTATTAGGGTTGAGTAGGGTTTATTTGGGTTTGTTAAGGTTTTTTAGGGTTTAATAGGGTTTTTTACTATTTGTATTAGGGTATATGAGTTTTTTTTAGTTTTTTTAATATATATATATATATGATTGTTTTTTAGGACTTTTTATGTTTTATTAGAGTGTTTTTAGTGTTTGTGAGAATTTTTTATGGTTTATTAGGTTTTATAGGGCTTTTTAATGATTTGTTTGCGTTTTTTTGTTTATTCGGGTTTAGTTGGGTTTTATTAGGTTTTATTATGGTGTGTCAAGGTTTATTAGGGTCGAGAAGGTATTTTTAGGGTCTTATTATGGTTTTATTAGGGTTTATTAGTTTTCATTAGGTCTCATTAAGGATTTTTAGGGTTTATTAGGGTTTGTTAGGGGTTTATTAGTTTTTTGATTTATTAGGTCATATTTGTGTTTGCTAGGTCTTTTTAGATAATATAGCGTGTTTTTATTGTTTGTGATCATTTTTTTATTGTTCGTGAGATTTTTTTAGGGTTTCATAGGTTATATTAGAGTTTGTTACGGTTTATTAGGGATTTTAGGGATTTTTAAGGTTTGTTAGCATATTTTTTATTTGGTTATATTAGTGTTTTTAGGTCTTTTTAGGTAATAGAGCGTGTTTTTATTGTTTGTGATCATTTTTCTATTGTTTGTGGTCATATATAGGGTTTATTAGGTTATATTAGTGTTTTTCAAGGTTTCTAGGAATTTTTTAAGGAATACTAGCATTTTTTATTAGGGTTTTGTAGGGTTTTGTAGGGTTTTATTAGGGGTTACTATGGTGTGTTAAGGTTTTTTAGGGTTGATTGGGGTTTATTGGGCTTTATTTATAGTTTATTATGGCTTTTTAGGGTCTGTTTGGGGTTTATTAGGGTTCATTAGTTTTTATTAGTGTCTATATGGGTTGGTTAGGGTTGTTTAGATTTTCTTAACGTGTTTTTAGGGTTTATTAGGTTTTATTATCATTTATTAGGATTTATTAGGTATTATTGGGGTTTTATTAGGGTTGAGTAGAGTTTCATAGGGTTCTTAGGGATTAAAAGTTGTTTTTATGGATTATTAGAGTTTATTAGGATTTTATTAGGGGTTTATTAGGGTTTAATTTTTTATATTATGGTATATTAGGGTTTAATATTTTTGAGGGGTTTGAAGCATCTTTAGTGATTTTGTAGCATTTTTAGGGTTAGTGTAGCACTTTTTGGGTTTATGTAGTACTTATAGGGTGTATGTAGTGCTTTTAGGGTTTATGTAGCGTTTTTTGGGTTTATGTTGCATTTTTTTATGTTCTGTTTTTAGGGTTTTTGTTTCATTTTTTAGTGTTTATGTAACGTTTTTAGGGTTTATGTTTCTATTTGAATCCTTTTTTAGGGTTTTAATGGTTGTTTATGGTTTGTAGCATTTTTTGGGGTTTTAAGGGTTGTTAACAGGTGTTTATGGTTCTTTTGGTATCTTATGGATTTTTAATGGTTTTTGGGGGGTTTATGGGTTTATTTTCTTTTTGGGATTGATAGGGATTGTTAGGGTTTTTAGTGTGTTTTAGTGTTTGTTTTGGTATTGTAGCGGTTTTTAGGGTTTATATAATATGTTTTAGCATTTTTTGGATTCTTTAGAGTTTTTAGCATTCTTTATATTTTAATGTGGTTCTTTAGGGTTTTTAGGGGTTTTTAGGGTTTTTTAGCATTCTTTAGGATTTGTTATAGTTTATTGGAGTTTTTTATTGTATATTAGTGTTTTACTGGTCTTTTGTAGGAATTAATAGCTTTTTCTAGGATTTATCAACCTTTTTATGGTTATTTAGGATTTATTAGGGTTTATTAGGGTTCATTTTATTTATTAGGGTTTAGTAACATTTATTTGGGTTTATTACGATGTATTAGGGTTTATTAGGACTTGTTAGGGTTTATTGGGGTTTATTAGGGGTTGTTATGATTTTTTTTTCAGTTTGTTACGATTTATTTGGCGTTGTTAAGATTTGTTTGGATTTGTTTGGGGTTGTTAGGGTTTGTTACGTTTTATTTTGGGGTTATTAGGGTTTTTTAGGGTTTATTAGTTTATTGTTGGGTATTGTAGGCTATTATTTGGAGATTTTGGTAACGTTTTGTCGAGTTTCTTAGGGTTTTTAGTTATTATTATGGTTCATTATGGTTTAATAGTGTTTTTATTGTATATTAGGGGTTTTTGGGTTTTGTATCGTTTATTAGGGTTTAATAGAGTTTATTAGGGTTTATTACAGGTTATTACGATTTATTTGTATATATTTGTGTTTTTAGGGTTTTATAGTGGGTTTTATGGGTTATTAGGGTTTATTAGTGGTTCTTAGGGGTTATTGGTGGTTTTTAGGGTTTGTAAGGTTTTTTTAGTGTTTTTAGGGTTTGCTACGGTTTGTTTGAGTTGTTTGGGGTTTTATGCATTTTTTTGGTTTTTATGGGTGTGTGTGGATTTTTCATGATTTTTTAGGGATATTTCAGCATTTTGGGGTTTTCTTTGTGTTTTGTGGGTTTTAAAGCAATTTCCGGGTTTTTGTAGCAGTTGATAGGGTTTATGTAGCGTTGTTAGTGGCTTTAGTGGTTCTATTGGGTTCTTTAAGGTTTGTAGGGTTCTTTAGGTTGTATTAGGGTTTCTTTTGAGGTTTTATGGTTTGTTAGGGGGTTTTAGGGGTTTTAAGGGTTTCATAGGGTTGGTTAGGATTTTGTTAGGAATTTTTAGGCTTTTAGGGTTTTTTAGAATTTTATTGGTTTTTAGGGTTTTTTGTGTATTTTGAGGTTTTTTCTGGTTTTTTTTAGGGTTTTTAGGTTTGTTCTGGTGTTTTTCTGTTTTTTTAGTTTTTTTGGGGTTTTCGGGGTTTTCGGGTTTTTTATGGTTTTTAGGATTTTTTATGGGTTTTAGGGTTTTTAGGGTTTTTAGGGTTTTTAGGTTTTTTTGGGTTTTTTTGGGTTTTTATGAGTTTTTAGGGTCTTGTCAGGTTTTGCTGGGTTTGTTAGGGTTTTTTGTGAATATAGGCATTTTGAATGGTTTAATATCATTTTTTTGTATATATGGGTTTTTAGGTATTTTTTAGCTTTTATTGGGGTCTAGTATGGGTTTTAGTGTTTATTAGGATTTATTAGTGTTTATTAGGGTTTAGTAGTGGGTTTTAGGGTTTATAATGGTTTATTATCGGTTGGGAGGGTTTGTAAGGATTTATTAGTTATTATTAGAGTGATTTAGGGTGTCTAAGGGTTTTTTAGGTTTTCTAAGGGTGTGTTAGGGTTTCTAAGGGTGGGTTAGGGTTTTTATGGGCGGGTTAGGATTTCTAAGGGTGTGTTATGGTTTCTAAGGGTTTTTATGATTGTGTTAGGGTTTATATGGGTGTATTGGGGTTTCTAAGGGTGTGATAGGGTTTATAAGGGTGTGTTAGGATTTCTAAGGGTATGTTAGGGTTTCTAAGGGTGTGTTAGTGTTTCTTAGGTTTTCTTAGGGTTTTTTGGGGTTTTAGGTTAATGTTAGGGTTTCTTATGGTTTATTAGTGGTTTTTAGGGTTTCTTAGTGGTTTTTAGGGTTTCTTCGGCTTTTTTGTGTTTATTGGGGGTTCTTAGTGCTTCTTGGGGGTTGTTAAGGATTGTTAGGGTTTGTTAGGGTTTTTTTAGGGTTTCTTATGTTTTTAGGGTTTTTTGGGGTTTGGTAGTGTCTGTTAGGGTTTTTTAGGGTTTGTTAGTGTTTGATAGGGTTTGTTATGGATTCTTAGGGTTTTTCATGGTTTTTAATGGTTTTTAGTGTTAATGGGGTTATTCATGGTTTGTTAGGGTTATTTAGTTGTTCATGGTTTCCACATATGTGTAGAGTTAACCGCAAGCTTCGTTTTTATATGTGGTAGAGGTGAAACGAACACCCAGAGCAGAATTTATGGTAATTGGGGTGACTTAAGGACCTTTTCGGTCTTTAAGAACGTGATAGGGTGTTCTTATTGTTCACAGATGTGTAGATATAGTCGAAAGCTTCGATTTGATATATGGTAGAGGAAAAATGGACTCATGGAGTAGAAGTCATGGTCTTTGGGAGGGTTTAAGTATAGTTTTGGGCCTTCAAGGATGTTTTAAGGTGCTTCAGTGGTTATAGGAGGGTAGGTCTAGTCTCAAGATTCGATTTGATATGTGGTAGAGGCAAAACGGATACCCATTGAAGAAGTTATAGCAAAACGGACAACAGAAGCCAATCTTTTGACCATCCAAAGGGGTTTTGGGTCATTTGGGGGATTGATGAATGTCAGAAAGGGTTCCAGTGGTTATTGGAGTGTGTATCATTTCACAATATTCGATTTGATATGTGGTAGAGCCAAAATGAACACACGTAGCAGAAGTTATTGTCGTTTTAAATTGAGTAACCCTCCTAGCGCCTAAAAACCTAGGAAACCTGCAACTCACTAAAATAGGAATAACCTCTCCTTTGTGTGTCCGTTTGAGTGATGTGACTACTAAAATCGAATCTCGTGAGATGAGTGAGGACCATGTCTAATAGAAACTATGAGAAGATCAAAGAAATAGAAAATTTATTAGTTATACCACTCCCGAAAAAGTCCAACTTCAAATGGCCATAACATTCACTGCGGTTGTTCGTCTGAGCTCTACCACATATCAAATCAAAGCCAACAAAGAGATCTACGCAGAGGGATAACATGAAAAAAGTTCAAGTCATGTTTGGGACCTTAAAATCCCAAAAACCCATCAGAAGGCCTCCAAAACTCCATTTATGTGTCCAGATCCTTGTCAATTTTTTTCCAACTGGTCATAACATCTAATCTGTCTGTCTGTTCAGCCTCCGACGCATGTTTTTATCATAGTTTGTTCCATCAGATTTAGTTTGAATATTCATGTAGTGGAAATGGACACCTAAAAAAGATGTTATTACTTTTTTAATGACTCTGTGATTTGTTAGGTTTTTCGAGACACCATTTCAAGCACATTTGTTCGGTCTGCTATTTTTTCAAACAACTATAACTTATTATTACTGTTTTTATTATTGTTATTATTATCATCATCTCATGCAAATGCACATGCACATGTAAGTTCATTATTATTATATTTTTACTACCATGCACGTGCACATGTGATGCAAACACGTTATTTTATTATCACATTCATTATTATTATTATTGTTATAATTATTATTGTGGTTGTTGTTGTTGTTGTTGTTATTATTATTATTATCATCACATTAAAATTCACATCCAAATGCACATACACGCACATTAAATGAATGTGTGTTATTATATTATCACATGAATTGTTATTATTAATATTATTATTATATTATTATTATTATCATCATCATCATCACATGAAAATGCAATGCACGGGAGTTATTATTTATTACCATACACATGCACATGTAATGCGCATGAAATATTCTATTATCATATGCATTAGTACTACTACTATTATCACCACTACTACTACTATTACTACTACTTCCATTATTATTACTATCATCACATGAAAATGTAGATGCACGTGCATTATTATTTATTATTTATTACCATGTACGTGCATATGAAATGCACTTGTATTATTCTTTTATTATTATTATTGTTATTATTATTATCATCACAGTTATTATTATTATTATTATTATTATCATTATCATTATTATTATAATTATCACATGCAAATGCACATGCATGTGCATTGTTATTTATTAATTATTACCATGCACGGGTATGCATTATTATTATTATTACAATTACTATTATTAATATTATCATCAAATGTAAATGCACATGCACATGCATGTGCGTTCATATTTATTATTTTTTATTTATTAGTTACTACTATGCACGTGCACATGAAATGAACTTGCGTTATTCTATTATTATTGTTGTTGTTGTTGTTATTTTTGTTGTTGTTTGTATCATAAAATACAAATTCATATGCATGTGTGTTGTTATTTATTATGTATTACCATGCACGTGCATGCGTCGTTATCATTATCAATACATGTAAATGCACATGCACGTGCGTTATTATATATTATTTATTATCATGCACATGCAAATGCAATGTACCTGTTTTATTCTATTATCACATGTGTAATTATTATTTATTCTAACGCACGTGCACACGCAATGCACGTGCGTTATTCTATTATCACATGCATTATTATTTATTATTTATTATCATTCACATGCTAATGCACATTCATGTGGACTTGGTTATTATTTATTGTTTATAACCATGCACATGCACTTGCACATGCACATGCACAAGCACATGCACTTGGATGTGTGTAATTATTTATTATTTATAATCATTCACATGCACAAGCACATACACATGCAATTCACATGCATTATTATTTATTATTTATTATTTATTATCATTCACATGTAAATGCACATGCATATGCCCATGCACGTGCGTTATGATTTATTATTTAATCCATGCACATTCATATGAACATGCACTTGCGTTATTACTACTGTTATTATTAGAGGTATTTTTAGGGATTAATGTCATTTTTTAGGATTTTTAGGTGTCATTAACATTTATTATGGTTTGTTATGGTTTTAGGATTTTTTTTATTGGTATATTAGCATTTTTAGGGTTTGGTGGGGGTTATTAGGATTTTATTAGGGTTTATTATGGTGTGTCAAGGTTTATTAGGGTTTATTAGGTATTTTTAGGATTTTATTAGGATTGAGTTGGGTTTATTAGGGTATATTATGGTATATTATGGTATATTTGGGTATGTTTAGGATTTATTAGGGTTTATTATGCTTCATTATGGTTTATTAATTTTTAAGAGGGTATATTAGGTTTTTTATTGTTTAGTAGTGTTTATTCGGTTTTATTAGTGTTTTTAAGCTTTTTAGCTTTTATTTGTATTTATTAGAGGTTTTAGGGATTTTTAAGGGTATATTTGCATTTTTTAGGGTTTAGTGGGGTTTAATAGGGTTTATTATTGTGTGTTAAGGTTTATTAGGGTTGAGTAGGTATTTTTAGGGTTTTATTAGGGTTGAGTCGGTAACTTTATGGTTTTATTAGGGTTTATTATTGGTGAGTACGGTTTATTAGGGGTTGTTAGGGATTTTTAGGGTTTACTTGGGTTTGTTAGTGTTTTTATTTGGGTATATGAGTGTTTTTAGTTTCTGTTAATATATATGAGGGGTTGTCATGACTTTTTAGGTTTTAGTAGTGTGTTTTTAGTGTTTGTGAGCATTTTTATTGGTTTGTTAGTATTTATTTGAATTTATTATGTTTTATTAGGGTTTCTAGGACTTTTTAATGGTTTGTTTTGGTTTTTTTATTGAGGTTTAGATGGGTTTTTTTAGGTTTTGGTATGGTGTGTCAAGGTTTATTAGGGTTCAGAAGGTATTTTTAGGGTTTTATTATGGTTTTATTAGGGTTTATTAGTTTTTATTAGGGTTTATTTGGAATTTTTAGGGTTTATTAGGGTTTGTTAGGGGTTTATTAGTATTTTTTGTTTTATTAGGTTATATTAGTGTTTTTTAGGTATGTTTAGATAATATAGCATGTTTTTATTGTTTGTGAGATTTTTTTTGTGAGTATTTTTAGGGCGTCTTAGTCTATATTAGAGTTTATTATTATTTATTAGGGTTTCTGGGGATTTTTAAGGTGTATTAGCATTTTTTCTTTATTACACTACTGGAAATCGCACCTATACCCACGGTTTTAAACCGTGGGTATAGCCCTTGAAACCGTGGGTATAGGGTATACCCACGGTTTCAGTAACCGCAGGCTGGAGTGCCGTCGCAATAGGCCTATACCCACGGTTTTCAGAGAACCGTGGGTATAGACCCGGAAAATTTTATATTACTCACGGTTCATTGAACCGTGGGTATAGATGTATACCCACGGTTTTATAACCGCAGGTATACTGTTTTGCATCTCCGGATATAGATGTATACCCACGGTTTTATAACCGTGGGTATACTGTTTGCAGCTCCAGAAATTTCCCACGGTTCATTTGAACCGTGGGTATAGACGTATTCCCATGGTTATAAAACCATGGGTATACATGTTTCCAACACCAAACATTTCCTACAGTTCATTTGAACTGTAGCTATTGGCAGATCCCCTGCAGCAAAGCAGGCCTGGCTGTACAATTCTGCACCTTAACATTCTGCACCTAAAAACAGAATATAAGATTATACATGGATGATGAGAAACCTCAGCATCCTATGGTCTGGGCTGTAGACATCAGCCCTGTAAACACAGTACATGGGGATTTTCAGATGAAAGTGCAAACTGCACAGCATGTGGGCTCAACTATCTATGAATTGGAGGCAGCGGACGCTTGTGCTGAACAGATACAAGGGCGGGCGGATGTTGCTGAAGCAATGCTTATCACGGTTCCCACTAGTAACTGTTTTCTTGCCGTTTTCTTGAATTGGATGTAGAGACCTCTCATGTAACCCAGCCCTCCCCCCCCCCCACTGCCAGCCCTCCCCCTCCCTCTCCACTTCAGCTGTTCCATAAAGGAGTAGATTCGATTAGACTACTGAGAAAAGGAAGATTGCCCCTAGGCATAGGTGAGTTCGGAATCTTTCCAGATCTGAGTACGAGGAACGACGAGCAAAGAGACTTTGTTATTCTTGTAGATCAAAGTTTGGACCAGCACCGAGGTGTTCCTAGAATGGCATGCACATAATGGTTTTGGACTGTGTGAAGCCCCAAGAAAAAGAACTGACAGAAACTGAAGAGGGAGGAAGAGAATGTGACAGGGAAGAAGGGATGATGGAAATGGCTTATCAGGAATTGTTTCTTGGCACTTTAAAGGGCCATGGTACTCAAGGAACCAGGTCCATGATGTTAGAGGGAAACTCTGCAGGAGTTCCAATTTTGGTGATTATAAACAGTGGGGCTAGCCACAATTTCATGTCAAAAGCCCTTTTAATGTTTCTAGATTTGCCTATTACTCAGACTAAGTCCTTTGGGGTTCTCTTGGGAGATGTTCATCGAGTTTTTTCTAGTGGCCTATGTAAGACACTCTCAGTACAGTTGGGAGACTTAAAATTTGATGTGGACGCGAACATGTTTGACACGTCTGGGCTAGACCCTATTATGGGGATGAAAGTGGCTGGAAACACTTGGATTTGTTACTTTTCACATGAAGAAGTTAACAATGAGTTTTGGTTATTAGGGGTGACAAATAACATTGCAGGGTATGATGTCGCAGCAGAAGGTGCCCTTCAGCCTTGTAGACGGCAAGAAACTGTTGACACAAGACCTTTTGTGTGAGTCCGGTATAGCAGACGTGGTTATAGGGACATATTCAAATCGGGAGATGTGCAGAGTTATATAGAGGATACTCGAGAAATTCCACCATATTTTGGAGCCCTATTGGGTTGAAATGCCACTTGTGCAGTAGGAAGTTGTTGATGATAAATACTTGCAGCCTGTTGTAGTAGCTTTGGATAATTACCATGATACAAGGAACGATTATTCTCTTCACCATGGGATGCTTTACTTTAAGGGACGACTAGTTGTGTCCAAGGACTCCCAGTTGATTCCAAACCTACTTCATTATTATCATGCCACACCCGCAGGAGGACATAATGGGTTCTTAAAGACCTATAAGCAGTTGGAAGGGGGACTGTTTTGGCTGAGGATGACACAGATTGTGTTGAAGTTTGTTCGTAGTTGCGGCATTTGTCAGCGACAAAAGTGTCAGACATTGAGTCCAGTTGGTGGACGATGCTTGCGACCGCCCACTGCAAACCATGCAGACACCATGACCCATCTCCAATATTATTGGGAACCTTATCCAGAATAAAACCATTTAAAAAAATAGTTAAAATACAGTACTTCAATTAAAAATTCAGACAAAATGGTATGGAAGCAGTTATTATAAATTTCAAGTGTAATAAGAACCTGGATGTTTGTTTCAACTTCTAACAATAGTATAAATCGATCTTTAACAGAAGTTTGAGGTGATGTCCAGATTTTGTCTGGCCCATAAAAGAGGAAAAAATTGTTATTAAGTAGAAAATTAACTAAAGGAAGTAAAATTAAATGAAAGGGATAAGAATTTTTGGGTTTATAACCCCAAACATGTGTTGTAGCTAACTTGTCAAAATCTGAACAATTCTTGCAGGTCAACCCCAGTCCAGTAGTGGGTGTGGTCTTTAGAGTAGGAACCACCACATCTGGGTATGCACCCCCTTCCCCCTGCCAGCCTCCCACTGCCCCTGCCAGCCCCCCCCTGCCCCCTGCTTGCCCCCTGCCAGCCCCCCCCCCCCTTCCCCCTGCTTGTCCCCCTGCCAGCCCCCCCTGCCCCCTGCTTTCCCCCCTGCCAGCCCCCCCTTCCCCCTGCCAGCCTCCCCCTGCCCCTGCCAGCCCCCCCCCCAGCCCCCCCCCCTTCCCCCTGCCAGCCCCCCCCCCCCCCTGCCCCCTGCTTGCCCCCTGCCAGCCCCCCCTGCTTGTCCCCCTGCCAGCCCCCCCTGCCCCCTGCTTTCCCCCCTGCCATCCCCCCCTTCCCCCTGCCAGCCTCCCCCTGCCCCTGCCAGCCCCCCCTGCCCCCTGCTTTCCCCCCTGCAAGCCCCCCCCTTCCCCCTGCTTGTCCCCCTGCCAGCGCCCCCTGCCCCCTGCCACCCCCCCCCCTTCCCCCTGCCAGCCCCCCCTGCCCCTGCCAGCCCCCACCCCCAGCCCCCCCTGCCCCCTGCCAGCCCCCCCTGGAAAGACACAAAAAAGGGCTTGGAAGCATGATAAGAACTCACATGATCCTAAAACTAGAAGGATTCATGTGAAAGGGGTGCCCCAAGGCAAGGTATGTACTGAAAATGCTTGCAGGGACAGTCCAAGCAGCAAGGTGATTTGGAGAAAGAAAAATCAACCTATAGTGAAAAGAAAAATCCTTGGTGGTAAAGCTGTCCAAGGAAAAACAGGTTGTGTTTTGGGTTGTGAAGAAGAGAACAAACCTAAAGAAGGGGAGACACAATCCATGGGGTAAGTGTGCTCACAAAGCATATATTTTAGAGCTGAAAACAGATCTGGTTTAGAGCTGGAAGTTGCATGCAGCAATGGTATCAGCAGCTGGGTGCTTCACTGGGGAAGCCTCAGTATGGGTCTCAGCAGCATGAACCAATTGTTCAACCTTCTCAGATCCAGGAAGAGATCAATTGGCAAATGGAGCTTAATAATATAGGGGGAAGTTGGGACGGAATAGAAAATGATGATTATGCCCATAGAAGTGATCCATGTAAGGATATTTTAAGCAAGGGAAAGTTTCCTTCAGTTGATAAAGAGGGATTTCAAATTGTCTATTCAAGGAAATCAAGGAAGAAGAAAGACTGCTCTCAATGGAGAACAACGATGGTGACTAGGTCTCATAGCTCATCTACCTACAACATGGAATGGGATGATGATGTCGGGGAGGGGGGTTATGAAAACGAAATGCTTTATTATGAAGGAAGTTTTATCAATGTCTATCCCCATCTCCTCTCTTATGTCATCTTTTGTTTTTAATAAAATGGCTTTAGATCCTTTCGGCTCGAAGCTTCTTTCTGTTTCGATGGATTTGGGGAGTTTGAACATCTCACATAATCGTTTAATTTAAATGTTAAACGATTACTAATGGGATTGAGCCGTACGCTTCAAATGAGCTGAAACATTTGGGACATTTGTGTAACGTACCATGAATAGGCTGAACATTTTGAGGTTCTCGAAGGCCTATATGAATTGGTTCAATTCCTATGCAAGTGGTTTCACTTGATGGATGAGATCATGTGATCGTTAGAACTCCTCAAAGCCGATTCTCTCTAGCTCTTGTTTCTCTCCCACCTTTAAACAAGGTTCTAACAGACTGTGGTGTTGAGAGAGACCCTACCTAAGCATCGGGTGATTCCCATGAACCTTGGATACCTCAGAAGGAGTCTTTCGGTGACTTCTCAGAGATCTTGATCAAACGCTTGTGAAAACTTCGACAAGCAGGAAGGACTGGTATTGAGAGAGGTCCTACTAAGTGTCGGGTGATTCCCATGATTTGTGGATACCTCTGAAGGAGTCTTTCAGTGACTTCTAAGTGATCACAATCAAACACTTGTGAAAAGCTTCAAAAGACTGGATCGAATGGTGTAAGGTACACCATTCTTATTCTTTGTTTAGATTGATTACAAACGTATAGATATATTTCGGCGTGACAGCGGCGTGACCGCGGACACCCCTCCCCCCCCGCTGGACACCCCTCCCACCTGCTGGATGTGGCTGGAGCAGGGCCACATCACGGCGTGACCGCGGCGTGACCGCGGCGTGACCGCGGCGTGACCGCGGCGTGACCGCGGCGTGACCGCGGCGTGACCGCGGCGTGACCGCAGCGTGACCGCAGCGTGTTGGCCCGATCCAGCGACATCCGCGGGGCAGCATCTTCCGACCAGGAGCGAAGGGAGCGGGAGGAGGCTGGAATGCGGGTGAAAGGGGGGTCCTACTAAGTGTCGGGTGATTCCCATGATTTGTGGATACCTCTGAAGGAGTCTTTCAGCGACTTCTAAGTGATCACAATCAAACACTTGTGAAAAGCTTCGAAAGACTGGATCGAATGGTGTAAGGTACACCATTCTTATTCTTTGTTTAGATTGATTACAAATGTATAGATATATTTCGGCATGACTGCGGCGTGACTGCGGAAACCCCTCCCCCCCGCTGGACACCAATCCCCCCTGCTGGATGTGGCTGGAGCAGGGCCACATCACGGCGTGACCGCGGCGTGACCGCGGCGTGACCGCAGCGTGACCGCAGCGTGTTGGCCCGATCCAGCGACATCCGCGGGGCAGCATCTTCCGACCAGGAGCGAAGGGAGCGGGAGGATGCTGGAATGCGGGTGAAAGGGGGGTCCTAATAAGTGTCGGGTGATTCCCATGATTTGTGGATACCTCTGAAGGAGTCTTTCAGCGACTTCTAAGTGATCACAATCAAACACTTGTGAAAAGATTCGAAATACTGGATCGAATGGTGTAAGGTACACCATTCTTATTCTTTGTTTAGATTGATTACAAACGTATAGATATATTTCGGCGTGACTGCGGCGTGACCGCGGACACCCCTCCCCCCCGCTGGACACCCCTCCCCCCTGCTGGATGTGGCTGGAGCAGGGCCACATCACGGCGTGACCGCGGCGTGACCGCGTCTTGACCGCGGCGTGACCGCGGCGTGACCGCGGCGTGACCGCGGAGTGACCGCGGCGTGACCGCAGCGTGACCGCAGCGTGTTGGCCCGATCCAGCGACATCCGCGGGGCAGCATCTTTTGACCAGGAGCGAAGGGAGCGGGAGGAGGCTGGAATGCGGGTGAAAGGGGGGTCCTACTAAGTGTCGGGTGATTCCCATGATTTGTGGATACCTCTGAAGGAGTCTTTCAGCGACTTCTAAGTGATCACAATCAAACACTTGTGAAAATCTTCGAAAGACTGGATCGAATGGTGTAAGGTACACCATTCTTATTCTTTGTTTAGATTGATTACAAACGTATAGATATATTTCGGCGTGACTGCGGCGTGACCGCGGACACCCCTCCCCCTAGCTGGACACCCCTCCCCCCTGCTGGATGTGGCTGGAGCAGGGCCACATCACGGCGTGACCGCGGCGTGACTGCGGCGTGACCGCGGCGTGACCGCGGCGTGACCGCGGCGTGACCGCGGCGTGACCGCGGCGTGACCGCGGCGTGACCGCGGCGTGACCGCGGCGTGACCGCAGCGTGTTGGCCCGATCCAGCGACATCCGCGGGGCAGCATCTTACGACCAGGAGCGAAGGGAGCGGGAGGAGGCTGGAATGCGGGTGAAAGGGGGGTCCTACTAAGTGTCGGGTGATTCCCATGATTTGTGGATACCTCTGAAGGAGTCTTTCAGCGACTTCTAAGTGATCACAATCAAACACTTGTGAAAAGCTTCGAAAGACTGGATAGAATGGTGTAAGGTACACCATTCTTATTCTTTGTTTAGATTGATTACAAACGTATAGATATATTTCGGCATGACTGCGGCGTGACCGCGGACACCCCTCCCCCTAGCTGGACACCCCTCCCCCCTGCTGGATGTGGCTAGAGCAGGGCCACATCACGGCGTGACCGCGGCGTGACTGCGGCGTGACTGCGGCGTGACCGCAGCGTGACCGCGGCGTGACCACGGCGTGACCGCGGCGTGACCGCGGCGTGACCGCGGCGTGACCGCAGCGTGTTGGCCCGATCCAGCGACATCCGCGGGGCAGCATCTTCCGACCAGGAGCGAAGGGAGCGGGAGGAGGCTGGAATGCGGGTGAAAGGGGGGTCCTACTAAGTGTCGGGTGATTCCCATGATTTGTGGATACCTCTGAAGGAGTCTTTCAGCGACTTCTAAGTGATCACAATCAAACACTTGTGAAAAGCTTCGAAAGACTGGATCGAATGGTGTAAGGTACACCATTCTTATTCTTTGTTTAGATTGATTACAAATGTATAGATATATTTCGGCGTGACTGCGGCGTGACCGCGGACACCCCTCCCCCCCACTGGACACCCCTCCCCCCTGCTGGATGTGGCTGGAGAAGGGCCACATCACGGCGTGACCGCGGCGTGACCGCGGCGTGACCGCGGCGTGACCGCGGCGTGACCGCGGCGTGACCGCGGCGTGACCACGGCGTGACCGCGGCGTGACCGCGGCGTGACCGCGGCGTGACCGCGGCGTGACCGCGGCGTGACCGCGGCGTGACCGCAGCGTGACCGCAGCGTGTTGGCCCGATCCAGCGACATCCGCGGGGCAGCATCTTCCGACCAGGAGTGAAGGGAGCGGGAGGAGGCTGGAATGCGGGTGAAAGGGGGGTCCTACTAAGTGTCGGGTGATTCCCATGATTTGTGGATACCTCTGAAGGAGTCTTTCAGCGACTTCTAAGTGATCACAATCAAACACTTGTGAAAAGCTTCGAAAGACTGGATCGAATGGTGTAAGGTACACCATTCTTATTCTTTGTTTAGATTGATTACAAACGTATAGATATATTTCGGCGTGACTGCGGCGTGACTGCGGACACCCCTCCCCCCAGCTGGACACCCCTCCCCCCTACTGGATGTGGCTGGAGCAGGGCCACATCACGGCGTGACCGCGGCGTGACTGCGGTGTGACCGCGGCGTGACCGCGGCGTGACCGCGGCGTGACCGCGGCGTGACCGCGGCGTGACCGCGGCGTGACCGCGGCGTGACCGCGGCGTGACCGCGGCGTGACCGCAGCGTGACCGCGGCGTGACCGCAGCGTGTTGGCCCGATCCAGCGACATCCGCGGAGCAGCATCTTCCGACCAGGAGCGAAGGGAGCGGGAGGAGGCTGGAATGCGGGTGAAAGGGGGCAGCATCTTGTCCAGGCGACACAGAGTGTATGGATTTTTTGGAATTATGGTTTCTGTTGCTGTTCACAGCCCCACTCCCTTCCCAGCCGTTGGCTCTACAATAGGGGGGCTTCACTTATTTCATATATTTCATCTTCTCCAGGCGAAACACAAAGTGTAAGAATTTTCTGGAAATCTGGTTTCTATTGCAGTTCACAGACCCACTCCCGCCCCAGCCGCTGTTGGATCTGCAAGAGGCTGTGAACTTGCGAAGTCAAATCTGCGAGAGCTATCTCGACGCGTCCAAGGTGCTGCTTGGCACCGTCGAATGACGTTTGGTTCCTGGTCTCCATGATTGGTCGAAGAAGATCAACGGTTGAGGAGAGTAGTAGTGGAGTAGATAACGAAGAGGAGAAGTTTGGCTATGTAATAGAACTGATTAAAAATGACCAATTCTGTATAATGCACAAAATTTTGTATAATGCACAATTCAAAAACGGTGTTTGATAAAGAAATCAGAATCAAATAAATGATTGACAATTACAAATATTTAAAAATGCATATGAAACAAAATGAATAATCGGAAGATAGAATGACATATTTCATCAAATGAAATGATTACAAACCAATACCATTGAAACATGGAGTTCAAATAAAAATGAATAATCTGGCATTTATATAATACATTCCATGATGGTGTGTATGTACAGTATGCAAACAGAAAACTGTAATGATAGGAGGCAACAAACATGTCGTATTTGTGCAGTATAATAATTCAGGCATTGAAAATTGAACACAATGAAAACAAGATAATGAAATGACTAATTGCTTTCAATGGAGCAACATAAATTTCAAATAACGTTTCAGTACTGTAGATAATGTAATAATTATTTCACATCAAATAGGAATTTGAAAAATAGTACTGAAAACAAATTAAATAGTAAACATGTATGTTTACCATTGGTGTGCGGCATCACATTTTAGTCTGCTTTTTCTATTTTCCTATTTACATTTCCCTTCATTCAGGTGTGTAGTTCATCCTCATTATCACAATCACAGACATCCTGACGACAAATTCCATCACCCTGGATCACAACCAATCTATAGTAAATATATTTAATTGAAATAAGAGCATTGAAATGATACATATAAAATTATTTTTTAGTAGAGTTCACCTAGGTAAGTGCAGTATCAAAGCCGCAATCACAGACATCCTGATGACAAATTCCATCACCCTGGAGCACAACCACACTATAGTAAATATCTTTGATGAAGATTATCCTGGAGGTGAGAAGTACATGTAGAAGAATATCCTGGAGGTGAGAAGTACATGTAGAAGATAAGAGGATAGGATAGACTTGGTCAAACAGAACGTATCGAGACACACCCACATACTACATACAGAACCATTCAAATAGTTTCAATTGTTCAAACAATAGATGGAAAACATATTCATCACAAAAGTGATGGGAAATGCCAACTATATGAAAGAAGCTAGATTAAAACCAATGACCGAGCAGGAAAAAAAAATTGGACATTCAGAATGCATGTGTGTTCAATGATTCCAATATCTAAAGTGCGTTTCAGCTAGACTCATAACTCAAAGAAGAATTCACATTGATGAGTCATGCATGAATAAGCTCAAATGTCGTGTTAGATTGGCACATAGATTTGTCAGCTCACCTTGATAAAGATCGAATGGAAAACCACTGATTGCTAATCATACTTTAATTTGCTACAATCTGTACATGCAACAAATAAAACCATGAATTATTATTAATGAATATATAAGACTCATAAGCAATGAAATGTCATATAGAACTAAAACAAATGCTGAAAAAAAGTAGAAAAAATGAAAGAAGAAATTGCATAAAGAAATTTTGTTATTAGTAGCAGTAGATCAAAACATGTATGTATACATCCTTGCACACTAAACTAGTTGAGAATAAATAAGAATGTGATTTGATCGTGGTCAAACAGATCCAGAAATATCACCAGATAAAGTGTGATATTCAAAACAATTAGTGCATTTGGAATTTGAATTTAAAATACTAATAAAAATCATACCTTCTCTTAGAAATATGAATGACTTTATCCATTGATTAAAATTATTTTAATTGGTTATTAAATGACTTATAATGAGATATTTATTACAAAAAACCATTGTTGAAATCTCAAGAAATATCTTGAACTCAAATTCCACAGAGAACTACTTCAAACATCAGGTTGATCTATGTACGTCATCTTTAAACCTATTTTTCCACCTCCCCAGCCCGCCCACTGGCCAGCCCCCCACTGCCCCTCCCCCCTCCCCCCCTGCCCAGCCCTCCCACTGCCCAGCCCCCCCCCCCCTCCCCCCTGCCCAGCCCTCCCCCCTCCCCCCCCCCTCCTCCCCTGCCCAGCCCCCCCTCCCCCCCTGCCCAGCCACCCCCCTCCCCTCCCCACTGCCCAGCACCCCCCCCCCTCCCCCCTGCCCAGCCACCCCCTCCCCCCTCCCCCTCCCCCTCCCCCCCCCCACTGCCCATCCCCCCACTGCCCAGCCCCCCACTGCCCCTCCCCCCTCCCCCTCCCCCTCCCCTCCCCCCCTGCCCAGCCCTCCCACTGCCCAGCCCCCCTCCCCCTCCCCCCCTGCCCACCCCCCCCACCTCCCCCTGCAGAAAGTTCATGAAAAAACAAGGAGTAATAGGATGGAACCACTGATGTCCAGCCCAATCTAGATAGTGCAGTATAAAATATATAGTTCACTGGTATATAGAATAATAATAGAGAGATAAATAAACATCACCCGTACAGGTTCCTATGGGACACATAGCAGTTATACCTTCTTTAGCCTTTGACTGGTGTCAGAATGTGTAACCATTTCATTAATCAATTTTATCCAGTTTAAATATAATTTATATGAGAAAGATATTGAGGTTCTAAGATGTGACAAGAAAACATGTAATGATATTTAATAATGAAGTTCCAAGGTTATAACCAAGGAAACATAGACCTCAAGTGTCAACAACTTAGTAATAACTATAGCCTCACATGGGGTAAGAGTGTAATCCAAGGATAACAGTCCAACTAATTCCACAATAAGAGGACTATCTAGTCTAAGAAGTTCATCCAAGGTAAAATGGGTCTAAGAAAAGATTGGGCTAGGATTTAACCATGGCACCTACTTGTCAATTCTGGAACCAAGGAGTGTATCTAAGGAATCTTGTTGTAATACATGAGGGATTATATGGTGTCATACCAGGCATCTAAAGTTAGACAAGGATCAGGTTCTATGTAGGTCTCAACCTAAGAAAGTTGTATCCTTGAATTCGGAATAGGGTCCTTGAGTGCTCAAGGCTTTCTCTCAAGTATCCAAGGTGAGCTTGAGTCAGGCCACACCTACTTTGATATTGAATTCATATAATATTCCATTTGGTTCAAGCCTTTCCTTTGATTAGTGTGACAAGGCCAAGTAGCATGAAACCCTTTAATCAAGTAATAATTAATCAATAAGTCAATTTTGTTCAACCCTAGCCTTTCATTAGTGTGACAAGGCCATGTAGCTTGAAACCACTCATTTAATCCATTTAAGGCATTTTCAATAATCAAGGTTCACTCTGGTACCTTCCATTAACATGGTAAGGGGTTCTATGAATACGCAACATATTTTTCAATTACATCTAATACGGCTAATTCATGTACTTCGTATACTTTACAATTTCTATTTCACATTTAATTATTACATTGAAGCACTTACATTAGGCGGGTTAAATGCTGTGCATACAGGGTAATTTCCATTCTGAAATTCAAAAGATAATTCAAGCCATTTAATATAGAAAATCATACCCTTAGAAATTTAAATCTAAGGCTCACCGAATGGTGGCTCAAACATGTCAACATACTAAAATGAAAATTATGGGAAACAATTCTACATGGGTAATTCCAATATAAAAACCGGTCAAAGAACATAAACGGTTCCTTGGTTATTTAATCATTTAAAAAGGAAAACTTAGTTTTTTTAAATCCATTAGGGGTCATATATGACATAATTCAAACATAACATCAATTCATAAAGAAATATCAGTACAACAAGACAATAAATCCTAAAAGTCTAATAATTGTTTTTTAACTTGAAGACAGCGCACCTCCGTTGGAGGGGTTTTAATATATAAACATGATATTTCTTATGAAACAATCATTTATTACCTTTAACTCTTAAATCATGAAACATACTAAATTCAAGATTAAGAGGAATTTAATCTAATGTATTCACTGCATTAACTAAAAACAAAGAAAAAGTGTAGTAAGAAACTAATTAATGCATTAATAAATTTGAGGAATTGGAAGGGTACCCTTCCTCAAAGAGGAACCAAGCCAACACCTGAAACTTGATAGATTTATAAACAACCACCCGGAACTGCTCAACATGTGTATGTACATACCTTCATATATACTATTTTAAGGCCAAAATAGTGCATCTTAGGATTATCAATGCTAAATTAATTTGGGGAAATATTCTCACTGGGTTTGATAATCAGGATATTTATATCATTCATCTTTTAGTATTCCATCATAAAAAAATGAAATTGCTTAAAAAAATTTAGAATCAAACCACTCCATTAACCTATGAATGCATCAACTGCTACCTTTGACTACAACACTAATTGATTATCAAGAGGTAATATGATGAAATTATGGGAAATCAACCAAGACTAAGAAATTACCAGGAAATCTGGGACTCCAGCATAAAAAAATCACTACTGAGAAGGCCGGGAGGTCCAGGTCGTGAGCCGGGAGGCCGAGCCGGGAGTCGGGAGCCGGGAGGCGGAGCCGGGAGTCGGAGCCCGGGGTTGGAGGCCGGGGAGGGGAGTCGGAGGCCGGGGAGGGGAGTCGGAGAGGAGAGGGGAGGGTCGGGAGTCAGTGGTCGGGGAGCGGCGTCGCGGCTTGGGGAGGTAGGGTAGAGCTCGATGCGTCGCGGATTTGAGGAGAGATTGAGGAGAGATTGAGGAGGAGCCCGATACAAGGGCTCGAAAAAAAAATTAATACCCACGGTTTTAATAAAACCGTGGGTATAAACAGCAAAAAAACATACTATCCCCACGGTTTAAAGAACCGTGGGAATAGGTGCGTGGGGATAGACCCCATTTCCAGTAGTGTTAGGTTATATTAGATTTTTTAGGTCTTTATAGGTAATATAGCACATTTTTATTGTTTGTGATCATTTTTTATTGTTTGTGAGCATTTTTAGGGTTTAATAGGTTATATTTGTGTTTATTTGGGTTTCTAGGGATTTTTTAAGGTATACTAGCATTTTTTTCTTTATTACGATTTTTTTTGGGTTTTATTAGTTGTTATTATGGTGTGTTAAGCTTTGTTAGGGTTGAGTATGGTTTATTTGGATTTATTTATGGTTTATTAGGGTTTTTTAGAGTTTTTTGGGGTTTATTAGTGTTTATTAGTGTTTGTTATAGTCAATTAGGGCGGGTTAGGGTTGTTTAGGTTTTCTTAATGTTTTTAGGGTTTATTAGTTTTTATTATCATTTATTAGGGTTTATTAGGTATTCTGGGGTTTTATTAGCATTGAGTGGAGTTTCGTAGGGTTTTTAGGGATTATAAGGTTTTTTAGGGATTATTAGAGTTTATTAGGGGTTTATTAGGGTTTAATTTTTTATATTATGGTATATTATGGTTTAATATTTTTGAAAGTTTTAAAGCGTATTTAGGGTTTTGTATCATTTTTTAGTGTTTGTGTGGTGTTGTTAGAGTTTATATAGCATTTTTAGTGTTTATGTAGTGTTTTTAGGGTTTAGTTAGTAGTTGTAAATTTTATGTGTCATTTTTAGGTTTTATGTAACGTTTTTAGGTTTTATGTAGCGTGTTTAGTGTTTTGGTTTTATGTAGCATTTTTTAGGGTTTATGTTGCGTTTTCATGGTTTATGTAGCGTTTTTAGGGGTGACATAGTGTTTATGTTGCATTTTTTAGGGTTTATGTAACGTTTTTAGGGTTCATGTAGTGTTTTTAGGGTTTATATTGTGTTTTTAGTTTTTATGTAGTGTTTTTTAAAGTTTTTGTTGTGTTTTTTGGTATTATGCTTTGTTTTTTAGGGTTTATGTTACAGTTCTAGGGTTTATGTAGTGTTTTTAGGGTTTATGTAGCATTTTTTGGGTTTATGTTGTGTTTTTTGAGTTATGTTGAGTTTTTATGGGTTTTGTACCATTTTTAAGGGTTTATATAATGTTTTTAGTGTTTATGTATCTATTTGAAGCCTTTTTTAGGGTTTTAATGGTTGTTTATGGTTTGTAGTTTATTTAGGGTTTTTAAGGGTTGTTAACGGGTGTTTATGGTTTTTTATGGTATCTGATGGCCTTTTAATGGTTTTTTTGGGGGGCGGGGGTTATGGGTTTATTTGTTTGTGGTATTGATAGGTGTTGTTAGGGTTTTTAGTGTGTTTTAGGGTTTGTTCGGATATTATTGTAGTTTTTAGGGTTTTATAATATTTTTTAACATTATTTGGATTCTGTATGGTTTTTTAATGTTCTTTAGAGTTTAATATGGTTCTTTAGGGTTTATTGGGGTTCTCTAGGGTTTATTAGTGTTCTTTAGGATTTTTTATAGTTTATTAGCATTTTTTCATGTATATTAGGGTTTTATTTGACTTTTTAAGCATTAATAGCCTTTTCAAGGGATTATCAACATTTTATAGGGTTATTTAGGATTTATTAAAGTTTATTAGGGTTTTGTAATGTGTATTTCGGTTTATTACGATTTATTAGGGTTTATTATGATTTGTTAGGGTTTATGTCGATTTATTTGGGGTTTGTTATGGTTTGTTTCATTTTTTTACTATTTATTTGGCGTTGTTAGGATTGGTTATGATTTATTTGGGGTTGTTATGGTTTGTTTCGATTTATTTTGGGTTATTAGGGTTTGTTAGGGTTTATTAGTGGGCAAAGAAGGCTCGGGTCCAGGATATTCCTGGCACCCCCCAAAATTTATTAAACAAAAAGACACAAACAATGCAGACAAGGGAGGGGAGGGGTCGAACGACCCACACCCAAAAACCCTTACAACCCACGCCAAAGAAAGAAAAACAAAGAAAGAAAAAGACACAAAAACAGACAAAACCGCAGCATCATCACGTCACATCCAGCCAGTACCAGCATCCAATAGCACTACATCCAGCGTTAACCAGCATCCAGCAGCTCACAGCTAACCAACAACCAGCATTCCGATTACAGCAACAAACAACATCCATTAGCAGCAAACAGCCAACCAGCATCCGGTAGCATATAATCATCACCAACCAGCATCCTTCGTCACCTCTCAGCAAAACAGAAACCAGCACCAACCAGCATCCTTCGTCTCCCCTCAGCAAAACCGCAACCATCACCAAGGACCAGCATCTTTCATCATCACCACCTCTCATCCAGTCAAGAAGCATCACTCGCATCAATTCACAACCACGAAAACCATAACACAGTTGACCATGGTCCAGCACATCAGCCATAGTACAACACAACATAACAAACCCTTCATCAACAGCATGAAGTAGATCATGCCTTGCCAGTCCCATCTTCCCAAGAAACCAGCAGCAACCTCCGAACCCATCAAACAACCAGCAGCCAAATCCTTTAACCCAAATAGCTTGCAGTAATCCACACCTCACAGTACAACTAACACCACACCACCAGCAACCATAACCAGTACCAAACCACAACATCCAGAATTCTTTGGAAAGAGAAAAATTGTGGAGCATCACCAAGCCACGCCTAGCACCTCTCAGCAGATACAAAAACCAGAACTCACATTTACTCACACCCGTAACAGCAACCAGTAAACATAAGAACATGAAGAGCCAAGAAATCCGACCCAAGCTCACATCAATAGTGTGAAACGGATATAGAACCAAGGGAACGGGTTGAGCACGCACCTGCATCAACATCGCAAATTGAGAGCTAGGGAAAGCTAGAGAAAAAACCAAACCTTCATCAGCATCACGAGAACAGGAAATAGAGATCTGGTCTGAGGAAGCAACACAATCGCCCGACGACCAAGACCTAGCCGAAGCATAAAGCTCTTAGTACCATTGCATCCTCTGAAGGTCCTTCTCAAAGGAGCTGACCGCACCAACACAAATCCGTCGAACAACCCTCTGGAAGATCCGCGCAGACCGAATCCCTTGACTTCGTTGACTCGTCCGTGGAAAACCCATATCTGAAAAATCATCTTCAAAAGTCTGAACTCCATGGGGCTTCCTGGCCTCCAAGGAGTCGCCGACTTCGCCACATTCCAGATCTGGAAAAACCGATGCCGAGAAAAATCACCGCAAGATCCATTCCAGATTGTCTTCTCCTTTTTGCGCAAAGAACCTCCAGATCCCGACACCAAGAAGCAGCAGCCTAATCTCCCACAAGCACAGGGAAGAATATCGCTCTACCAGAAATCCATCTTTAACACTAATCCGGAAAAAGCATCTCCCGGAAAGGATTCCAAGATGAAACCCTGAAAATCGTCGCGGCAGGAGGGAGAGTCCAGGAGAGAGCGGCGGAATCTTCCCCTTAGGGTTTATTAGTGGGTTTTATGGTTCTGTAGGATATTATTTGGAGGTTTTTTTTTGCATTTTGTTGGGTTTGTTAGGGTTTTTAGTGATTATTAGGGTTTATTATGGTTTAATAGTGTTTTAATTGTATATTAGGGGTTTGATGGCTTTTGTAGCGTTTATTAGGATCTAATAGAGGTTGTTAGGGTTTATTAAAGGTTATTATGATTTATTAGTGTTTATTAGGGTTTTTAAGGTTTATTAGAGGGTTTTAGGGCTTATTAGTGTTTATTAGTGGTTCATAGGGGTTATTAGTGGTTGGTATGGTTTGTTAGGTTTTGTTAGGGTTTGTTACGGTTTGTTTGAGTTTTTTGGGGTTTTATGCGTTTTTTTGGGTTTTATGGGTGTGTTTGGATTTTTTATGCTTTGTTCGGGTTATTTTATCATTTTTTGGTGTTTTGTTGTGTTTTGTGGGTTTTGAAGATTTTTTCAGATTTTTGTAGCTATTGTCAGGGTTTATGTAGCATTGATAGTGGCTTTAGTGGTTCTTTAGGGTTTCTAGGGTTCTTTAGGGTTCCTTATGTTGTATTAGGGTTTCTTTTGAGGTTTTTAGATTTTTCTAGGGGATTTTTAGGGTTTTTAAGGGTTTTATTGGGTTGGTTAGGGTTTTGTTTGGCATTTTAAGGATTTTTAGGGTTTTTAACGTTCTTAGGGTTTTTAGGGTTTTTACGTTTTTTATGGTTTTTTAGTGTTTTTTAGGTTTGTTTTCTGGTTTTTTCGGTTTTTTCATGTTTTTAGGGGTTTTTGGGTTTTTCAGGGGTTTTTAGGGTGTTTAGGTTTTTATAGGATTTTTAGGGTTTCATAGGGTTTTCTAGGGTTTTTGGGGTTTTTGGGGTTTTTAGGGTTCTTTAGGGTTTTGTAGGTTTTTTCCAGGTTTGTTAGGGTTTTCTTGCGAATATTAGTGTATTGAATGGTTTAATAGCATTTTTGTTGTATATTTGGGTTTTTAGGTATTTCGTAGCTTTTATGGGGGTCTAATAGGGTTTTTAGGGTTTATTACGATTTATTAGTGTTTATTAGGGTTTAGTAGTGGGATTTAGGGTTTATTATGGTTTATTATGGTTTATTAATGGTTGATAGGGTTTGTTAGGATTTATTAGTGCTTATTAGAGTGATTTAGCATGTCTAAGAGTTTGTTAGGGGTTTTAAGGTTGTGTTAGGGTATCTAAGGGTGGGTTAGGGTTTTTATGGGTGGCTTAGGGTTTCTAAGGGTGTGCTATGGTTTGTAAGGGTTTCTAAGGTTGTGTTATTATATTTATGGGTGTGTTATGGTTTTTAAGGGTGTGTTAGGGTTTCTAAGGGTGTGTTCGGGTTTTTAGGGTGTGTTATGGTCTCAAAGTGTGTGTTAGTGTTCCTTATGTTTTCTTAGGGTTTTTAGGGTTTTTTAGGGTTTATTATAGTTTCTTAGGGTGTTTTTAGGATTTATTAGGGGTTTTTTTGGGTTTATTGGGATTTCTTAGTGCTTCTTGGGGTTTGTTAGGTCTTGTAAGGGTTTGTTAGAGTTTGTTAGGGTCTGTTAGGGTTTGTTATATTTTTTTGGGTTTTTTGGGGTTTGTTAGGGTTTTGTTAGGGTTTGTTAGTGCTTGTTAGGGTTTGTTACTTTTTGTTAGGGGTTTTCCTGGGTTTTAATGGTTTTTAGTGTTTATGGTTTGTTAGTGTTATTTTGTTGTTCAATGTTGTCACATATGTGTAGATCTAGTCACAAGATTCAATTTGATATGTGGTAGAGGTGAAATGGACACCCAGAGCAGAATTTATGGCCATTTCGAGGACTTAAGGACCTTTTGGGACATTAAGAAGGTGATAAGGTGTTCATATTGGTCACAGATGTGTAGATCAAGTCGAAAGATTCGATTTGATATATGGTAGAGGCAAAACGGACTCCCGAAGTAAAAGATATGGTCTTTTGGAGGGTTTAAATACCATTTTGGGCCTTTAAGGTTGTGAGAAGGTGCTTTAGTGGTTATAGGATTGTAGGTATAGTCGAATGCTTTGATTTGATATGTGGTAGAGGCAGAACGGACAACCATAGAAAAAGTTACTGCAAAACGGACACCAGTAGCCAATCTTTTGACCATCCAAAGGGATTTTGGGACTTTTTTGGGGTTGAAGAATGCCAGAAATGGTTCTAGTGGTTACCAGAGTGTGTATATTTTCAAAATATTCAATTTGATATGTGGTAGATACAAAATTAACACACATAGCATAAGTTATTGTCGTTTTAAATTTGGCAACTCTCCTAGTGCCTAAAAACCTAAGAAAATCGCAACTCACTAAAATAGGCATAACATCTCCTTCAGTTGTCCGTTTGAGCACTGTGACCAGTCAAATAGAATCTCGTGAGATGAGTGAGGACCAAGTTTAGTAAAAACTATGATATGATCAATGAAATATAAGATATATTAGTTATACCACTCTAAAAAAATTCCAACTTCAAACGACCATAACTTTCACTCCGGTTATCCATCTTAGCTCTACCAAATATCAAATCAAAAGTAGCGAAGATATATAATAATAAAGATGACTTAAACAAAGTTCTAGTCATGTTTAAGACCCTAAATCCTAGAACCCCATCATAAGGCCCCCAAAACTCCATTTCCGTGTACAGATCCCTATCAAATTTTTCTTAAAATGGTAATATCTTCTGATCTGTGTGTCTCTTCGGCCTCCGGAACCTGTTTTTATCATATTTTGTTCGATGATATTTACTTTGAATATTCACAGAGTAGAAATGGACACCCAAATTAGAAGTTATGCCTTTTTCACTGACTCTGTGATTTGTTAGGTTTTTCGAGACCCCATTTCTATCATTTTTGTCCTGTCTGCTGTTTTCTCAAACAACTATAACTTAATATTATTGTTATTATTATTATTATCATCATCTCATCCACATGCACATGCACATGCAAATGCATTATTATTATATTTTTATAACCATGCACGTGCATATGAAATGCCCACACATTATTTTATTATCACATGCGTTGTTATTATTATTGTTGTTATTATTATTATTGTGGTTGTTGATGATGATGATGATGTTGTTGTTATTGTTATTATCATCACATGAAAATGCACATGAAAATGAACATACATGCACATTAAATGACCGTGCATTATTCTATTATCACAAGCGTTGTTAATAATAATAATAATATTATTATTATTATTATCATCATCATCATCACTTGAAAATGAAATGCACGGGCGTAATTATTTATTACCATGCACGTGCACTCGTATTGCACATGCAATATTCTATTATCACGTGCATTGGTAATACTACTATTATCACCACTAATACTACTATTATTACTACTGCTGTTATTATTACTCTCATCACATGAAAATGTAGATGCACATGCATTATTATTTATTATTATTTACCATGCACGTGCATATACAATGCACTTGTATTATTCTTTTATTATTATTCTTATTATTATCAAAATTTATTATTGTTATTAGTATTATTAGTATTATTATTATCATTATCATTATTATTATCATTATAACATGAAAATTCACATGAATGTGCGTTGTTATTTATTATTTATTACCATGCACAGGCATGCGTTGTTATTATTATTATTATTATTATTAGTATTATTAATATTATCATCAAATGTAAATGCACATGAACATGCATGTGCGTTCTTATTTATTATTATTTATTTATTATTTACTACAATGCACGTGCATATTAAATGCACTTGCATTATTCTATTATTATTATTATTGTTGTTGTTGTTGTTGTTGTTGTTATTTTTGTTTGTATCATCAAATATAAATTCTCATGAACATGAGTTGTTATTTATTTTATTTTACCACGCATGTTCATGCGTCATTATCATTATCATTACTTGTAAATTCACATTCTCCTGCTTAAGAATATATTATTTATTATCATGCACATGAAAATGAAATTAACTCTCCTTATTCTATTATCACATGTGTTATTATTATGTATTCTCATTCACGTTTACACGCAATGCAAGTGCATTATTCCATTATCCAATGTGTTATTATTTATTATCATTCACATGGAAATGACCATTCATGTGGACATGGTTATTATTTATTATTTATTACCATGCACATGCACATGCACTTGGATGTGTGTTATTATTTATTATTTATTATCATTCACATGCACATGCACATACACATGTAATTCACATGCGTTATTATTTATAATTTGTAATTTATTTTCATTCACATGCAAATACGCAGGAATATGCACATGCATGTGAATTATTATTTATAATTTAAACCATGCACATGCATATTCACATGCACGTACGTTATTACTATTATTATTATTAGAGGTATTTTTAGGGTTTAATATCATTTTTAAGAATTTTTAGGTGTTATTAACATTTATTATGGTTTGTTAGGGTTTTAAGGTTTTTTAATGGTATATTAGCGTTTTTTAGGGTTAGGTGGGGGTTATTATGATTTTATTAGGGTTTATTATGGTTTGATAAAGTTTATTAGAGGTTATTAGTTATTTTTAGGGTTTTATTAGGATTAAGTTGGTTTTATTAGAATATTTTATGATATATTGGGATTGTTTAGGATTAATTAGGGTTTATTATTGTTCATTATAGTTTATTAATTTTTAAGTGGGTATGTTAGGGTTTTTTATGGTTTAGTAGTGTTTATTAGTGTTTATTAGTGCTTTTAAGATCTGTTAGGTTTTATTAGCATTTATTAGGGGTTTTCGGGTTTTTAATGGTATCTTTGCGTTTTTAGGGTTTAGTGTGGTTTATTGTGGTTTATTATAGTGTGTTAATGTTTATTATGGTTGAGTAGGTATTTTTAGGGTTTTATTAGGGTTGAGTAGGAATATTTAGGGTTTTATTAGGGTTTATTAGGGTTGAGTAGTGTTTATTAGGGATTTTTAGGGTTTACTAGGGTTTGTTAGTGTATTTATTAGGGTATATGAGTGTTTTTTTGTTTTTGTTAATATATAAGTCAGGTTGTTAGGATGTTTTAAGTTTTATTAGAGTGTTTCTAGTGTTTGTGAGCATTTTTTATGGTTTATTAGGTTTTATTAGAATTTATTATGGTTTATTAGGGTTTCTTGGGCTTTTTAATGGTATGCTGGCATTTTTTTGTTTATTGGGGTTTAGTTGGGTTTTATTATGTTTTATGTTGGTGTGTCAAGGTTTATTAGGGTTTAGAAGGTATTTTTAGTGTTTTATTATGGTTTAATAGGGTTTATTAGTTTTTATTAGGGTTTATTAGGGGTTTTTAGGGTTTTTAGGGTTTTTAGGGGATTATTAGTTTTTTTGTTTTATTGGGTTATATTAGTGTTTGTTAAGTCTTTTTAGATAATATAGCCCTTTTTATTGTTTGTGAGCATTTGGTTTTTTTTGAGTGGGTTTCTTATGTTATATTAGAGTTTATTATGGTTTATTATGGTTTTTAGGGATTTTTAAGGTATATTAGCATTTTTTGTCTTTATTAGGTTATATTAGTGTTTTTAGGTCTTTTTAGGTAATATAGCGTGTTTTTATTGTTTGTGATCATTTTTTTATTGTTTGTGAGAGTTTTTAGGGTTTATTAGCTTATATTAGAGTTTATCAGTGTTTCTGAGGATTTTTTAAAGAATACTAGCGTTTGTTTTTGTTATTAGGGTTTTGTAGGGTTTTATTAGGGGTCATTATGGTGGGTTAAGGTTTGTTAGGGATGAGTAGGGTTTATTTTGGATTTATTTATGGTTTAGTAGAGATTTTTATGGTTTTGGGGTTTATTATTGTTTATTAGTGTTTATTAGTGTTTATTAAGGTTGGTTAGGGTTGTTTAGGTTTTCTTAATGTGTTTTTAGGGTTTATTTGGTTTTATTATCATTTATTAGGGTGTATTAGGTCTTTTGGGGGTTTTATTAGGGTTGAGTAGAGTCTCTTAGGGTTTTGAGGGATTATAAGGCATTTTTATGGATTATTAGAGATTATTTGGGGTTTATTAGGGTTTAATTTTATATATTATGGTATATTATGCTTTAATATTTTCTAGGATTTTGAAACATCTTTAGGGGTTTTGTAGCATTTTTTAGTGATTGTGTAGGGTTTTTTGAGTTTATGTAGCATTTTTAGTGCTTATATAGCGCATTTAGGGTTTAGTTAGTGGTTTTAGGTTTTATATAGCATTTTTTAAGGTTTATGTAATGTTTTTAGGGTTTATGTAGCGTGTTTAGGGTTTAGGTTTTATGTAACGCCCCGACCCTAATTACCTAGAGTCGGTGCATTATTACATAACATTGGCATGATCATGAGAAAGATCAAGTCTCGAAAGACCGATTAGTTTAGTAGCCTTGGAATAACTAGATACATCCATAAATTTTTACATTACATCATTAAAAAAACATCTTGTCTTCATATCCCCTCATACTATCCCTGCAGGTCATTCATAAATTACTTCTTCATAATCCTGGGAAAAATAAAACATTGAAAGGGGTGAGCTCGGATGCTCAGTAAGGATAACATTATAGCAGAAGCTTTCATAAATAAGCATAAACACTTAAGGCAATTTATAACTAAAACAAAAGCCTTTTAAATTTAAACTTCAGCATAAAATGGCGAAGGTAAAATGAAATAATGCCATTTACTTACTCACATGGATATTCTACTAGTCGAATGATCACATGCAATATCAATAACCACTTTCATAATGATGGAATGCATAATGCCAGACTATCATAACCACATAGCCAAGGCCTCGTGCCAAGACTACAAATAAGATTTTGCCAAGGCCTTGTGCCAAGACACTAGTTTGTCTCATGAGACCTACCGATGCATCGAGGAGCTATAGCGGGCTCCACCCGTCACTTATTAAGTCCAATGCATTCCTCATATGAATAGGTTTAAGCATAAAATAAACATTCGTAATAAAACTAGCATACGAAATGTCAATACTTTAACCACAAACCATGAATGGTATAAAAATAGAACATCCACAGTCAAATATAACTCATTTGATACAATATGGAAGATTTTATTGTATCACATTAACCTCAATCATGAATAATGAAGGATGTTGACATAGATGAAAATAATCATCAAAACTATTTGAGAGAAATATCCCCCTTTTCTTGAAAACATTTAAAAGTCACACTATTTGTCAAGAAGCCATTTAAAAATAGATTTTTGAATCAAAGTGTCCCATACCACTTTGAAACTTTTTTAAAAGGAGTTTTAATTTCTAAACTTTAATGTCCATATAAATAAATCCTTGAAACCATTTTTAAAACATGGACATTAATGAGAAATATTTATATGAATAAGTCTTTAAAACATTTAAAAATGGTATTTTAGTTAGAGATTCTAACCAAAAGAGAGACAATTGAATACAAATAATTAAGGTAATCAGAACTTTGTAATATCATGAGAATAAAGGGATTCATGATATACTACTTCAAAGAACTTTATATACACCACATAAAAGTGATTTGGTGTATATCAACAAAGAAGTCTCAATGGAATGTAAATTGAGATGAAATCTCTCATAAAGGCTATATCCTTAGGTTAAGGATAAATCAACGACATAATTATGTGTGACAAATATAAATACACTAAATATGATTGGATATTCAGTGTAAAACAATCAAAGGATATTCACACATATTCTTGTAAAAACAACACCAACGAATTGGATGTTTAACTCAACAAATGGTGAATGAGTTAAAATTACTCTTATCAAATTCATATCAATGACTTGAGAATTACCAATGAGTGATTATGTGTATCAAACTTATATCCACAGGAAGGGGAGTGGAAATTATGACATAATCAAATGAATAGTGATTCCACACATAATCATGGAGTAATATAATCAATGAAATATGCGTAAAGCCAAATGAGTGGGAATTGAAATCTCAAATTCCCTTATCGATTAGGTAACATACGAAACATACACCCATGAAAGAAGTATCATACCATGATGATGTAAATACCCATAAATTAAAGTATATTACACAATGAATACAATCATGGGCAGTACACATACACCACATGCAATAATTAAGTGGTGATCAATGGAAATCTCACGAAATTAAAAGTGAGATAAGGAACTCCTTACCACGTTAATCAACTGAGTCGTATGGCCAAAAGTTAATAACCACCAAATTATTTACAGAATAACATGAATATAAAGACAATCATGATAATATATATATCAAATGGCAGTACACAATACACCACTTTCAATAATTTAGTGGCGAACAATGGAAATCTCACGGAATTGAAAGTGAGATAAGAGAATCCCTTACTTTGTACTTTTTCCTTGTTCGATGGTAGGTTTACCTCCTATATAATGGTGAAATAATTGTTATTGAATAATACAAGAATCATTTACTTTAATATGATATCATATATGATCTTTTAACAATGATTTGTTAATAATATCTTAGTATTAACGTCGTTTCGGGTGTTAACTTACTCATTTTCTTTTATATGTTTTGTTACATAAGTCATGTTTGTTGTATCTTATTCATATCCATAATGATATCAAGTCCTTAAACATCATTTTTAAATCATTAAATGATAATTATACTTGAATGGATACGATGGAGAATGAATCTCATCGCGTTCGTGGAGACGGTAGTCCGTACGTACACACGAACGCTACTTCCATTTAATTTTTTATTTTAAAAGAATCGAATCCAAATGATACATAGGTATATTACTATTCCAGTATAATATAATATTTTATATATGTTACTTAAGTTCATTAACACCATCCTTTATACGTTCCATGTGTGGTATGAACGAGTCATATCATTTTAAGGGGGCGGTAGTCCGCACATCCTCAAATGAAATTATCGTATGTATATACAACATGAAACGAATAATGGTATGAAATAAAATGGAATTACAGAAGCTTATATATAAAATATATATCATTAATATCATATTTAATTACAGTGCCATCATAATGGCCACCATGAGAGGCGGTAATATGTTTTTGAACAATCATCGTTTCGTGAGGCGTTAGTTTTCCATCCACAGAAACATTATGTTCATCATCCATTAGATGGAGTTGTGTGTATGTGTAGTTTGAATAATTCTTATAACAAAATCCTAGTATATTGAGGATACTGGTGTTGTTACAAAAGAAGGGAAATAAAAAGAGTTTGGGGGTTAAAGAATCAAAATAAATGAAAATAATTTAAGAGAAATCGTTACCTTTAATTTAGGTAACTCACTTTGGTTGGAACCAAAGGACTTGTTGAAATGCTTTCTGGCTAAGGGGAAGCTTCAAGGAGGAGGAGAGGGATGTGGGGAGCTTATTTGGGAAGAGTTTGGACGAGCCAAGTGGCTTGAGAGGTGTGAGGAAAAGAGAAGGAGGAGTTCCCTTTTATAAGAGGGGTGAGGGGCACCTTTGGAAAAGCTAGAAATATTAATTTATAATAAATTCATATTCGGTTTCCAAAGGCTCCAAAGTTGACTATTCAAAGGATGAGGTGGGTATAGGTCGAAAACAACTCATCCAATAGAATTTAGACAGGTTTGGGTACTTATATTAACCTTATCTTTAAGTATTAACTCTAAGTTAATTAGTTTCACTTTTACAATGTCTCTTTGTATGTTTATATAATATGGTTAATAAACTTACTATATACATCCAAGAGACCCCCAAGTGGTCCATTAATTATTAACCTATCATGATATAAGTCTCTTGGCCGAACCTTATATTTTTAGGAATTTAATATCAATTAATAATATAATATTTGTTTTAAGAACTCTTTTATGTCAATTTTGACACTATTCATTAGTTGATTTTTGTGAAACTCATAAAAGGTTGATTATTTCGAAAAAAGTCAATTACATCAATCCTAATATATCATATTATCCTCGAAAATTAGTTTAATTCATTAAAAGTGTCATATTATATTTATTTGGGTATTTATAAAATCAATTATTTTAATTTTTCACTATTATAGTAATTACTGCATCATCATTGTGTCATTAATATTTTACATTATTTGATGTCTAAAAAGTATAAATAAAATATCATTATGTAGGAAATCGTTTTATCTTTCTAATGAATATTTATAATCTAAAATCCAACATGTATAACCCTATGTAACAATTGTTTTGCTAAAAGATATATGCTTGTGTCATTTTTGTATTCATTTTAACTTAATTAATATAAAGTGTCATTATCACTTACAAGTGGATCCATGGGGTCCCAAAATTGACCCAAAGATGCCCATGGTCGACCATGTATCAAAAAATAGGGTTAAGACACGTTTTAGGGTAATTTAGTATTATTATAATATTATTTGTTTAACCCTTATTTATCGGATTTACCCTTAACCATGGTAAATAAAATATTTACCGCAGTAATTATTCAAAATGTCTAAAAATAAAAGTTACCTATTTACACAATTTGAACATCCTGATTCCAAATATGGAATCCATTTTTCTAAATTCAAAACACAGAAGTGGCAGAAATTAATTTAAAATTAATTCCCGCTGTCAAAACAAAAAGCGTGTTTTTAAGAGATAATAACTATCAAAAGATTGACACTTGTTTATGTTCGGTTTAATTGTAAAATTATGTTCAATGACCAACATTATATTAAATGGTAAAAATATATTCTAAATATACTTTAAAACCACTCAAATTCACAATTTATAACTATTAATTATTTTGATTAAAAAAGTTGTTTTTAATTAAAATTTAGTAATTTTCACTATTCATCAAAATACAAAAGTTATCCGAAAAGTACCAAAATTTCACCCTAGGCTAATTTCGATATTTCGAATCCAAAAATGAAGTCCATTTTGAAATATAAAATATATATAATTTCAAAAAGTAGGTATTACTATTCATAACGGCTAGTTTGATTGGTTGTGGTGTGTTAAAATCTCGAAGTTGCGTACAATGCACGTCATTGCATTATTCGAAAGGAAACATACCGAGGAAGCTTGGGGTGTTACATTCTCCCCTCCTTCAATAAATTGCGTCCTCGCAATTTTTAAAATTTTGCTTGGGAATATAATGGAAAGTCCCACATCGGGAAAAGAGTCAATAAAACTATCACTTTAAAAGAAAGAAAGAGAGGTATAAGGGTCATCCAAGATAACCCATACTAGGATTCCATGTAAGAAAACATGGATATGGATGATAAACTAAGTGTCAAGTTCTGATGGAGAGGGATAGAAATCATGATCAGGAGGAAGTTAACAATGAGAAAACCACAAACTTGTGTTGGGACAAACGACCATTAGTCTCCTAGTAGGAAAGTAAACGGACAACACATTTTTTTTTAAGTTACATTACATAAGGAAGAGGAATTCATTTATGATATTGACTAAGAACATTATGAGATATACTTACATTTTAAGTAGATTTTCATTCTTTAATAAATTTCCACCACTAACTCATTTTTTTTAAACGATGAGTATTCAAGAAGACTTGGTCACACTGGAAGAGATAGAATAAACTTCTATAGAATCACATGATCCATGAAGGATAAACCATATATTTACATTGTCTTTGAAGATTAATCAAAACCAAAATGGTCAGTGAATGATCTAATGATTTCCCAAAAGAATATTCATTGAGATAAATATGCACTAATCTTAATTTCTAAAATTAAACCAACAATACCCCAAAGTTAAATAGATACCATTCAATAACCAATTGTCCTTAAAATCCTTTAATATAATCCAAACTAATATTGAAACCCAAAACATAGAAGAATTTGATTATGTAGTCTCCCATGTTAAATTGTATCTCCAAATGACATCAGATACTCTTAAAGTCACATATTCAAAAGTAATTAACCTAATCACATATTCTCTATTATAGGTTAATCATTTCCATAAATAACCCAAATCACTATAAATCCACAATAAAAACGTATATAAAAATCTATCATTACTCCACAAATGAAACCCCATAGTATTCTATTTTCCTTGGGCATATAGTGTTCCCAACAAAGCGAACATCTTCCAAAATAACATTTATCACTTAATCACCAAATCATTTTCCTATACCAAGGGTATTCTTTTGATATGAAATAAGAACCCAAATCAACTTATTATTGATCAATAAAATCATTTAACTAAAAAAACAAGTCATACTGACCAGGGACTTCACTTAGTCCAGTGGTAGGCGATAAATCTCAATCGCACTTTGGTTGTGGGTTCGATTCCCATAGCTTTGTCCGACGCGACGGGTTGTCACACGGTCTACGTGTTGTCCTTTTTCAAAAACTATATTTTATAATATTGCCAAAATGAGATAAATTCTTCAAAATACTATATCATAAATTTAACCACAAATGTTATATCATACCTTGAATCTTCATCCCAAATTAGAATAACTTATAATTCTCTCAAACCCCAATGATCATATAAATCCAAATGGTTATTTATACCTATATCCACAAGAGAAGAGACAATTCTTCCTCAAATATCATTCTCACATGGAAAACTGCGGGGTTACAAATACAAGAGAAAATTATTCCATAGTAAACCCATCAACAAGGAGTGCTAATACTTTTTAAACATTTCTCCAACCATTTATTCCCACATAGCTTCTTCTTTGACCAAGAAAATATCCTATAGAATAGGACATTCACTCGGGTAATGGCCAGGTCCCCTACATTTACGGCAAATGACTGTAAATGGACTCTTGGGACCATTTTTATCTTCTTCCATAGTACTCTTCATTTTTCTTCGGCAATTCTTTACTTTATGTCCTTCCTTCCTGCACGTAAAACATTTCGTTGTCCCATTGAGACACTTTCCTGGGTGTCTCTTTCCACATTTCCTGCATGATGAAAATTGAGGGTTCTTTTCTCCATGGTCTCCATTGCTGGAGCTCTTATCATTTATCACCTTTCTCTTCCTTGTTGAGTCTGGGAGTTGGTTAATATATATGTTGTTGATCATATTTTTGGAAAACTGATTTGGCATAAAGACGATATCTTTTACGCCTATCAACATTCCATTTTGTTGCTCATTGCCACCACCGTTCCCATCTTGTACATCATTCTCAAAGTCACTATGACTTCCTTGGAATCCAGCCATTGACTAAAACCATAAAGCATTGTGTGAGTAATAGTAGTCGTAAAATCATTTAGAGATTAAAATGTCACCATATTCTCAATTTGAAACATATTAGGATTAACCAAGGTCATTTACTCTCATCTTATATATATATTAATTTAATTGGTTTGTAAAGAAAATGTAAATTATCCTAAGCATATCCCCCGGGAGTGTCGTAACCAAGAGTGCAGCAAGGCCCGTTGTCGTGCACCAGTTCCCGTTCGAGTCTAGCTCAAAGCGGTGTTTTCGGGTTTTACCCCTAGGTACATCTGTGCCAGAGCCACCTCTACCTGCTCGTATCCAGACAGGGATGTATTGCTCGGAAAACTCACAAAATCTCTACAATACCAAAATTCTAGGAAGTTCTTTTATACTAATCCTCAAAGTTCATCTTAGGTCTACGTGCTCTAATCAGAGTTTATATAAATCTAGCTACCAAGGTTTGTACTAAACTTCCTCTGATACCAACTGTAACGCCCCGACCCTAATTACCTAGAGTCGGTGCATTATTACTTAACATTGGCATGATCATGAGAAAGATCAAGTCTCGAAAGACCGATTAGTTTAGTAGCCTTGGAATAACTAGATACATCCATAAATTTTTACATTACATCATAAAAAAAACATCTTGTCTTCATATCCCCTCATACTATCCCTGCAGGTCATTCATAAATTACTTCTTCATAATCCTGGGAAAAATAAAACATTGAAAGGGGTGAGCTCGGATGCTCAGTAAGGATAACATTATAGCAGAAGCTTTCATAAATAAGCATAAACACTTAAGGCAATTTATAACTAAAACAAAAGCCTTTTAAATTTAAACTTCAGCATAAAATGGCGAAGGTAAAATGAAATAATGCCATTTACTTACTCACATGGATATTCTACTAGTCGAATGATCACATGAAATATCAATAACCACTTTCATAATGATGGAATGCATAATGCCAGACTATCATAACCACATAGCCAAGGCCTCGTGCCAAGACTACAAATAAGATTTTGCCAAGGCCTTGTGCCAAGACACTAGTTTGTCTCATGAGACCTACCGATGCATCGAGGAGCTATAGAGGGCTCCACCCGTCACTTATTAATTCCAATGCATTCCTCATATGAATAGGTTTAAGCATAAAATAAACATTCGTATTAAAACTAGCATACGAAATGTCAATACTTTAACCACAAACCATGAATGGTATAAAAATAGAACATCCACAGTCAAATATAACTCATTTGATACAATATGGAAGATTTTATTGTATCACATTAACCTCAATCATGAATAATGAAGGATGTTGACATAGATGAAAATAATCATCAAAACTATTTGAGAGAAATATCCCCCTTTTCTTGAAAACATTTAAAAGTCACACTATTTGTCAAGAAGCCATTTAAAAATAGATTTTTGAATCAAAGTGTCCCATACCACTTTGAAACTTTTTTAAAAGGAGTTTTAATTTCTAAACTTTAATGTCCATATAAATAAATCCTTGAAACCATTTTTAAAACATGGACATTAATGAGAAAGATTTATATGAATAAGTCTTTAAAACATTTAAAAATGGTATTTTAGTTAGAGATTCTAACCAAAAGAGAGACAATTGAATACAAATAATTAAGGTAATCAGAACTTTGTAATATCATGAGAATAAAGGGATTCATGATATACTACTTCAAAGTACTTTATATACACCACATAAAAGTGATTTGGTGTATATCAACAAAGAAGTCTCAATGGAATGTAAATTGAGATGAAATCTCTCATAAAGGCTATATCATTAGGTTAAGGATAAATCAACGACATAATTATGTGTGACAAATATAAATACACTAAATATGATTGGATATTCAGTGTAAAACAATCAAAGGATATTCACACATATTCTTGTAAAAACAACACCAACGAATTGGATGTTTAACTCAACAAATGGTGAATGAGTTAAAATTACTCTTATCAAATTCATATCAATGACTTGAGAATTACCAATGAGTGATTATGTGTATCAAACGTATATCCACAGGAAGGGGAGTGGAAATTATGACATAATCAAATGAATAGTGATTCCACACATAATCATGGAGTAATATAATCAATGAAATATGCGTAAAGCCAAATGAGTGGGAATTGAAATCTCAAATTCCCTTATCGATTAGGTAACATACGAAACATACACCCATGAAAGAAGTATCATACCATGATGATGTAAATACCCATAAATTAAAGTATATTACACAATGAATACAATCATGGGCAGTACACATACACCACATGCAATAATTAAGTGGTGATCAATGGAAATCTCACGAAATTAAAAGTGAGATAAGGAACTCCTTACCACGTTAATCAACTGAGTCGTATGGCCAAAAGTTAATAACCACCAAATTATTTACAGAATAACATGAATATAAAGACAATCATGATAATATATATATCAAATGGCAGTACACAATACACCACTTTCAATAATTTAGTGGCGAACAATGGAAATCTCACGGAATTGAAAGTGAGATAAGAGAATCCCTTACTTTGTACTTTTTCCTTGGTCGATGGTAGGTTTACCTCCTGTATAATGGTGAAATAATTGTTATTGAATAATACAAGAATCATTTACTTTAATATGATATCATATATGATCTTTTAACATTGATTTGTTAATAATATCTTAGTATTAACGTCGTTTCGGGTGTTAACTTACTCATTTTCTTTTATATGTTTTGTTACATAAGTCATGTTTGTTGTATCTTATTCATATCCAGAATGATATCAAGTCCTTAAACATCATTTTTAAATCATTAAATGATAATTATACTTGAATGGATACGATGGAGAATGAATCTCATCGCGTTCGTGGAGACGGTAGTCCGTACGTACACACGAACGCTACTTCCATTTAATTTTTTATTTTAAAAGAATCGAATCCAAATGATACATAGGTATATTACTATTCCAGTATAATATAATATTTTATATATGATACTTAAGTTCATTAACACCATCCTTTATACGTTCCATGTGTGGTATGAACGAGTCATATCATTTTAAGGGGGCGGTAGTCCGCACATCCTCAAATTAAATTATCGTATGTATATACAACATGAAACGAATAATGGTATGAAATAAAATGGAATTACAGAAGCTTGTATATAAAATATATATCATTAATATCATATTTAATTACAGTGCCATCATAATGGCCACCATGAGAGGCGGTAAGATGTTTTTGAACAATCATCGTTTCGTGAGGCGTTAGTTATCCATCCACAGAAACATTACGTTCATCATCCATTAGATGGAGTTGTGTGTATGTGTAGTTTGAATACTTCTTATAACAACATCCTAGTATATTGAGGATACTGTTGTTGTTACAAAAGAAGGGAAATAAAAAGAGTTTGGGGGTTGAAGAAGCAAAATAAATGAAAATAATTTAAGAGAAATCGTTACCTTTAATTTAGGTAACTCACTTTGGTTGGAACCAAAGGACTTGTTGAAATGATTTCTGGCTAAGGGGAAGCTTCAAGGAGGAGGAGAGGGATGTGGGGAGCTTATTTGGGAAGAGTTTGGACGAGCCAAGTGGCTTGAGAGGTGTGAGGAAAAGAGAAGGTGGAGTGCCCTTTTATAAGAGGGGTGAGGGGCACCTTTGGAAAAGCTAGAAATATTAATTTATAATAAATTCATATTCTGTTTCCAAAGGCTCCAAAGTTGACTATTCAAAGGATGAGGTGGGGATAGGTCGAAAACAACTCATCCAATAGAATTTAGACAGGTTTGGGTACTTATATTAACCTTATCTTTAAGTATTAACTCTAAGTTAATTAGTTTCACTTTTACAATGTCTCTTTGTATGTTTATATAATATGGTTAATAAACTTACTATATACATCCAAGAGACCCCCAAGTGGTCCATTAATGATTAACCTATCATTATATAAGTCTCTTGGCCGAACCTTAGATTTTTAGGAATTTAATATCAATTAATAATATAATATTTGTTTTAAGAACTCTTTTATGTCAATTTTGACACTATTCATTAGTTGATTTTTGTGAAACTCATAAAAGATTGATTATTTCGAACAAAGTCAATTAAATCAATCCTAATATATCATATTATCCTAGAAAATTATTTTAATTCATTAAAAGTGTCATATTATATTTATTTGGGTATTTATAAAATCAATTATTTTAATTTTTCACTATTATAGTAATTACTTCATCATCATTGTGTCATTAATATTTTACATTATTTGATGTCTAAAAAGTATAAATAAAATATCATTATGTAGGAAATCTTTTTATCTTTCTAATGAATATTTATAATCTAAAATCCAACATTTATAACCCTATGTAACAATTGTTTTGCTAAAAGATATATGCTTGTGTCATTTTTGTATTCATTTTAACTTAATTAATATAAAGTGTCATTATCACTTACAAGTGGATCCATGGGGTCCCAAAATTGACCCAAAGATGCCCATGGTCGACCATGTATCAAAAAATAGGGTTAAGACACGTTTTAGGGTAATTTAGTATTATTATAATATTATTTGTTTAACCCTTATTTACCGGATTTACCCTTAACCATGGTAAATAAAATATTTACCGCAGTAATTATTCAAAATGTCTAAAAATAAAAGTTACCTATTTACACAATTTGAACATCCTGATTCCAAATATGGAATCCATTTTTCTAAATTCAAAACACATAAGTGGCAGAAATTAATTTAAAATTAATTCCCGCTGTCAAAACAAAAAGCGTGTTTTTAAGAGATAATAACTATCAAAAGATTGACACTTGTTTATGTTCGGTTTAATTGTAAAATTATGTCCAATGACCAACATTATATTAAATGGTAAAAATATATTCTAAATATACTTTAAAACCACTCAAATTCACAATTTATCACTATTAATTATTTTGATTAAAAAAGTTGTTTTTAATTAAAATTTAGTAATTTTCACTATTCATCAAAATACAAAAGTTATCCGAAATGTACCAAAATTTCACCCTAGGCTAATTTCAATATTCCGAATCCAAAAATGAAGTCCATTTTGAAATATAAAATATATATAATTTCAAAAAGTAGGTATTACTATTCATAACGGCTAGTTTGATTGGTTGTGGTGTGTTAAAATCTCGAAGTTGCGTACAATGCACGTCATTGCATTATTCGAAAGGAAACATACCGAGGAAGCTTGGGGTGTTACATTTTATGTATAATTTTTTAGGGTTTATGTTGCGTTTTCTGGGTTTATGTAGCATTTTTAGGGGTGATGTAGCGTTTATGTTGCATTTTTTGGGTTTATGTAAGGTTTTTCGGGTTCGTGTAGTGTTTTTATGGTTTATGTTGTGTTTTTTGGTTTTATGTAGCTTTTTTTAATGTTTATGTTGCGTTTTTTATGGTTTATGTTATAGTTCTAGGGTTTATGTAGTGCTTTTTGGGTTTATGTAGTGTTTTTTGGGTTTATGTTTCATTTATTGGGTTTATGTTGCGTTTTTTGGGTTTATATTGCATTTTTAGGGTTTATGTAACATTTTTTGGGTTTATGTATCTATTTTTTTCCTTTTTTAGGGATTTAATTACTGCTTATGGTTTGTAGTGGTTTTTAGGGGTTTTAAGGGTTGTTAACGGGTGTTTATGGTCTTTATGGTATTTGATGGGTTTTCAATGGTTTTTTTTGGGGGGGGGGGTTTAAGGGTTTATTTTTTATTTTGGGATTGATAGGGGTTGTTAGGTTTTTTTAGATTGTTTTAGGGTTTGTTTGGGTATTGTAGTGGTTTTTAGGGATTCTGTAATGTGTTTTGGTGTTTTTTGTGTTCTTTAGGGTTTTTTAGTTTTCTTAAAAGTTTATTATGGCTCTTTAGAGTTTATTATGGTTCTTTATGGTTTATTAGTGTTCTTTAGGATTTTTTATGGTTTATTAGCATTTTTTATTGTATATTAGGGTTTTATTGGGATTTTGTAGGCATTAATATATTTTTCTAGGGTTTATCCACATTTTTAGAGTTATTTAGGATTTATTAGGGTTTCTTAGGGTTTATTTTATTTATTAGGGTTTATTAACGTGTATTTGGGTTTATTACAATTTATTAGGGTTTATTTTGATTTGTTAGGGTTTATTTTGTTTATTAGGGGTTTGTTATGGTTTGTTTCAGTTTGTTACGATGTATTTGACATTGTTAGGATTTGTTACAATTTATTTGGGGTTGTTAGGGTTTTTTACGATTTATTATGGGGTTATTAGGGTTTGTTAGGGTTTATTAGCTGGTTGTAGGGTTTTGTACGCTATTATTTGGATGGTTTTGTAGTGTTTTGTCTGGTTTGTTTTGGTTTTTAGTGATTATTCAGATTTATTATGGTCCAATAGTGTTTTGTATTGTATATTAGGGGTTTTAGGCCATTTGTAGCATTTATTAGAGTCTAATAGGGGTTTTTAGGGTTTATTACAGGTTATTATGATTTATTAGTGTTTATTAGGGTTTTAGGGTTTAATAGTGGGTTTCAGGTGTTATTTGGGTTTATTAGTGGTTCTTAGGGGTTATTACTGGTTGTTAGGGTTAGTTAGGTTTTGTTAGGGTTTGTTAGGACGTGAGTTATTCTATTATCGGACACGTTATTATTATCATTATTATCATTATCATTATTGTCATTATCATTATTATAATTATCATTATTGTTATTACTATTACTATTATTATTATCATCATCACATACAAATTCATATGCACATGCATTATTATTTATTATTTATTATATATTATTTATTTCCATGCACGTGCATATGTTGTTGTTGTCGATATTATTATTATTATTACTATTATTATTTTTATCATCACATGAGAATGCACATGCACGTCCATTATTATTTATTACCATGCACACGCACATGCAATGCAGCTAAATTATTCTATTATCACATGCATTTTTATTGTTATTGTTATTATTACTATTATTGTTATTATTTTTATTATCATCAAATGAAAATGAAAATGCATGTGAGTTATTATTTATTACTATACACACACACATTCAATACATGTGCGTTATTCTATTATCACATACGCTATTAATATTAATATTACTATTATTGTTATTATTGTCATCACATTCGCTATGAGTTATTATTTATTATCATGCACTTCACATGCAATGCACTTGTGTTATTCTCTTATCACATGCATTGTTCTTGTTATTATTATTATTATTATTACTATTATTATTATTATTATTATTATTATTATCCTTTCATGCACAAGCACAAGAGCAAGCACATGTATTATTATTTATTTTTTATTACCATGCATGTGCACATGAAATGCACACATGTTATTTTATTATCACATATATTGTTATTCTTACTGTTATTATTATTATTGTGGTTGTTGTTGTTGTTGTTATTGTTATTATCATCACATACAAATGCACATACGAATGCACATGAAAATACATAAACACACACATTCAATGCACATGCATTATTCAATTATCACATGCGTTATTATTATCATCATCATCATCATCATCATCATCATCATCATCATAATCATCGTCATCACATGCAAGTGCAATGAATGTATGTTATTATTTTTTACCATGCACGTTCACACGTAATGCAAATGCAATATTCTATTATCACATGCATTGGTACTACTACTATTATCACTACTACTACTGCTCTTGTTATTATTATTATCATCACATGAAAATGAAGATGCACGTGCGTTATTATTTATTATTTATTACCATGCACGTGCATATGCAATGCACTTGTATTATTCTTTTATTATTATTATTATTATAACATTTTTTATTATTATCTTTATCATTATTATTATCATTATCACATACAAATCCACATGCATGTGCATTGTTATTTATTATTAATTACCATACACCTGCAAGCATTATTAATATTGTTATTATTACAATTAGTGTTATTAATATTATTATCAAATGTAAATGCACATGCACATGCTTGTGAAATCTTATTTACTATTATTTATTTAATATTTACTACTATGCATGTTCCCATGCAATGCAATTGTGTTATTATATTATTATTATTGTTATTATTATTGTTTGTATCATCAATTACAAATGTACATGCACGTGCATTATGGAATATTATTTATTACCATGCATGTTCAAGCATCATTATTGTTGAACCCTCTGGGAATCTAGTTGTTTTATTATATTTTGATAATCCCAATTATGATTATTTTGTATATTGATAATCCCTATTTGATCAATGGTTAAATACTTATTTGGGAATCTAGCTACTTATTTGCTTCAAGTATTGTTCTATTATTTTATGTTTAAATACTAGTCTTTCGGTTACTGGATGTTTGTACACTCTGACTTAACCTATTCTGCCAATAGAATGCTTAAACAGAACAGAGCTACCGATACAGTTAAGTCTACCGCTACGTGAGAGCTACCATTACAGAACATAGCTACCGATACACACAAGTCCACCGATATGTTGAAGCTACCATTATCAAAGGAAGTCTACCGATACGTAAAGATCACCGTTATGAAAAGCCTACCGATATGTGAAAGTTACCGATACAGACAAGTCACTGATACATCAAAGTCTACAGCTACCAATAGAGACTTACCGCTACCGATATAAGACAAGTCTACCACTACCGATATAGAGTCACCGCTACCAATATAAAGCTACTGATATAAGACAGACTTACCGCTACCGAGACAGAGCTACCGCTACTGATATAAGAAGGTTACCGTTACATCAAAGCCTACCGATACTCGAAGGTCACCGATATGAAAGTCTACCGATACGCGGAAGGTTACCGATATACTAAGTCTACTGATATGAAAAGGTTACTGATAGAAAGGCTATCGTTACTCAAGTATACCGTTACACAAGATGCTACTGTTACTCAGGCCTACCATGACATCTACCTACCGATATCAAAGCTACCGTTCCAGAGACAGAATCTGGCACTGCTTTAATTTATTTATCATTATTTAATCTAACCAACGGTCATATCAGGTATATTTTAATACACTGACATTTATTTAATGTGTGGTGTTGGATTTTAGGGAACCGTACCTCGTACCCGCAAAAAGAAATCATTTCTTTTGCGGGAGATCGTGATTTAAATGGATGAAGGATGTGCTGCTACAAAAAGAGGGAATAAACATAGAGACATACATACCACGAGGTGTGCTGGAAGAACAACCGAATGTGAATACAAAGAGACGACTGAACTTACACGAAGAACTCATACATTACTGCATACCTGTGAAGAGATGAGAACGAGAACATAACACAAGAACTTCATCGACTTCCTTTTCTCTGTCTCTACACCTGGAAGTCAAGGAAGCAGACGACACTCTGTTTTCCAGACAAAAACCAGAAGAGGACTCCGAACCAATTCTGATCATTCCAAAGGAGTCCAAAGCTGCACCGCAATCACTAGAGCCATTTCTAAACTCTAAATCTTTGCCTCTGTGATTTACTTTTTACATTTCGAGCAGTGTGTGTCATCTGTTGTATTTAACACGCACACTGTCTCCTGTACTTTAACTGGAGGATCTGTAAATCCTCACTCAAACTCTTACATCTTTTATTTCCCACTGGGATAGTGGTAGAAGTCATGCATGACCTGGACAGCTGGTTTGCTGTTGTTTTTGTTCCCACGGATAACAGTGGTAGAGGTCTTGGACCTGTACAGTTATATACTGTTGTAAACCCCGATCCAGGGTGCTGATCACTTTTATATAAAGTTTTGATAGGACTAAGTCTCAGCTTGAGACTAAACCTCTTGGTTAAACCTGATGTGCTTATTTATTTTCAAAGTTTGTTTTTATTCCGTTGTAACCTACTTTATATCCAAACCTGTTTTAAAGTCACTTTGATAATTAAACTCGCAAGTGTTTATATTAATTGTAAATCAGTATGTTAGTTTCAAAAGTTAATCAATTCTTCTGATTTGATTAACTGGGAAATAATCAATCCTTTGAGAACCTAACAAAACCTTTATTTTGATATAAATTCACTACAGTTTAATTCTGTGTTTTATTTGGGGGATTTTAAGACAAAGTTTTTAAACAGAAATTTTAAGTGGAACTCAATTCACCTCCCTCTTGAGTGTCCAATCCGACCAACAATTGGTATCAGAGGCTGTTTACATATTTTCTAAAGTACTCTGTTTTTCAACTGTGATTTTAGTTGTATTTTAAAGTTCTTAAAATTTCTGTTATTTCTAAATTTTTATCTCTTTAAAATATTTGCATTAAGTAAGTTATCATGGATAACAGACTTGAAGGTGTTTCTACCAATAGACCACTATTTTTCAATGGAACTAACTATGCTCAGTGGAAAATCAAGATAAAAATTCATTTAGAGAGCATGGGTTTTGATATTTGGACTGCTATAGAATCAGAATATAAAATACCTACTACTGTTAGATATACTTGGAATGAAGCTACTAAAACAGCCTAAAATAATAATTGTAAAGTTATGAATGCTCTGTACTGTGATTTAGGAGATGAGGAATTTAATAGAATATCTGCTTGTAAAACTGCTTATGAAATTTTGGATACCTTAGCTGTTTCTCATGAAGGAACAACTAATGTTAAGGAAATGAGATTGAACACTTATACTATTAAGTATGATAATTTTAAGATGAAGCCTGATGAACCCATTTCTGACATGTATCTCAGGTTCAACGAAATTGTCAACACAATGACCTCACTGGGAAAGGATGTTCCATCAAAGGATCAAATCATACGAATTCTGAGATTTCTACCTGAAAAATGGAGAGGAACTTCTATCTCAATTAGAGAATCGTGTGATATTGGTGAACTGCCAGTTAAGGAACTAATTGCCAAGCTAATGATGTATGAAGAAGAACTTAAGGTAAATAAATAAGAAGAAGATGAACCTAGAAGGAAGTCAGTTGCTTTCAAGACTTCAACTTCAAAGAACAAGGATAAGGAGAAGCTTCAAGCTATAAATGAGAGTTCAAGCTGTGGAGATAGTGAAAGTGATTCTGATAGTGATGCTGAGATGGCTCACATTACCAGAAGGTTTAAGAAGTTTTATAGGAAGAAGAAGTTCTTTAGAAAATCAAATTACAAAGGTAAGTATGATAGCAAGGGTCATTGGAAGAAGGATTGGAAAAAGCCAGATAAAAGTGATGAAGTTGTCTGCTATGAGTGAAAAAGAAAAGGACATATAAAAGTAGACTGTCCGAAACTGAAGTACAAGAAGAAGTATGAATAGAAGGACAATAAGTATAAGAAATCCATGAAGGCTACCTGGAGTGATTCTAAGGATAGATCCAGTGAATCTAAAATTTCTGAAACTGAACACAGAAATAACGAAAACATGTGTTTTATGACAAACACATCTGAGGTAACAGCTGAAACTCCTTCTTTAAATTCATATTATTCTAGAGATGATTCTGACTCAGAAAACATGTCAAAAACTGAACTGTTTGAATATTGTGATATGTTAGAAGACACCTGTAATGAGCTGAAATACAAATACAAAGGTTTAATGAAACAGTATGCTTTAACTGTTAAACCTAAATCTGATCTTGATATTGAAATAGAAAATAATGCTCAGTTGCTAAAAGAGAATACTGAACTAAAATTATCTAATGAGCAACTTAAGAAAGACTTAGAAAAGTTCACAAATGGTAAAGATACTCTTACTCAGATTCTAGGTAAGCAAATAACACCTAGATACACTACTGGTATCGGATACCAACATGGACAAAGGAAAATTACCAAAACTAGAATTATTCCTAAATCTGGACCGAATGTTGCTAGTTCTAGTTCTGGAAGTTCATATACTTCAACTAGTTATATTCATAGTTACAGAACCAATAATGTTTATCTTTCAAAATATGTCGATTCTACAAATTTTACGAGAACCATTAGACAAATTTGGGTACCTAAAGTTTTATTTGCTAACCAGTCTGGACCCAAGAAAATCTGGGTACCAAAATAATTTCCTATCTAAATCTGTGTTGTAGGGAACCTGCTTGAAGAGATCCTGTAGAAAGACATGGTATTTGGACAGTGGATGTTCAACACATATTTCAGGAGACTTCTCATGCTTCAAGAGTTTAGTAAACGTTGATGGAGGGTTTGTCACATTTGTTGATAACTCTAAAAGGAAAATCATCGGCTTAGGCCAGATTGGTAACACTGACTCAGTATTAATTTCTAAAGTTTTATTCGTTGATGGACTGAAATATAATCTGTTAAGTATTTCTCAACTATGTGATGATGGTTTTTATTTTAAATTTGAAAATGATTCTTGCAATGTTTTTAATTCTAAAAATGATTTAGCATTTTCTGCCTTACGAAATGAAAATGTTTATGCTGTAGATTTAAATTCTTTTGATATGAAAAATATTACTTGTTTAAATGCCTTTCATAAAGAGTCTTGGCTTTGGCACAGATGATTAGGACACTGCAATGTACATTCACTTAGAAAACTTACTAGGAAGAACTTAGTTAGAGACCTACCAAAACTTGAATTCCCAGCTGATAATGTTTGTAATACCTGTCAAAAGGGAAAGCAACATAAAGTTTCTTTCAAATCAAATAAAGAAGTGTCAACTTCTCAACCTCTCGAGTTTGTTCACATGGATTTGTTTGGACCTTCTAGAGTTTCTAGTTTAAATGGGAAGCACTATGTCAATGTTCTAGTAGATGACTATTCTAGATATACTTGGGTATATTTTCTAGCTCAAAAAAGTGAAGCATGTTCTTACTTTGTTAAATATTCCAAGTCTGTAGAAAATATTGGTGGACTTAAGATCAAAACCTTGAGAAGTGATCATGGTCCTGAGTTTGAAAATCATGAGTTTGAATCCTACTGCTCACACAATGTCTATAGTCACAATTTCTCTGCCCCTAGGACACCCCAGCAGAATGGTTTAGTGGAAATGAGGAATAGAACCCTTCAGGAAATTGCTAGAACCATGCTCAATGAGTATGACCTACCTATTTATTTTTGGGCTGAAGCTGTAAATACAGCTTGTTATGTTATCAATAGAGTCTTAATCAGACTTGTTCTTAAGAAGACCTCTTATGAGTTGTGGAACCACAAGAAACCTAAGGTTAACTACTTCAGAGTTTTTGGTTGCAAAGTCTTTATTCTTAACACTAAAGATAATCTTGACGAGTTTGCATCCAAGAGTGATGAAGGAATTTTCCTAGGTTACTCTATTTCTAGTAAAGCTTATAGAGTTTTCAATAATAGAACCAAATGTGTGGAGGAATCTGTTCACATCAAATTTGATGAAACTGATCCACATGAACCTAAGACCTCTCTTGAAAATCTTGAAGATGATATCTCTGTTTTGAACCTTAATGATAAAAACAGTGGACCTGTAGTTAAAACATCCAATTGTGGAAATTTTCCAGAACCTGCTTCTGTTGAACCCCAACCTATAGATGAACCTGAAATCTCTATTCCTACCTTTTCTAGACCAACTAGGACTCTAAAGAACCATCCTTTAGATGCTGTTGTAGGTAATTTAGATACAGGAACACAGACTAGAGCTTCTCTAAGAAATCAGGTTGAACATCAAGCTTTTCTTTCAAAGTTAAAACCTAAAAGTATCAATGATGCTATTAATGATGAATTTTTGGCAATGGCTATGCAAGAAGAACTAAATCAATTTGAATGAAATAAAGTCTGGGAATTAGAAGAAAGACCTAAGGACACTTTAACCATAGGCACAAAGTGGGTATTTAGAAACAAAGTTGATGAATCTGGAAACATCATTAGAAACAAAGCTATGCTAGTTTCACAAGGTTACAATCAAGAAGAAGGAATTGACTATGAGGAAACCTTTGCTCCTGTAGCTAGATTAGAGGCTATTATGATCTTACTTGCTTTTTCATCACATCTGAATTTCAAGTTATATCAAATGGATGTGAAAAGCACTTTTTTAAATGGTTTTATTGTTGAAGATGTTTTTTTAGAACAACCACCTGGTTTTTCAAATCCTCACTTTCAAAATCATGTTTTTAAACTTTCTAAAGCTTTATATGGTTTAAAACAAGCTCCAAGAGCTTGGTATGAAAGACTTACAAATTTTATTATTTCAAAAGGATTTACAAAAGGAATTGCTGATCCCACTCTTTTTATAAAAAGGATTTCAAAATATGTTTTAATAGTACAAATCTATGTTGATGATATTATTTTTGGATCTTCGAAAAATTCTTTATGTACTGATTTTTCAAAGGTTATGCAAAATGAATTTGAAATGAGATTAATGGGAGAGATTAAGTATTTTCTTAGATTTCAAATATTTCAAACTAAAGATAGAATTATCTTAAATCAAAGTAAATATACTAAGGATTTATTAAAACATTTTTGGTTTGGATAGTATTAAAGGAAGCAATATACCTATGAGTACCACCTGTAAATTGGATATTGATGAAACTAGGAAACCAGTTGACCAAACTAATTACAGAGGTATGATTGGGAGTCTACTTTATCTTACTGCTAGTCAACCTGATATTATGTTTAGTGTATGTATGTGTGCTAGATTTCAAGCTAACCCTAAAGAGTCACACTTACTTGCTGTTAAAAATATTTTCAAATATCTTAAAAGTACTGCCAATTTGGGACTGTTTTACCCAAATGAACAATCATTTGATTTAATAAGTTATTCAGATGCTGAGTTTTCTGGATGCAAGTTAGATAGAAAGAGCACATCTGGAACATGTCATTTACTTGGAAAGTCCCTAGTGTCATTTTGAAGTAAGAAACAGAACTCAGTTGCATTATCTACTACTGAAGAAGAGTATATAGCTGCTGGTAGTTGCTGTGCACAGATTCTGTGGATGAAACACACTTTACTGGACTATGGATTTAATTTTAAACATGTTTCAATTAACTGTGACAACACTAGTGCGATTAACATATCTAAGAACCCTGTGTCTCACTCTAGAACGAAAAACATTGATGTTAGACACCACTTTTTAAGAGATCATTATCAAAGAGGTGATATAACACTTGAATTTATAGGCACTGAACTCCAATAAGCTGATATTTTCACTAATTCTTTAAGTTCAGAAAGATTAAGTTTCATTAGACATGAATTAGGAATGATAACTTACCCTTAAACCATTAGAAACCTCTCCGTTAGAAACCTCAAAGTTAGAAACCTCACCGTTAGAAACCTCACAGTTAGAAACCTCAGCGTCAGAAACCTCACCATTAGAAACCTCACCGTTAGAGAAACCTCACCATTAGGAGACCTCACCATTAGAGAATTCTCACCGTTAGATAATCCTCACCGTTAGAGAAACCTCACCATTAGGAGATCTCACCATTAGAAGACCTCACCGTTAAGAGACATTACCGGTGCATCTCGCGCTGTTTTAAACTTCTGTATTTAAGGCCGAGACTTCGAAATTTTTATTTATTTATTTTATTTGTGGATCCTAAATGATATTAAACCAAGTCTAGACTTCACTCAATCTCACCGCGAACTCATCTGTTCGAATCCCACCAACCTAACCCTCTCAAGCCGTAAAACCCTAAACCTCGAATCTATAATGGCCCGCGTCAAGAGACCCCAGGTTACAGATGGGAGTGATGAGCCGCAAGCGAAAAGACAGAAAGCAACGAATGCTAGTACCAGTGGAAGTGGAAGTGGAAGTATCTCTCGAAGGAATCCAGTAAACCCTCATCTCTCAAAGCGAGAGATTGTCGTTGAGAAAGAATTATGTGCAGAATGGCTCATGGAGAGAAATTCCTTGGTTCTTAAAGTTTTAGAAGAACAAGGTTGGACCGAGTGCTTAGCGAATAACAATGGACCTTATTATCCAGGACTGGTGAAACAGTTCTATGAATTTGTTCGTTTTGAGAAGACTGAAGAAGAAAGCGGAATGATTACTTATGTGAATGGACAGGAAGTTTCTTTTACTTCAGTGGAATGGGATGGGAACTTAAGAGTTCCGCATGAAGGAGATTGTGCTTTCTATTCAAAATCTATTCCCTCAACCAGTGATGTGTTTAATTATGAAGATTCTTTGTTAGAGCTGACAGGATATGGAACTCCTAGAAAGGTCATCGCTATAGAGATTACAGGGGAGGATAAACTAATTTTCAAGTTCATTCATCATGTGATTAGTCCAAGGAGAGGAGACTTTGCTACACTGAGATTCCAAGACATTAATTTGCTACATCTGTTGAAGCATGGAGTTAAGGTAAATCTGTGTAGATTGATTATGATTCAGATTGAGGATATGACTAGACCGAAGTCTAAGTCAAATGCACTGTTCTTCTAAAAGTTTATTTCTATGTTGATGAAAGAAAAGGAGGTGGCTGGACCTCAGGATGAAATGATAGTAGTTGAGGATAACTTCTGCATCACCAGGACTACCTGTAAATACATGAAAGTCAGTTGGAATCCTTGGAAGAAATCATGGGTTAATGATAATGGAAAAATCTATGACATGTATAATCTTGTGGATCATCCTTCTAGACCAAAGGATGTGAGGGATCCTGGTCTTGGACTAGATGAGCAAGAACTGGTCTACAGTGATAATGAAGCTGAGGAGGAAGAGACATCGGTCGGGTAAGGAGGAGACCCTGATTTTCCTCCTAGTCCTTTGCCTCAAAATATCTCTTATGGAGTAGCTAGCCCTCCAGAAGAACTACCAAGAAGAGAAACTATTTTGAAGGACTATGACACTGAGACTGAGGAAGAAGAACAAGAATCATGTCAGTATGTTGTTAAGGACACCTCTGAAGAGGATGAGGCAACTGAATCCAATCATGTTTTTAATGAATAAAAGGAGGCTTCTGGTGAAGCATATGATAAGGAAAATGAAGAAGAAGAGCTCAGTTTGAGCCCTATGATAGACAGTACTTTCAGGACAATGCCTGATCAAGAAGGATAAGCTGCATCTGTTGATGAGAGATTCATTGATGACTTAGAACAAATGGCTATTGAATCTGCTGCAGTTGTAGAAGAAGTTGCAGAATTACCTCAGGAAGAACCATTGGAGGAGATACCTCAGGAGAATGTTCCAAGTGAGGGGCAGAATCTTGGTTCAGTATCAGTGCTATATGACATTGAAGGTTGGACATCAGATCCAGGATATATGGTTCTTGGACTTTCTTATGGAGATTCGGATGAGGAAGACCAGCCCCAAAAGGAATCAGTTATCCTACCTGCTGTGGCTAAAAATGTGGCAACTAAGGAGGACCTTGAGTCCTTAAATGCTGAATGGAAAGAAGCATTAAGGTAATCAGTGGACGATATGAAGAAAAGTATGGTTGAAGAGATGAAAAGAGTGGATAAATCCCTTGAGTTATCCATTGGATATGGTGTATCCAGTCTTGTGAAAGAAATGATGGATGAAATTAAAGTGTTCCACACTCAGATTGAGAGTTGGACAGGAGTTGTAGTTGCCTTGAGACAATCAATTGCTTCTCTGACTGCCATGAACAGCTCTCAAACCCAAGTGCACACTGATATCAGATATATCAAAGAGGTAGTCAAGAAATTTGTGGAAGTTTTTGAGGCCTTTAAGAAGTCAGTCAAAGAACATATGAATAGTCAGGATACACTTGTTCAGAAGGTAGTGAGTAGTCTGGCTCAATCCTTCAAGGAGACAGTGGCCTTCTCAATGAAACCTCTTCCCTCATCTAGCTCCAGTGTGAACCTTGACCAGATCCACACTATTATTCAGGATGAATTGGCTAAGGCCAGTCCCAGTGGTGCATCAGATACTCAGATTCTTGCTATCACTAGGGAAGTTAGTAGTTTTTTTCGTGATCACCTGCGGGCAGCTACTGATTCTCAAGAGGCAATCAAGAATAAGGTGGATGCTTATTTTGAAAAGGTTTATACCAAGCATCAGCTGACCAACCATTTCAAGATCTTACTGGAAAATATGAAGTTGCCTCCAGTTACCCAAGACTTCAGAGAACAGGTTAGTTAGCTCAGGGAGCTTACTCCTGCTTTGGATAAATTCATTGAAAATCGAGATGATTTTGTGTCTGCAATGGAGAGCGGAGGAAGCATTATAATGGATTTCAAAAACTTGTTACTGCCCTTCATTCATGTGGATGCAAGACCTGCAATTTTACCTCCTACCCTTCTCGCTTCTGCCTCTAGGAGTACCCCACAATTGACTCCAGCTCAAGCCATCAGGAGCTTGACACCTATGATCACTCAAAGGAGTACAGATTTTAGATCCGATACAGTTTCTGTAGCTGAACCACCAGTTGTGCTTTCAGCTATTCCTAAGCCTTCTACAGAACCTGACCTTGCAGCCTCTTCTGATCCTAAGGGAAAGACTCCTATTCAAGCGGAGGATTAAGTGTTTCTAGATCTTTTTGATAGGATTCACTTGTATTTTTGTTCTTATTTTATCAGTGTATCTTCTGTATATTAATTAAATTTCTCTTCATTCTCTGCTTTACTGAGTTTCTATTACTTTTTAATTTATTCTTTGCTAGTCTTTATATTTTCTCTGCTACCCTTCTTTTTGTTAATCACAAAGGGGGAGAAAATAAGCAAATGAGCCAATGAGAGCAAATAAGAAATGAGACCTAAGAGTTAACAAAGGGGGAATGAGAGAAAATAAGAAATGAGACCTAATTTCTTTTCCACTTTTTCCTCTGATACTATTTCATTTTTTTAGCATAAGTTGTGATTATCAAAAAGGGGGTGATTGTTGAACCCTCTGGGAATCTAGTTGTTTTATTATATTTTGATAATCCCAATTATGATTATTTGTATTTTGATAATCCCTATTTGATCAATGGTTAAATACTTATTTGGGAATCTAGATACTTATTTGCTTTAAGTATTGTTATATTATTTTATGTTTAAATACTAGTCTTTCGGTTACTGGATGTTTGTACACTCTGACTTAACCTATTCTGCCAATAGAATGCTTAAACAGAACAGAGCTACCAATAGAGTTAAGTCTACTGCTACGTGAGAGCTATCATTACAGAAAAAATCTACTGATACACACAAGTCCAACTATATGTTGAAGCTACCATTATCAAAGTAAGTCTACCGATACGTAAAGATCACTGTTATGCAAAGCCAACCGATATGTGAAAGTTACCGATACAGACAATTCACCGATACATCAAAGTCTACAGCTACTGATAGAGACTTACTGCTACCGAAATAAGTCAAGTCTACTGTTACCGATACAGAGTCACCACTACCAATATAAAGCTACCGATACAAGACAGACTTACTGCTTCCGAGACAGAGCTACCGCTACTGATATAAGAAAGTTACCATTACATCAAATCCAACCGATACTCGAAGGTCACCGATATGCAAGTCTACCGATACGCGGAAGGTTACTGATATACTAAGTCTACTGATATGAAAAGGTTACTGATAGAAAGGCTACCGTTACTCAAGTCTACCGTTACACAAGAAGCTACCGTTACTCAAGCCTACCATGACATCTACCTACCGATATCAAAGCTACCGTTCTAGAGATAGAATCCGACACTGCTTTAATTTCTTTATCATTATTTAATCTAACCAATGGTCATATCAGGTATATTTTAATACACCGAAATTTATTTAATGTGTGTTGTTGGATGTCAGGGAGTCGTACCTCGTACCTGCAAAAAGAAATCATTTCTCTTGCGGGAGCTCGTGCTTTAAATGGATGAAGGATGTGCTGCTACAAAAAGAGGGAATGAACATAGAGACATACATACCATGAGGTGTGCTGGAAGAACAACCGAGTGTGAATATAAAGAGACGACTGAACTTACACAAAGAACTCATACATTACTGCATACCTTTGAAGAGCTGAGAACGAGAACATAACACAAGAACTTAATCAACTACCTTTTCTCTGTCTCTACACCTGGAAGTCAAGGAAGCAGACAACACTCTGTTTTCCAGACAAAAACCAGAAGAGGACTCAGAACCAATTATGATCAATCCAAAGGAGTCCAGAGCTGCACCGCAATCACTAGATCCATTTCTAAACTCTAAATCTTTGCCTCTGTGATTTACTTTTTACATTTCGAGCAGTGTGTGTTTTCTACTGTATTTAACACACACACTGTCTCCTGTACTTTAACAGGAGGATCTGTAAATCCTCACTCAAAATCTTACATCTTTTATTTCCCGCTGGGATAGTGGTAGAGGTCGTGCATGACCTGGACACCTGGTTTGCTATTGTTTTCGTTCCCACAAATAACAGTGGTAGAGGTCTTGGACCTGGACAGTTATATACTGTTGTAAACCCCGATCCAGGGTGTGGATCACTTTTATATAAAGTTTTGAGAGGACTAAGTCCCAACTTGAGACTGAACCTCTTGGTTAAACCTGTTGTGCTTATTTATTTTCAAAGTTTGTTTTTATTCCGTTGCAACCTACTTTAAATCCAAAACTGTTTTAAAGTCACTTTGATAATTAAACTCGCAAGTGTTTATATTAGTTGTAAATCAGTAAGTTAGTTTCAAAAGTTAATCAATTCTTATTATTTGATTAACTGGGAAATAATCAATCCTTTGAGAACCTAACAGAACCTTTATTTTGATATAAATTCACTACAGTTTAATTCTGTGTTTTATTTGGGGGATTTTAAGACAAAGTTTTTAAACAGAAATTTTAATTGGAACTCAATTCACCCCCCTCTTGAGTGTCCACTCCGACCAAAAATTATCATTATCATTATATGTAAATTCAGATACACGTGCGTTATTATATATTATTTATTACCATTCACATGAAAATGCAATGCACTTGCGTTATAATATTATCACATGTGTTATTATTATTTATTCTCATGCATCTGTACACACAATGCACTTGCATTATTCTATTATCACCTGTATTATTATTTATTATTTATTATCATTCATATGCAAATGCACATTCATGTGGACTTTGTTATTATTTATTGTTTATTACCATGCACATGCACATGCATGCACTTGCACATGCACTTGGATGTGCGTTATTATTTATTATTTATTATCATTCACATGGACATGCACATACACATGCAATTCACACGCATTATTATTTATTATTTATTATCATTCACATGCAAATGCGCATGCAAATGCGCATACACGTGCGTTGTGATTTATTATTTAAACCGTGCAGAAGAATATGCACATGCACATGCGTTATTACTACTGTTATTATTAGAGGTATTTTTAGGGATTACTATCATTTTTTAGGATTTTTAGGTGTTATTAACATTTATTATGGTTTGTTAGGGTTTTAGGTTTTTAATGGAATATTAGCATTTTTTAGGGTATGGTGGGGGGTTATTAGGATTTTATTAGGGTTTATTATGGTGTGTCAAGGTTTATTAGGGTTTATTAAGTATTTTTATGGTATTATTAGGATTGAGTTGGGTTTATTAGGGTATATTATGGTATGTTATGGTATATTTGGGTATGTTTAGGATTTATTAGGGTTTATTATAGTTCAATATGCATTATTAAATTTTAAGAGGGTATATTAGGGTTTTTTAGTGTTTAGTAGTGTTTATTTAGGTTTATTAGCACTTTTAAGATTTCTTAGGTTTTATTAGAATTTATTAGGGGTTTTAGGTATTTTTAATGGTATATTTGCATTTTTTTAGGGTTTAGTGGGGTTTATTATAGTTTATTTTGGTGTGTTAAGGTTTATTAGGATTGAGTATGTTATTTTAGGGTTTTATTTGGGTAGAGTCAGTATAATTAAGGTTTTATTAGGGTTTAATAAAGTTAAGTACTGTTTATTAGGGTTTGCTAGGGATTTTTAGGGCTTACTAGAGTTTTTTAGTGTTTTTATTATGTTATATGAGTGTTTTTTAGTTTTTGTTAATATATATGAGGGGTTGTTATGAATATTTAGGTTTTATTTGTGTGTTTTTATTGTTTGTTAGCATTTTTAATGGTTTATTAGCTTTTATCTGAATTTATTATTGTTTATTAGGGTTTCTAGGGATTTTTAATGGTTTGTTTTCTTTTTTTGGTTTTTTGGGGTTTAGTTGTGTTTTATTAGGTTTTGTTATGGTGTGTCAAGGTTTATTCGGGATGGGAAGGTATTTTTAGGGTTTTATTAGTGTTTTATTAAGATTTATTCATTTTTATTAGGGTTTATTATGGATTTTTAGGGTTTATTAGGGTTTGTTAGGGGTTTATTAGTTTTTTTTGATTTATTAGGTTATATTAGTGTTTGTTAGGTCTTTTTAGAAAATATAGCAAGTTTTTATTGTTTGTGAGTGTTTTTTTTGTGAGTGTTTTAGGGTTACATTGGTTATATTAGAGTTTATTATGATTTATTAGGGTTTCTAGGAATTTTTAAGGTATATTAGCTTTTTTTCCTTATTAGGTTATATTAGTGTTTTTAGGTCTTTTTAGGTAATATTGCACGTTTTTATTGTTTGTGATCGTTTTTTATTGTTTGTGAGGATTTTTAGGGTTTATTATGTTATATTAGAGTTTATCAAGGTTTCTAGGGACTTTTTTTGATATACGAGCATTTTTTTCTTTATTTGGGTTGTGAAGGGTTTTATTAGGGGCTATTATGGTGTGTTAAGGTTTGTTAGGGTTGAGTAGGGTTTTTTGGATTTATTTATGGTTTATTAGGGATTTTTATGGTTTTTTGGGGTTTATTAGGGTTTATTAGTGTTTATTAGTGTCTATTAGGGTTGGTTAGGGTTTTTTAGGTTTTCTTAACGTGTTTTAGGGTTTATGAGGTTTTATTATAATTTGTTAGGGTTTATTAGTAATTTTTGGTGTTTTATTAGGGATGAGTAGAGTTTTTTAGGATTTTAGGGATTATAAAGTGTTTTTAGGGATTATTAGAGTCTATTAGGGTTTAAATTTTTACATTTTTTTATATTAGGGTTTAATATTTTTGAGGGTTGTAAAACGTCTTTAGTGTTTATTTAGCATTTTTTAGGGTTTGTGTAGCGTTGTTAGATTTTATGTTGCATTCTTAGTGCTTATGTAACGTTTTTAGTGTTTAGTTAGCAGTTTTAGATTTTATGTATCTTGTTTAGGGTTTGTGTAATGTTTTGAGGGTTTATGTAGCGTGTTTAGGGTTTTGGTTTAGGTTTTATGTAGCATTTTTAGGGTTTTTGTTGCGTTTTCTGGGTTTATGGAGCGTTTTTAGGGGTGATGTAGCATTTATGTGGCATATTTTAGAGTTTATGTAACGTTTTAGGGTTCATGGATTGTTTTTAGGGTTTATATTGTATTTTTGGGTTTTATGTAGTGTTTTTTAATGTTTATGTTGCGTTTTTTATGGTTTATGTTGTTTTTTTAGGGTTTATGTTACTGTTCTAGGGTTTATGTAGTGTTTTTAGGGTTTATGTAGCGTTTTTTGGGTTTATGTTCCATTTTTTAGTTTGTGTTGCATTTTTAGGGTTTTCACGCATTTTTTAGGGTTTATGTAATGTTCTTAGGGTTTATGTATCTATTTGAAGCCGTTTTTATGGTTTTAATGGTTGTTTATGTTTTGTAGTGTTTTTAGGGATTTTAAGGGTTGTTAATGATAGTTTATGGTTTTTTATGGTATCTGATGGATTTTTAATGGTTTTTTGGTTGTTTTAATGGGTTTATTTGTTTTTCTGGGACTGATAGGGGTTGTTAGGGTTTTTTAGTGTGTTTTAGGGTTTTTTGGGTATTGTAGAGGTTTTTAGGGTTTGTTTAATGTGTTTTAGCATTTTTTTGGGTTCTTTAGGGGTTTTTAGTGTTCTTTAGAGTTTAATATGGTTCTTTTGGGTTTATTAGGGTTCTTTATGGTTTATTATTGTTCTTTAGGATTTGTTATAGTTTATTAACATTTTTTATTATATATTTGGGTTTTATTGGGCTTTTGTATGCATTAATAGCGTTTTCTAGAGTTTATAAACCTTTTTTTGGGTTATTTAGGATTTATTAGGGTTTATTAGAATTTATTTAATTTATTAGGGTTTAGTAACATGTATTTGGGTTTATTAGGATTTAATAGGTATTATGATTATTTGTTAGGGTTTATTGTGGTTTATTAGGTGTTTGTTATGGTTTGTTTCAGTTTGTTACTATTTATTTGGCATTGTTAGGATTTCTTACGATTTATTTCGGGTTGTTAGGGTTTGTTATGATTTATTTTGTGGTCATTAGGGTTTTTTAGGGTTTATTAGTGGGTTGTAGGGTTTTGTTGGCTATTATTTGGAGCTTTTGGTAGCATTTTGTCAGGTTTGTTTGGGTTTTTAGTGATTATTTGGGTTTATTCTTGTTTAATAGTGTTTTTAATGTATATTAGGGGTTTTAGGGATTTCTAGTGTTCATTAGGGTCTAATAGAGTTTGTTAGGGTTTATTATAGGTTATTACGATTTATTAGTGTTTATTAGGTTTTTTAGTGTTTAATAGTGGGTTTTACATGTTATTTGGGTTTATTAGTGGTTCTTACGAGTTATTAGTGGTTTTTAGGGTTTGATAGGCATTGTTAGGGTTTTTAGGGTTCGTTATAGTTTGTTTGAGTTGTTTGGGGTTTTATAAGTTTTTTTGTGTATTATGGGTGTGTTTCGATTTTTTATGCTTGGTTAGTGAAATTTTAGCATTTTTTGTGGTTTTGTTGCGTTTTGTTGGTTTTGAAGCATCTTTTAGCAATTGTTAGGGTTTATATAGAGTTTTTAGTGGATTTAGTGGTTCTTTAAAGATTTATTAGGTGTTTATTAGGGTTTAATTTTTTATATTATGGTATATTAGGGTTTAATATTTTTTAGGGTTTTGAAGTGTCTTTATGGTTTTTGTAGCATTTTTTAGGGTTTGTGTAGGGTTGTTAGAGTTTATGTAGCATATTTAGTGTTTTGTAGCATTTTTAGGGTTTAGTTAGCAGTTTTATGTTTTATGTATCATTTTTAGAATTTATGTAACGTTTTTAAGGATTATGTAGAGAGTTTAGGGTTTAGGTTTTATGTATCATTTTTAGGGTTTATGATTCATTTTCTGGGTTTATGTGGCATTTTTAGGTGTGATGTAGCGTTTATGTTGCATTTTTTTGGGTTTATGTAATGTTTTTTGGGTTCATGTAGTGTGTTTAGGGTTTATATTGTGTTTTTAGTTTTTATGCAGCATTTTTTAATGTTTATGTTGCGTTTTTAGGGTTTATGTTGTGTTTTTAGGGATTATGTTACTGTTCTAGGGTTTATGTTGTGCTTTTAGGGTTTATGTAGCGTTTTTTGTGTTTATATTGCGTTTTTTGGTTTATTTTGCGTTTTTAGGGTTTTTGTTGCATTTTTTAGGGTTTATGTAACGTTTTTAGGGTTTATGTATCTATCTGAAGCCTTTTATGGTTTTAATGGTTGTTTATAGTTTGTAGAGTTTTTAGGGTTTTTAAGGGGTTTTAATAGGTTTTTATGGGTTTTTATGGTATCTGATGGCTTTTTAATGGTTTTTTTGGCGGGGGGGGGGGGGGGTTTATGGATTTATTTGTTTTTGGGATAGATAGGGGTTGTGAGGGGTTTTTGGGTGTTTTAGGGCTTGTTTGGGTATTGTAGCAATTTTTAGGGTTTATATAATGTGTTTTAGCGTTTTTTGGGTTCTTTAGGGGTTTCTAGGTTTCTTTAGAGTATAATATGGTTCTTTAGGTTTTATCTGGGTTCTTTTGGGTTTATTAGTGTTCATTAGGATTTGTTACAATTTATTAGCATTTTTTATTGTATATTAAGGTTTTATTGGGCTTTTGTAGGCATTAATAGCTTTTACTAGGGTTTATAAAACTTTTTTTGGGTAATTTAAGATTTATTAGGGTTTATTTTATTTATTAGGGTTTAGTAACGTGTATTTGGGTTTATTAAAATTTATTAGGGTTTATTATGATTTGTTAGTGTTTATTGGGGTTTATTAGGGGGTTGCTTTGGTTTGTTTCAGTTTGTTACAATTTATTTGGCGTTTTTAGGATTTGTTACGATTTATTTGAGGTTGTTAGGGTTTGTTATGATTTATTTTTGGATTATTAGGGTTTTTTATGGTTTATTAGTGGGTTGTAGGGTTTTGTATGCTATTATTTGGAGATTTTTGTTGCGTGTTTTCAGGTTTGTTTGGGTTTTTTGTGATTATTAGGGTTTATTATAGTTTAATTCTGTTTTTAATGTATATTAGGGGTTTTAGGGCTTTTGTAGCATTTATTGGGGTCTAATAGAGTTTGTTAGGGTTTATTACAGGATATTGTGATTTATTAGTGTTTATTTGGGTTTTTAGGGGTTAATGTTGGGTTTTATGGGTTATTGGGGTTTATTAGTGGTTCTTAGGGGTTATTAGTGGTAGTTAGGGTTTGTTAGGTTTTGTTAGGGTTTTTAGGGTTTATAACGGTTTGTTTGAGTTGTTTGGGGTTTTTTTTTGGGTTTTATGGGTGTGTTTGGAATTTTTATGCTTTGTTAGGGTTATTTTAGCATTTTTGGGGTTATGTTTCGTTTTGTGGGTTTTGAAGCATTTTTCGGATTTTGTAGCCAATGATAGGGTTTATATAGAGTTTTTAGTGGCTTTTGTGGTTCTTTAGGGTTCTTTAGGGTTTTTGGGGTTCTTTAGTGTTCTTTAGGGTGTATTAGGGTTTATTTTGAGGTTTTTAGAGTTTACTAGGGGTTTTAAGGGATTGATAGGGTTGGTTAGGGTTTTGTTAGACATTTTAGACATTTTAGGGGTTTTAGCGTTTTTAGTAGTTTTTAGGTTTTTAGGGTTTTTTGAGGTTTTTTGAGTTTTTTTAGGGGTTTTTAGGTTTGTTTTCGGGGGTTTTCAGTTTTCCAGATTTTTTTGGGTTTTTAGGGTATTTTGGGTTTTTAGGGTTTTTTGTATTTTTTCAGGTTTTTAGGGTATTTAGGGTTTTTATGGTCATCAGGGTTTTTTGGGTTTTTTGGGTATTTATGGTTTTTAGGGTTTTGTCATGTTTTGCCGAGTTTGTTGGGTTTTTTTTGTGAATATTAGCATTTTGAATGGTTTAATAGTGTTTTTGTTGTATATTTTTATTTTTAGGTATACTTTTGCTTTTATTGGGGTTTAAAATGGGTTTTAGGGTTTATTACGATTTATTAGTGTTTATTAGGATTTGGTTGCGGGCTTTAGGGTTTATTATGCTTTATTATGGTTTATTATTCGTTGGAAGGGTTTGTTAGGATTTATTAGTTCTTATTAGAGTGATTTAGTGTGTCTAAGGGTTTTTTAGGGTTTCTAAGGGTGTGTTAGGGTTCCTATGTTTGGGTTAGGGTTTTTATGGGCAGGTTACGGTTTCTAAGGGTGTGCTATAGTTTCTAAGGGTTTCTAAGGTTGTGTTAGGGTTTCTTTGGGTGTGTTGGGGTTTTTAAGGGTGTTCTCGGATTTCTAAGGGTGTGTTAGGTTTTCTAATGGTGTTTTTGGATTTCTAAGGTTGTGTTAGTGTTTCTTAGGTTTGCATAGGTTTTTGTTAGGGGTTTTAGGGTTTTTAGGATTATGTTAGGGTGTTTATGGTTTCATAGGGGTTTTTAGGGTTTCATCGAGTTTTTGTGTTTATTGGGGTTTATTAGTGCTTCATGGGGTTTGTTAGGGATTGTTAGGGATTTTAGGGATTTTAGGGTTTGTTATGTTTTTAGGGGTTTTGGGGGTCTGTTATGGTTTTTAGGGCTTGTTATGGTTTTTTAGGGTTTTTTAGGTTTTTTTGGGTTTTGTGTGGTTTTTAATGGTTTCTAGTGTTTATGGGGTTATTCATGGTTTGTTAGGTTTATTTAGTTGTTCATGGTTGTCCAATATGTGTAGATCTAGTCGCAAGCTTCAATTTGATAGGTTGTAGAGGTGAAACGGACACCCAGAGCAGAAGTTATGGTCATTTGGAGGACTTAAGGCCCTTTTGGGACTTTAAGAATGTGATAAGGTGTTCTTATTGGTCACAGATTTGTAGATCTAGTCGAAATATTCGATTTGATATACGGTAGAGGTAGAACGGAATCATGGAGTAGAAGTTATGGTCTTTTTTAGGGTTTAAGTACCTTTTTGGGCCTTCAAAGAAGTGATAAGGTACTTAAGTGGTAATAGGAGTGTTGGTCTAGTCTGAAGCTTCAATTTGATATGTGGTAGAGGCAAAACAGACACCTGTAGAAGAACTTATTCCAAAACGAACACCATAAGCCAATCTTTTAACCACACAAAGAGATTTTTGGAATTTTTGGGAGTTGAAGAATGTCAGAAAGGGTTCTAGTGGTTACCAGAATGTATATCATTTCAGAATCTTCGATTTGATTAGGGGTAGATCCAAAATGAACACACGTAGTAGAAGTTATTGTCATTTTAAATTGAGAAATCCTCCTAACACCTAAAAAACTAAGAAACCTGAAACTCACTAAGGTAGGCATAACTTCTTCTTCAGGTATCTATTTGAGCATTGTGACTAGTAAAATTGAAGCTCGTGAGATGAGTGAGGACCAAGTCTGATTGAAACTGTGAGAAGATCAAAGAAACAGATGATATATTAGTTATACCACTCCAAAAAAAGTCCAACTTCATACGGCCATAACTTTCACTCCAGTTGTCCATATGAGCTCTACCACATATAAAATCGAAGGCAAAGAAGATATATACACAGAAGGCTAACTTGAACAAAGTTCAAGACATTTTTTGGACACAAAAATACAAAAATCCAATCATATGGCCTCCAAAACTCTATTTCTGTGCCCAGATCCCTGTCAAAATTTTATTAAAACTATCATAGCTTCTGATCTGTGTGTCTGCTCGGCCTCCGGAACCTATTTTTATTGTAGTTCATTCTATGATATTTAGTTTTACTATTTACAGAGCAGAAATTGACACTTGAAGAAGAGTTTATGAATTTTGTAATGACTCTGTGATTTTTTTATGTTTTTCGGGACACCATTTCTAGCACTTTTTACCTCTATGATATTTTTTCAAACAACTATAACTTATTAGTACTGTTATTATTATTATTATCATCATCATATCATGCAAATGCACATGCACATGCACGTGCATTATAATTATATTTTTATTATCATGCATGTGCAAATGCAGTGCACACACGTTATTTTATTATCACATGCATTGTTATTATTGATGTTATTATTATTACTGTGGTTGTTGTAGTTGTTGTTGTTATTGTTATTATCATCACATAAAAATGCACACCAAAATGAACATACATGCACATTCAATGAACGTGCATTATTTTATTACCACATGCGTTGTTATTATTAATATTATTAATATTATTTTTATTATTATCATCATCATCATCACATACAAATGCAATGCCCGAGATTTATTATTTATTACCATACACATGCACACGTAATGTGCATGCAATATTCTATTATCATATGCATTATTACTATTACTGTTATCACCACTACTACTATTATTACTATTGATGTTATTATTACTATCATCACATTAAAATGAAGACGCACGTGCGTTATTATTTATTATTTATTACCATGTACGTGCATATGCAATGCACTTGTATTTTTCTTTTATTATTATTATTATTATTATTATTATTATTATCATTATCACATGAAAATCCACATGCATGTGCGTTTTTATTTATTATTTATTACCATGCACGTGCGTGTATTATTATTATTATTATTACAATTAGTATTATTAATATTATCAACAAATATAAATGCACATTCACATGCATGTGCATTATATTTATGATTGTTTATTTATAATTTACTACCATACACGTGCACATGAAATGCACTTGCGTTATTCTATTATTATTATTGTTGTTGTTTTTTTGTAGTTTTTGTTGTTCTTGTTGTTTTTGTTTTTATCATCAAATAAAAATGCACATGCACGTGCGTTGTTATTTATTATTTATTACCATGCATGTGCATGCGTCATTATCATTATCATTACATGTAAATGCACATGCACATGCATTATTATATATTATATATTATATTGAAAATTCAAATGCAATGCACTTGCGTTATTATATTATGACATGTGTTATTATTATTTATTCTAATGCACGTGCACACAAAATGCACGTGCGTTATTCTATTATCACAAGTGTTATTATTTATTATTTATTATCATTCACATGCAAATACACACCCTGGTGGACATGGTTATTGTTTATTATTTATTACCATGCACAGGCACATGCACTTGCACTTGCACAGGCACATGCACTTGTATGTGCATAATTATTTATTATTTATTATCATTCACAAGAACATGCACATATACATGCAATTCACATGCGTTGTTATTTATAATTTATTATTTATTATCATTCACATGCAAATGCACAGGCATATTCACATGCACGTGCGTTATGATTTATTATTTAAACCATGCACATGCACATGCACATGCACATGCTTTATTACTACTATTATTATTAGAGGTATTTTTAGGGTTTACTATCATTTTTAGGATATTTTGGTGTTATTTAAATGTATTATGGTTTGTTAGGGTTTTAGGGTTTTTTAATGGTATATCAGCATTTTTTTGGGTTTGGTGGGGGTTATTAGGATTTTATTAGGGTTTATTATGGTGTGTCAAGGTTTATTAGGGTTTATTAGGTATTTTTAGGGTTTTATTAGGATTGAGTTGGGTTTATTAGGGTATATAATGGTATATTTTGGTATATTTTGGTTTTTTTAGGATTTATTAGGGTTTATTATGGTTCATTATGGTTTATTAATTTTTAAGAGGGTATATTAGGGTTTTTAGTGTTTAGTAGTGTTTATTCAAGTTTATAAGTGCTTTTAAGCATTTTTAGGTTTTATTAGCATTTATTAGGGGTTTTATTGCTTTTTAATGGTATATTTGCATTTTTACGGTTTAGTGGGGTTTATTATGGTTTATTATGGTGTGTTAAGGTTTATTATGGTTGAGTAGGTATGTTTAGGGTTTTATTATGGTTTAGTCTGTATATTTATGGTTTTATTAGGGTTAATTAGGGTTGAGTACGTCTTATTAGGGTTCATTAGGGATTTTTAGGGTTTATTAGGGGTTGTTAGTGTTTTTATTAGGGTATATGAGTGTATTTTAGTTTTTGTTAATATATATGAGGGTTTTTTATGACTTTTTTGGTTTTATTAGCATGTTTTTAGTGTTTTAAGCATTTTAATGGTTTATTAGCTTTTATTTGAATTTGTTATTTTCATTAGGGTTTCTAGGGATTTTTAATGGTTTGTTTGAATTTTTTGTTTATTGGGGTTTAGTTGGGTTTTATTAGGGTTTTTATGGTGTGTCAAGGTTTATTAGGGTTGATGAGGTATTTTAATGGTTTTATTATGGTTTTATTAGGGTTTATTGGGGATTTTTAAAGGTTATTAGGTTTTGTTCGGGGTTTATTAGTTTTTTGTTTTATTACGTTATATTAGTGTTTGTTAGGTCTTTTTAGATTATATAGAATGTTTTTATTGTTTGTGAGCGTTTTTTTTTGTTTGTGAGCGTTTTTAGGGATTCTTAGGTTATACTTGAGTTTATTATGGTTTATTAGGGTTTATCGGGAATTTTAAGGTATATTTGAATTTTTTGTCTTCATTAGGTTATATTAGTGTTTTTTGGTCTTTTTAGGTAATATAGTGTGTTTTTATTGTTTTTCATCATTTTTTTAATTATTGTGAGCGTTTTTAGGGTTTATTAGGTTATATTAGAATTTATCATGGTTTCTATGTATTTTTTATGGTATACTAGTATTTTTTTCTTTATCAGGGTTTTGTAGGGTTTTATTAGGGGCTATTATGGTGTGTAATGGTTTATTAGGGTTGAGTAGGGTTTATTTGGATTTATTTATGGTTTATTAGGGATTTTCAGCATTTTGGGGTTTATTAGGGTTTATTAGTGTTTATTAGGGTCTATTATAGTTGGTTAGGGTGGATTATGGTTTCTTAATGTGTTTTTAGGGTTTATTATATTCTATTATCATTTATTAGGGTATATTAAGTATTTTTTTGGGTTTTATTAGTGTTGAGTAGAGTTTCATAGGTTTTTTAGGGATTATAAGGTGTTTTTAGGGATTATTAGAGTTTATTAGGGGTTTGTTAGGGTTTAATGTTTTATATTATGGTATATTAGGGTTTAATATTTTTGAAGGTTTTAAAGAGTCTTTAGGGGTTTTGAATCATTTTTATGGATTGTGTAGAGTTGTTAGAGTTTATGTAGCATTTTTAGTGTTTTTGTTGCATTTTTACGTTTTAGTTAGCCGTTTTAGATTTTATGTATCATTTTAGGGTTTATGTAACATTTTTAGGGTTTATGTAGCATGTTCAGTGTTTAGGTTTTATGTAGCATTTTTTAGGGTTTATGTTGCATTTTCTGGGTTTATGTAGAGTTTTTAGTGGTGATGTAGCATTTATGTTGCATTTATTAGGGTTTATGTAAGGTTTTTAAGGTTCATGTTGTGTTTTTAGGGTTTATATTGTGTTTTTAGGTTTTATGTTGCGTTTTTTAATGTTTATGTTGCATTTTTTAGGGTTTATGTTGTGTTTTTAGGGTTTATGCTATAGTTATAAGGTTTATGTAGTGCTTTTAGGGTTTATGTAGCTTTTTTGGATTTAAGTTCCATTTTTTGGTTTATGTTGCGTTTTTAGGGTTTTTGTTTCATTTTTAAGGGTTTTTGTAACGTTTTTAGGGTTTATTTATCTATTTGAAGCTTTTTTAGGGCTTTAATGATAGTTTATGGTTTTTCAGTTTTTTAGGGGGGTTTAGGATTTTTAAGGGCTGTAAGCCGGTGTTTATGGTTTTTTATGGTATTTGATCGCTTATTAATGGTTTGGGGGGGTTATGGGTTTATTCTTTTTGGGATTGATAGGGGTTAGGATTTTTAGTGTGTTTTAGGGTTTGTTTGGGGATTGTAGCATTTTTTAGGGTTTATATAATGTGATTTAGCGTTTTCTGAGTTCTTTATGGTTTTTAGTGTTCTTTAGAGTTTAATAAGGTTCTTTAGGGTTTATTAGGGGTTTTTTGGGTTTATTAGTGTTCTTTAGGATTCGTTATAGTATATTAGAATTTTTTATTTTATATTAGGGTTTTATTGGGCTTTTGTAGGCATTAATTGATTTTTCTTTAGGGTTATTTAGGATTTATTTGGGTTTATTAGGGTGTATTTTATTTATTAGGGTTTAGTAATGTGTATTTGGGTTTATTACGATTTATTAGGGTTTATTATGATTTGTTAGTGTTTATTACGGTTTATTACGGTTTATTAGAGGCTTGTTATGGTTTGTTTCAGTTTGTAATGATTTATTTGCCATTTTAGGATTTGTTACGATTTATTTGGGGTTTGTAAAGGTTTGTTACAATTTATTTTTGGGTCATTAGGATTTTTTAGGGTTTATTAGTGGGTGGTAGGGTTTTGTACAGTATTATTTGGAGGTTATTGTAGTGTTTTGTCCGATTTGTTAGGGTTTTTAGTGATTTTTAGGGTTTATTATGGTTTAATAGTGTTTTTATTGTATATTAGGGGTTTTAAGGATTTTGTAGCGTTTATTAGGGTCTAATAGAGTTTGTTAGGGTTTATTATAGGTTAATACGATTAATTAGTGTTTATTAGGGTTTTTAGGGTTTAAAAGTGGGTTTTAGGGGTTATTTGGGTTTATTAGTGGTTCTTAGGGGTTATTAGTGGTTGTTAGGGTTTTTTAGGGTTTGTAGGGTTTGATACTGTTTGTTTGACTGGTTTGGGGTTTTATGCGTTTTTTAGGTTTTATGGGTTTGTTTGGATTTTTTATGCCTTGTTAGGGTTATTTTAGCATTTTTGGGGTTTTTTTTGTGTTTTGTGGGTTTTGAAGCATTTTTCAGTTTTTTGTACCAACTGTTAGGGTTTATGTAGCGTTGTTAGTGGCTTTAGTGGTTCTTTAGGGTTTTTAGGGTTCTTTATGGTGTATTAGTGTTTCTTTTGAGGTTTTAAGGGTTTACTAGGGGTTTTTAGAGTTTTTTAGGGTTTTATTGGGTTGGTTAGGGTTTTGTTAGGCATTTTTAGGGTTTTAGGGTTTTTAGCGTTTTAGGGGGTTTTAGGGGTTTTTTGTGTTTTTTTGCATTTTTTGAGGGGTTTTGAGGTTTTTGTAGGGTTTTTTGGGTTTTTAGGTTTGTTTTCGGGTTTTTTTGGTTTTTTCGTGTTTTTAGGGGGTTTAGGGTTTTTTTTAGGTTTTTAGGGTATTTCGGATTTTGTAGGGTTTTTTGGATTTTTTAGGGTTTTTTGGGGTTTTTTGGTTTTTTGGGTTTTTAGGGTTTTTTAGGGTTTTGTCCGGTCTTGACGGGTTTGTTAGGGTTTTTTGTGACTATTAGCATTTTGAATGGTTTAATAGCATTTTTGTTGTATATTTGGGTTTTTAGGTATTTTGTAGGTTTTATTGGGGGTCTAATTGGGTTTTTAGGGTTTCTTACGATTTATTAGTGTTTATTAGGGTTTAGTAGTGGGATTTAGGGTTTCTTAGGGTTTATTATGGTTTATTATTGGTTGGTAGTGTTTGTTAGGAGTTATTTGTGCAAATTAGAGTGATTTAGGGTGTCTAAGGGTTTGTTAGGGTTTATAAACATGGGTTCAGGGTTTTATGGGCGGGTTAGGGTTTCTAAGGGTGTGCTATAGTTTCTAAGGGTTTATAAGGTTGTGTTAGGGTTTATATTGGTGTGTTTGGGTTTCTAAGGGTGTGCTCGGGTTTCTAAGGGTGTGTTAGGGTTTCTAAGGGTGTGTTAGGGTTTCTAAGGGTCTGTTAGATTTTCTTAGGTTTTCTTAGGTTTTTGTTAGGGTTTTTAGGGTTTTGTTAGGGTTTCTAATGATTTCTTTGGGGTTTTTAGGGTTTCTTCATGGGTTTTTAGGTTTTTTGGGGTTTCATAGTGCATCATGGGGTTTGTTATGTATTTTTAGGGTTTGTTAGTGTTTGATAGGGTTTGTTAGGGTTTTTTATGTTTTTATGGGTTTTTGGGGTTTGTTTGGGTTTGTTAGGGTTTTTTCATGTTTCATAGGGGTTGTTAGGGTTTGTTAGTGTTTGTTAGTGTTTTTTAGGGTTTTTAGTGTTTTTAATTGTTTTTAATGGATTTTAGTGTTTATGGGGTTATTCATCATTTTTTAGGGTTATTTAGTTGCTCATGGTTGTCACAGATGTGTATAGGTAGTCGCAAACTTCAATTTGATATGTGGTAAGGGTGAAATGGACACCCAGAACTGGAGTTATGGTCATTTTGAGTACTTAAGGACCTTTTGGGAAATTAATAATGTAATAAGGTGTTCCTATTGGTCAAATATGGGAAGATATAGTTGAAAGGTTTGATTTGATATATGGTAGAAGCAAAACAGACTCCCAGAGTAGAAGTTATCGACTTTTGGAAGGTTTAAGTACCATTTTAGGCCTTTATGGGTGTGGGAAGGTGCTTCAGTGGATATAGGAGTGTAGGTATTGTCGAATGCTTCAATTTGATATGTGGTAGAGGCAAGACAAACACCCATAGAAGAAGTTATTGCAAAACGGACACCATAAGCCAATCTTTTGACCATCCAAAGGGATTTTGTGTCTTTTTGGGGGTTGAAGAAGGTCAGAAAGCATTCCAGTGGTTACGAGAGTGTGTATAATTTCATAATAATAGATTTTATATGTGTTAGAGCCATGATGAACTCACGTAGTAGAAGTTATTGTCCTTTTAAATTGAGCAACTCTCCTAGCGTCTAAATACCAAAAAACCCAGCGACTCACTAAAATATACATAACTTCTCCTTCGGGTGTCCATTTGAGTGTTGTGACCACTCAAAAAGAAGCTCGTGAGATGAGTGAGGACTAAGATTAGTAGAAACTATGAGAAGATCAAAGAAATATAAGATATATCAGTTATACCACTCCAAAAAAATGTCCAACTTCAAATGGCCATAACTTTTTCTCCGGTTGTCCGTTTGAGCTCTACCACATATCAAATTGAATGTAGAGAAGAGAAATACCCAGAAAGATGACTTGAACACTATTTAAGTCATTTCTTGGACCCTGAAATCCAATAAACCCATCAAAAGGCCTCCAAAACTCCATTTCTGTGTACGGATCCCTGTCAAATTTTTCTTAAATTGGTCATAACTCCTGATCTGTGTGTCTCTTCGGCCTCCGAAACCATTTTTTATCATATTTCATTCCATGAGATTTAGTTTGACTATTCACGGAGTGGAAATGGACTCCTGAAGAAGAATTTATTTATTTTTCAATGACTCTGTGTTTGTTTTGGTTTTTCGTGACCCCATTTCTAGCATTTTTGTCATGAGTGTTGTTTTTTCAAACAATTATAACTTATTATTAGTGTTATTATTATTATTATCATCATCATCTCATCAAATGCACATGCACATGCATGTGCGATATTATTATATTTTTATTACCACGCACGTGCACATGCAATGCACACATGTTATTTTATTATCACATGCATTGTTATTATTGTTGTCATTATTATTATTGTAGTGGTGGTTGTTGTTGTTTTTATTGTTATTATCATCACATGAAAATGCACATGTGAATGCACATACATGCACATTCAATGCACATGAATTATTCTATTATCACATGCATTGTTATTATTAATATAAATTTTATTATTATTATTATCATTATCATAACATGCAAATGCAATGCATGGGCATTGTTATTTATTACCATGCATGTGCACATGTAATGCACATGCAATATTCTATTATCACATGCATTGGTACTACTATTTTTATCACCACTACTACTACTATTATTACTATTGTTGTTATTATTGCTATCATCACATGCAAATGTATATGCACGTGTGTTATTATTTATTATTTATTACCATGCACGTTCATATGCAATGAACTTGTATTATTATTTTATTATTATTATTATTATCACAATTTATTTTTATTTTTATTTTTATTATCATTATCATTATTATTATCATTATCACATGAAAATGAACATGCATGTTCACTGTTATTTATTATTTATTACTATGCACGTGCATGCGTTATTATTATTATTATTATTATTATTAGTATTATTAATATTATCATCTCATGTAAATGCACCTGCACATGCATGTGCGTTCTTATTTATTATTATTTATTTATTGTTTACGACTATGCACGTGCACATGAAATGTACTTGCATTATTCTACTACTAATATTATTATTTTTATTATTATTATTTTTGTTTATATCATCAAATACAAATGCACATGAACATGCGTTGTAATTTATTATTTATTACCAGGCACGTGCATGCGTTATTATCATTATCAATACATGTAAATGCACATGCATGTGCATTATTATATATTATTTATTATCATGCACAAGCAAATGCAATGCACTTGTGTTATTCTATTATCACATGTGTTATAATTCTTTATTATCATGCACGTTCACACGCAATTAACGTGCATTATTCTATTATAACATGTGTTATTATTTATTATTTATTATCATTCACATGAAAATGCACATTCATGTGGACTTGGTTATTATTTATTGTTTATTACCATGCACATGCACATGCACATGCACTTGGATGTGCGTTATTATTTATTATTTATTACCATTCACATGCACATGCACATACACATGTAATTCACATGCGTTATTATTTATAATTTATTATTTATTATCATTCACATGCAAATGCGCAAGCATATGCACATGCACATGCGTTATGATTTATTATTTAAACCATGCACATGCATATGCACATGAATGTACGTTATTACTACTACTATTATTAGAGGTATTTTTAGGATTTACTAGCAATTTTTAGAATTTTTAGGTGTTATTAACATTTATTATGGTTTGTTAGGGTTTTAGGGTTTTTAATGGTATATTACCGTTTTTAGGGTTTGGTGGGGGTTATTATGATTCTATTCGGGTTTTTTTGGTTTGTTAAGGTTTATTAGGGTTTATTAGGTATTTTTAGGGTTTTATTAGGATTGAGTTGAGTTTATTAGGGCATAGTACAATATATTGGGTTTGTTTAGGATTAATTAGGGTTTATTATTGTTCATTATGGTTTATTAATTTTTAAAAGGGTATGTTAGGGTTTTTAGGGTTTAGTAGTGTTTATTAGGGTTTATTAGTGCTTTTAAGATTTGGTAGGTTTTATTAGAATTTATTAGGGGTTTTAGGGCTTTTTAATGGTATATTTGAGTTTTTTAGGGTTTAGTGGGGTTTATTGTGGTTTATTATAGTGTGTTAATGTAAAAAGCCAGAAATTTCTAGGAATTTTTTTTCTTAATTTTCTTTGAAATTTTACAACAACGCAGTTTCTGACAGAAACTGATTCCGAGGCCCGGTGTGCCCGGAATCATTTTCCGATGTTTGGCTCGGGTACGTTCACTGAACGAACGAGTGGGAATTCTTATCTTTTGAACCGGTGCTCGGAATAGAATTCTGAGGGAACCGATGGAACCGTAGCACTGGTAATTACTTAGGAACGCCACTTCCGAAGTTGCGTTTACACACAATAAGTTGTTGGAATTTGTCGAAGTTGAAATAAAAAATAAACTAAAATTTTTATTTTAACTAAGTGGATTAGGCTTTGGGTGGAAGTTGGGTTACTACCCAACTTCCCAAGGGAGGTTATGAAGGTGGTGGGGCCCACACAAACCCTACCCCTTCACCTTCCCTAACCTTCCATAACTCTTCACATTCTTTAACCCCCATCAACTCACATTTAATATTTGACAACTTGAGTTTAATAACTTATGTTATTAATTAAGTGAGTTAAGTGTGGTCATTTGAATTTTAAACTCTTGAAATTCAAATATTTGTTATGTTAATAAAATTAGAGGTAAGATTATTTTATTTTGGGGTTGGAACCTTTGTTGCTTGAAAGGTTTGGGGAGAAAAGCTAAGGAAATCTAAAGTTCTTCATCTTCTTCGTCGAAGAACACAAAGAATGCGAAGAACACATCAAACTCCATCGAAGAACGCTGAGTCCTCGGAGACCGACTACGTGACGCCTTTTACTGTGACGGTTCTTCCGTGACGTCTTCTTCCGTGACGTCTCTTTCCGCAACGAATCCTCGTTCGACGAACCTATGTTCAAGCTTGCACGAGATAGGGGGTTTACGTGATTTTCCTTACGTAATTCTCTTCCGTCTTTTATCCGCGACATTTGGACTGCATGATATCAGTTAACGGGAGGAGGCCGGACCGCACAAACACGACCGTCCCCCTCCCTTTTTGTTTTTCCTTGTTGTTGCAGATCGAATGAAATTGACGCGGTGCCGTCGCACCGCGCGGGATCGAGCTGCAAGGATGCGCGACATCGTCACGCCGCGCGGGATCGAGCGGCAAGAATGTGTGACGTTGTCACGCCACGTATTCAAATTTTAAACTCTCGTGCGTGGGTTTTTGATTTCAAGGCATTCGTATAATTTATTTTGGATAAATTATACCCTCGTCAATGATTAAAATCATGTGGTTATTATTAGCCAATTGATAACACCTAACGCGGAGGACGCAGGCCGAACAAACACGGCCCGACAACCCTCCGCAGCTTGTTTTCGATGTGCGGATCAATGAACGACGGCGAAGCAGGCTGCTATGGCGTTTGAATCCCTTCGCAACGAAGGTCGGGTCCCGGGAGGACCGTTGGTGATGACGGCAAGAGAAACGGACCACCGGAGCGCGTCCGATGGTCCGCGGAAGGCGGTGGCGGCGCGCCCCGCCGGCGCGGCGACGGTTGTCACCGGCTTCCATCAGCGGAAAGGGGGGGATCCGCGCACCCGCCCACAGCTTCCGCGCGGCCGCGCTGGCCGAGCCGCGGTGGGCCGGGTCAGGCCGGGTCGGTACAGGCCCAGACCCCCCGTTTTCAGACCCTCTTTGGTCTTTTTCCCATATCTTGGGCTACGGACCTCCGATCAACACACCGTCATTTGCGTAGAAATCCTTGGAACGAGAAGGTCGTTTTGGTATATTATACTCAAGGTTTCGGAATACTTTGGGCTCGGCCGGGTTGGTTCGGATATGAAACCAACCGGGCCCTCGGACCGGAAACTGATATATCTTGAGCACCGGACGTCTGATTGATGTGCCGTCGACTTTGTTGGAATCCTCTTGTTGAAAAGAAACTTTTGGAATACTCCACCCGTGTTTTGGACGCAGTTGGAGTATGGTCGGGTTGGTTCGCACATGAAACCAACCGGGCCCCTGGAACGAAAAAGCCAATAACTCACTGACCGGGCGTCCGATTGATGCGCCGTCTGTCTAGTTGAATTCCTTTTGATGAGACGGAACTTTTGTCATACTTTTCCCGAGTTTTGGTTGCTATTTAATATTGTCCGGGTTGGATTGTACCCGAAATCCAACCGGGCCCTTGGAACGGAAAAACTGTTATCTTTCAGACCAGACGTCTGTTTGACGAACCGTCAGCGGCGTTGGTGATCACGTTGAGAAACAGTCCCTATGAGTATACCCTATGAGAGTTCAGGGTACAGTTGAGATACGGATGGATTGGTTCGCACATGAAACCAACCAGGCCCCTGGGACGAAAAGGCTAATAACTCACAGACCGGACGTCCGATTGACGTGCCGTCTTTTGCGTTGAGACCCATATGACGAGGCGGTCCTTTGAGATACTTCTACGTGGGACTTGTGATACTTGGAGTATTGACCTGTAGCTTGTGGAGCGGACCCTCCCAGAGACGAGCGTGCGGAGTACGGAGACCGTGTAGCCGACTGAGACCTGACGACTGCTTGACCGACTCGACTTGAAGTGAGTCAACCTATCCTAGTGGATGGAGCACTACTTTGTGAGGTGCAGACCCATGGCGGATGGAGCACCTACCTGTGTGACAGTGCAGACCCGTGGTACTCGTCCAGAGAGTACCTCTGCAGGCTACTAGGGGGTGTGCACTACTGAGTTTGGGTGACATACCCCGGCGGGAAGCACTACTGTGTTTGGGTGGCTGACCCGCGGTACTCGACAGGAGGAGTACCTCAGCAGTCTTAGGTTAGTGAGCAGTACCTCGAAGTCGTGACAGGACCACTGTACACTCCAAAGATGGAGCTCTTTAGCAGTTACGGTTTCGATAATGAAAATCATGGTTTGAGCTGAGGACCTTTTGACCTTTGTGTTTACCTCATGATTGAGATGGGTCACTTGATAACTTAGGTATATGTATGGGCATATACTTGGGTAGTGGTTATCCATTGATTTCATGATCTTGGTGTTTTCCTCATGATTGAGATGGGTTACTTGATAACTTAGGTATATACATGGGCATATACCTAAGTAGATGTTATCTGTTGAGATCTTCTTTGTGGTTATACTTGTTGGTTTTTAGTGAGACCTTGAGGGTCTCGGGGTCCCTACTGAGTATCGTTATACTCACTCCTGCACGGAATATGCCCGCACCTCATTGTGTTGGTTGCAGACGACGGGCAGTGCTGACGGAGGCCAAGTGTTCGAGGATTGGACGGTACCCAGAGGTGGACTACACGACGAGTCAGTATCCGGAGGTGGACTTAGCGATGAGACGATGCACAGAGGAGGTTGGAGGGCGAGAGCGTTGTGGAGGCTATCTGTACCATACCCTTCAAGTAGGATCCGTGGTGGACGATCCAGGAGCTCCGCCATCTGTACCTACCCTTCAGGTAGGATCCGAGGAGGACGACCCAGGAGCTGCTTCCGTTCTTCCAGCTGTTGTCTTTTTCTGTTTTACTTTGTTCAGTTGTAGTTGTACTTTCATTTGGGTTTGTATTCTGGCCCATTTACCTTTCATCACTTTTCTTTGTACGTTAGTGTTTTACTTCTGCTTGTACTCTGTGGTGTTTTGTTTACTTTTATAAAGGAAATGCGTTCCCAGTTATTGGGATTTACGCCTTTGGTGCTAGTCGCCAGCCCCTGGCCTATGGAAGGCAGGCTTAGGGTAGTCACGACATGGGCCCCCGAGGACAGGTTGTGACAAATTGGTATCAGAGGAGTCGGTTCTACCGCAGAACTTATAACTCTGATATTTTCTTTCTGTGAAGCAATAGTGTTAAGTGTACCGAGTGTGGTCTTCAGTTCAGGGAGTCCAGTGTTGGTGCGGGCGGCCGACGTATCCATACACTAGGACCCTGACAACTGAATTCCGAATTTTTGCACGAAAACACTGATTGCATGTGTGTTTCCAGAAGTTTTATTTAAATATCAGCTCAAACCAGGTCAGCTCACCAGGTATAATCGTTCGTCTGTGTCACGATGTTTCTTTCAGGATGCCTTTTCATGGACGATCAGCTAGAACCCAGATGAATGTGCGTACTGACAGCCTGCCGAGCGACGAGGCTTCGGTACATGGCCCTCTTGCATTTGAGGCAGCAGCAGAGGCACCAGAGGTACTACCATACGTTGGGCCACCAATGCCACCAGCCCCAGCAGTAGGCAATGCACGCCACTTGAGTGCGCTTCATGAGTTCTAGCGCCAGAGGCCACCCAGGTTCCGGGGAGAGATAGACCCGCAGGTGGCTGAGGTTTGGATGGAGGCTGTGGTGAGAGTCTTTAGGCTAGTGGGGACGCCAGCAGAGATCATGGTGATCATTGCTGCCAGCCTTCTTCAGGCAGCAGCAGGCAGGTGGTGGAGCCACTTGTTCCAGTTTTGCGACGGGATGACCTTCACATGGGAAGACTTCGAGACCTTCTTCAGGGGGGAGTTTTTGCCAGTAGCTCTACACCCAGAGCGTGTTCAAGAGCTGCTGCCTTTGCCGCGTGTTTTTCGATCAGTAGACGAGTCATCTGTTGGAAGTAGACAGATGATGCAGAGGTCTAGGAGGACCAGACCAGCAGTTGGGCGATCTCGGGATTTAGGATTGGTGGTGCGGGGCACCCGGGGTGGGGTCAGAGCCAGGCGTGACAGAAATAGACAGTGTTACTCCTGTGGCAGGAAGAGTCACCTGGCACGTGACTGTCCGACTCCTCGTACAGTTGATCCACAGGCTTTGGAAGAGCCACCGAGGCAGAAGCAGCGGCGGGTGCTTGAGCAACAGCCGAGTAGTGGACAAGGCAGTAGAGCTCCGGGAGCAGGTAGACAGGAGCGGAACTAGTGGATACGTCCCTTGTACTTATAGTTCCATGTTGTTGTTTTATTCGTGTCTTTGTACTATGAGCTGCAATAATAAAAATACACTTATCTTTGTTTGCTTTCCTGTCCTTTTGTTTGGTTGATACTAAGTGGTCCCAGTTAAAACTGTTGACTTGACCCTCACTTTTGAGATTTCTACTGGAGGAGACCCAGTGACCTCACACTGATGCCGACAGTGTGACTCGACCGTTGGATGTGAGAGTGAAAGTTAGATCTCTTAGTAGTTATGTCGAGGACTTGTGACATCATCCATGGCATGAGTGCGTCATTCATGTCAGGATTGACTGTATTAGGCAATGGGCGTGGTTCATCCAGGGGATGAGACCGAGTTTCTATTTTCGGCAAAGGATAAATTTTAGCATCTCTTCAGATCGTAAGAAAAGAAGGTGCAGATCATCCAGGAGAGGATGAAGACTGCACAGTGTAGTAAGAAACAGGAAACTGGCACCAATCTTGGAGACTCAGGCATGTTAAATGTTTAAAGAAGAGTAAGATTTAAGGAGAGATGAGTCTGCGAAGCAGTAGACGTGGAGGAAGAGCTAGGAGAGTAGCAGGAGGTGGTGTACATCTTAATATGCTACAACCACCCGCCTTAGTTATCCCCACCAGGCTCAGGGAGCTGGAGGGCGTAGAAAGAGTGCGGCTGCATGCGGTCAAGGAGTGTGACCCAATGGCTCTAGAAATGATTCAAGAGATAGTCTGTGTCTACTACTAGCTACTGTAGTAACAGACGTCGATATGATTCATTCCTTGCTTTCACAAATCTTGTTCCAGACCAAGAGTTTCCAGTAAGCCGTGGACTTGACCCTCACGTCTGGAGATACCTTGGGAGGAGACTCGATAATCACACTTACGCCGACAGTGTGGTCAGACCCTCAAGGAGAGAGTTTCGGTTGGAATCTCTTGGTAGCAGCGTCGAGGCCTTACGACGTTGGTATGAGTATGGATTGGATCCACAGTTCATACACGGATTGACTGTATTAGGAAAAAAGGTTTTGGTTTAACTTCGACGTCGGGATGGGTTTTCCTTGGTCAGCGAAAAGGAAACCCCAGGCAGCATAGGATAAACTCATGCACAGGAGGGTGCGACTGATCACTCTTGAGTCGGTCAACCATACCCTCGTGGCAGCAGTCGTTTGAGTTTCAGTTCTAACAGGAGTTGGAGACCTCTGAGTTCGAGGATAATGATCACGTCCTTATACGGGTCTCACCTCGACGAGGTTTATGGGGATGTGGACAAGGCGACAAGTTATCTCCGAGGTTCAACGAACCTTTCTAGGTCCTCAGCTGGGTAGGCGAGGTGGTTTACCACTTGACCCATCAAGCTCAGTTTCACCAGGTGCATGGCGTTTTCCAGGTATCTCAACTTAGCAGATACGTGATCGACCCTTCGCATATCATCGACCATGAGGAGAAGGACGATGGCGATGGGGTTACTACCACGGAGGTTCCAGTGGGAATTGAGGATCGACAGGAGCAGATCCTTTGAGAATGGTCGATTCCTCGGGTGCGCTTTCAATGGCAGTACGAGAGTCTCTAGGTGAGAACATGAGAGTGGGAGGCTCAGATGCATGCTCAGTACCGCTTTTGTATCCCTAGTTTGTGATGAAGCTTTACAGGGACGTAAAGCCCTGAGGTGGGAGTAATGTAAAGACCCGGAAATTTCAAGGAAATTTTTTTCTTAATTTTCTTTGGAATTTTACAAGAACGTAGTTTCTGACGGAGCCTGATTCCGAGGCCCGGTGTGCCCAGAATCATTTTCCGAAGTTTGGATCGGGTACGTTCAGTGAACGAACGAGCGAGAATTCCTATCTTTTGAACCGTTGCTCGGAATCGAATTCTAAGGGCACCGATGGAACCGTAGCGCTGATAATTTCTTAGGAACGCCACTTCCGAATTTGCGTTTACACATGGTAAGTTGTTGGAATTTGTCGAAGTTGAAATAAAAATTAAACTACAATTTTTATTTTAACTAAGTGGATTAGGCTTTGGGTGGAAGTTGGGTTACTACCCAACTTCCCAAGGGAGGTTATGAAGGTGGTGGGGCCCACACGAACCCTACCCCTTCACCTTCCCTAACCTTCCATAACTCTTCACATTCTTTAACCCCCCTCTACTCACATTTAATATTTGACAACTTAAGTTTAGTAACTTATGTTATTAATTAAGTGAGTTAAGTGTGGTTATTTGAATTTTAAACTCTTGAAATTCAAATATTTGTTATGTTAATAAAATAAGAGGTAATATTATTTTATTTTGGGGTTGGAACCTTTGTTGCATGAAAGGTTTGGGGAGAAAAGCTAAGGAAATCTAGACTTCTTCATCTTCTTCATTGAAGAACACGAAGAACGCGAAGAACACATCGAACTCCATCGAAGAACGCCGAGTCCTCGGAGACCGTCTACGCGACGCCTTTTATCGTGACGGTTCTTCCACGACGTCTTCTTCCGCGACGTCTATTTCTGCGACAAATCCTTGTTCGACGAACCTATGTTCAAGCTCACACGAGGTAGGGGGTTTACGTGATTTTCCTTATGTGATTCTCTTCTGTCTTTTATCCGCGACATTTGGACCGCATGATATTAGTTAACGGGAGGAGGCTGGACCTCACAAGCACGACCATCCCCCTCCCTTTTTGTTTTTTCTTGTTGTTGTGGATCGAATGAAATTGAGGTGGTGTCGTCGCACCACGCGGGATCGAGCGGCAAGGATGCACGACATCGTCACGCCGCGCGGGATCGAGCGACAAGAATGTGCGACGTCGTCACGCCACGTACTCAAATTTTAAACTATCGTGCATGGGTTTTTGATTGCAGGGCATTCGTATAATTTATTTTGGATAAATTATACCCTCGTCAATGATTAAAATCATGTGTTTATTATTAGCCAATTGATAACACCTAACGCGGAGGACGCAGGCTGAACAAACACGGCCCGACAACCCTCAGCAGCCTGTTTATTAATGTGTGGATCAACGAACGACAACGAAGCAGGCCGCTGTGGCGTTTGAATCCCTTCGCAATGAAGGTCGGGTCTCGGGAGGACCGTTGGCGAAGACGTCAGGAGAAACGGACCATCGGAGCGCGTCCGGTGGTCCGCGGAAGGCGGGTGCCGCCGGCTTCAATCAGCGGCGGGGGGGGGGGGGGGGGGATCCGCGCACCCGCCCGCGGCTTCCGCGCGGCCGTGCTGGCCGAGCCGCGGCCGGCCAGTCGGACCGGTCCTGGCCGCGCCGGCCGGTCCGTGCCCATCCAGGTCGGACCTGGGCCAGGTCGACCCGGTTCGGGCCGACCCGGGGGGGGGGGGGGGGGGGGGGGTCGGGACGGGTCGGTCCGGGCCCAGACCCCCCGTTTTCAGACCCTCTTTGGTCTTTTGTCCGTATCTTGGGATATGGACCTCCAATAGATGCACCGTCAGTTGCGTAGCGATCCTTGGAACGAGACGGTCGTTTTTGTATATTATACTCAAGGTTTCGTAATACTTTGGGTTCGGCCGGGTTGGTTCGGATACGAAACCAACCTGGCCCTCGGAGCGGAAACTGATATATCTTGAGCACCGGACGTCCGATTGACGTGCCATCGACTTTGTTGGAATCCTCTTGTTGAGACGAAACTTTTGGAACACTCCGCCCAAGTTTTGGACGCAGTTGGAGTATGGTCGGGTTGGTTCGCTCACGAAACCAACCGGGACCCTGGAACAAAAAAGCCAATAACTCACAGACCGGGTGTCCGATTGAAGCGTTGCCTTTCTCGTTGAATTCCTCATGATGAGAAGGAACTTTTGGCATACTTTGCCCGAGTTTTGGTTGCTGTTGGATAGTGGCTGGGTAGGATTGTACCCGAAATCCAACCGGGCCCTTGGAACGGAAAAACTGTTATCTTTCAGACCAGACGTCCGTTTGACGAACCATCAGCGGCGTTGGTGATCACGTTGAGAAACGGTCCCTATGAGTATACCCTATGAGAGTTCGGGGTACAGTTGAGATATGGCCAGATTGGTTCGCACACGAAACCAACCAGGACCCTGGGACGAAAAGGCTAATAACTCACAGACCGGACGTTCGATTGACGGGCCGTCTATTGCGTTGAGACCCCTATGACGAGGCAGTCCTTTGAGATACTTCTTCGTGGGACTTGTGAAAATTGGAGTATCGACCTGTAGCTCGTGGAGTAGACCCTCCCAGAGACGAGCGTGCAGAGTACGGAGACTGTGTAGCCGACTGAGACCTGACGACTGCTTGACCGACTCGACTTGGAGTGAGTCGACTAGCCCAGTGGACGGAGCACTACTTTGTGAGGTGCAGACCCATGGAAGACGGAGTACTTCCTGTGTGACAGTGCAGACCCACGGTACTCGTCCGGAGAGTACCTCTTCAGGCTACTAGGGGGTGTGCACTACTGAGTTTGGGTGACAAACCCCGGTGGGAAGCACTACTGTGTTTGGGTGGCTGACCCGCGGTACTCGATAGGAGGAGTACCTCAGTAGTCTTAGGTTAGTGAGAAGTACCTCAGAGTCATGAAAGGACCATTGTACACTCTAGAGACGGAGCTCTTCTGCAGTTACGGTTTCGATAATGAAAATCCTGGTTTGAGCTGAGACTTTTGAACTTTTTGTTTACCTCATGATTGAGATGGGTCACTTGATAACTTAGGTATATGTATGGGCATATACCTGGGTAGTGGTTATCCGTTGATTTCATGATCTTGGTGTTTTCCTCATGATTGAGATGGGTTACTTGATAACTTAGGTATATGCATGGGCATATACCTAAGTAGAGGTTATCTGTTGAGATCTTCTTTTTGGTTATCCTTGTTGGTTTTTAGTGAGACCTTGAGGGTCTCGGGGTCCCTACTGAGTATCGTTATACTCTCCCCTACACGGGCTATGCCCGCACCTCGTTGTGTTGGTTGCAGACGATGGGCAGTGCTGAAAGAGGCCGAGTGTTCGAGGATTGGACGGTACCCAGAGGTGGACTACACGACGAGTCAGTATCCGGAGGTGGAGTTCGCGACGAGACGACACGCGGAGGTGGTTGACGGGCGAGAGCGTTGTGGAGGCTATCTGTACCTACCCTTCAGGTAGGATCCGAGGAGGACGACCCAGGAGCCACTTCCGTTCTTCCAGCTATTATCCTTTTCTGTTGTACTTTGTTCAGTTGTAGTTGTACTTTCTTTTGGGTTTGTATTATGGCCCATTTTCCTTTCAGCACTTCTCTTTGTACTTAGTGTTTTACTTCCGCTTGTACTCTGTGGTGTTTTGTTTACTTTTATAAAGGCAATGCCTTCCCAGTTATCGAGATTTACACCTTTGGTGCTAGTCGCCAGCCCCTGGCCTATGGAAGGCGGGCTTGGGGTAGTCACGACATGGGCCCCGAGGACGGGTCGTGACAGTTAAGTTTTATTAGGGTTGAGTTTGTATTTTTATGGTTTATTAGGGTTTTAAGGGATTTTTAATGGTTTGTTTTCTTTTTTTGTTTATTGCGTTTTAGTTGGGTTTTATTAGGTTTTATTATGATGTGTTAAGATTTATTGGGGCTGAGAAGGTATTTTTAGTGTTTTATGATGGTTTTATTAGGGTTTATTAGTTTTTATTAGGGTTTATTAGGGATTCTTATGGATTATTAGGGTTTTTTAGGGGTTTATTAGTTTTTTTTATTTTATAAGGTTATATTTGTGTTTGTTAAGTCTTTTAAGATAATGTAGCATTTTTATTGTTTTTGAGAGTTTTGTTTTTGTTTGTGATCGTTTTTAGGGTTTATTAGGTTATATTAGAGTTTATTATGGTTAATTATGATTTCTAGGGGTTTTTAAGGTATATTAGCAATTTTTGACATTATTATCTTATATTAGTGTTTTTAGGTCTTTTTACGTAATATAGCGTATTCTTATTGTTGGTGATCATTTTTGTTATTTTTTATGAGTGTTTTTAGAGTTTATTAGGTTATATTAGAGTTTATTAGGGTTTCTAGGAATTGTTTAAGGTATACTAGAGTTTGTTTTTGTTATTAGGGTTTTGTAGTGTTTTATTAGCAGTCATTATGGCGTGTTAAGGTTTGTTAGGGTTGAGTAGGGTTTATTTGGATTTATTTATTGTTTATTAGGGATTTTTAGGTTTTTTTGGGGTTTATTACAGTTTATTAGTGTTTATTAGTGTCTATTAGGGTTGGTTAGGGTTGTTTAGGTATTCTTAATGTGTTTTTAGGGATTATTTGGTTTTATTATCATTTATTAGGGTTTAATAGATATTTTTGGGGTTTTATTAGGGTTGAGTAGAGTCTATTAGGATTTTTAGATATTATAATGTGTTTTTAGGGATTATTAGGGGTTTATTAGGGTTTAATTTTTTATATTCGGTTATATTAGGGTTTAATATTTTTGATGGTTTTGAAGCGTCTTTAGGGTTTTGTAGCAATTTTTAGTGTTTGTGTAGCGTTGTTTGAGTTTATGTAGCATTTTTAGTGTTTATGTAGCACTTTTAGGGTTTCGTTAGTGGTTTTAGGTTTTATGTAGAAATTTTTAGGGTTTATGTAACGTTTTTAGGGTTTATGTAGCGTGTTTAGGTTTTAGGTTTTATGTAGCAATTTTTAGGGTTTATGTTATGTTTTCTCTGTTTATGTAGCGTTTTTAGGGGTGATGTAGCATTTATGTTGCATTTTTTAGGGATTATGTAATGTTTTTAGGGTTCATGAAGTGTTTTTAGGGTTTATGTTGTTTTTTTATGTCTTATATAGATTTTTTCAATGTTTGTGTTGCATTGATTATGGTTTATGTTATGGTTCTAGGGTTTATGTAGTGCTTTTTGGGTTTATGTAGTGTTTTTTGGGTTTATGTTTCTTTTTTTGAGTTTATGTTGAGTTTTCAGGGTTTATGTTTCATTTATAGGGTTTTTGTAACGTTTTTTTGGGTTTATGTATCTATTTGTTTCTTTTTAAGGGATTTAATGGTTTTTTGTAGTTTGTAGTGCTTTTTAGGGATTTAAAGGGTTGTTAATGGGTGTTTATGGTTTTTATGGTATTTGACGGGTTTTCAATGGTTTTTTGGGGTTTTAAGGGTTTATATGTTTTTTAGGGATTGATATGGGTTATTAGGGGTTTTAGTGTGTTTTAGGGTTTGTTTGGGTATTATAGAGATTTTTCAGGTTTATGTAATATGTTTTAGCATTGTTTGGGTTCTTTAGGGTTTTTAGAGTTCTTTAGAGTTTATTATGGTTCTTTAGGGTTTATTATGGTTCTTTAGGGTTTATTAGAGTTTATTATGATCTGTTAGGGTTTACTGCTGTTTATTTGGGGTTTGTTATGGCTTGTTTCAGTTTGTTATGATTTATTTAGCATTTTTAGGATTTATTACGATTTATTTAGGGTTGTTAGGTTTTGTTATGAATTATTATGAGGTTATTAGGGTTTTTAGGGTTTATTAGCGGGTTTTAGGGTTTTGTAGGCTATAATTTTGTGGGTTTTGTAGAGTTTTGTCGGGTTTGTTAGGGTTTTTAGTGATTGTTACAATTTATTTTGGTTCAATAGTGTTTTTATTGTATATTTTGGGCTTTATGGCTATTGTAGCGTTTATTAGAGTCTAATAGGTTTTTTTGGAGTTTATTATAGGTTATTATGATTTATTAGTGTTTATTAGGGTTTTAGGGTTTAATAGTGGGTTTCATGTGTTATTTGGGTTTATTAGTGGTTCTTAGGGGTTATTAGTCATTGTTAGGTTTTGTTAGGTTTTATTATGGTTTGTTAGGATGTGTGTTATTCTATTATCACACACGTTATTATTATCATTATTATCATTATAATTATTATCATTATCATTGTTTTTATTATTATTATTATTATTATTATAATCATCACATGCGAATGCAAATGGACATGCATTATTATTTATTATTTATTATATATTATTTATTTCCCTGAACGTGCATATGTTGTTTTTTCTTTTTTTGTAATAATAATAATTATTACTCTTATTATTATAATTATTATCATAACATGCAAATGCACATGCATGTCCTTTATTATTTATTACCATGAATGTGCACATGCAATGCACCTACATTATTCTATTATCACATGAATTTTTATTGTTATTTCTATTATTACTATTATTGTTATTATTGTTATTATCATCAAATGAAAATGAAAATGCATGTGCGATATTATTTATTACCATACACGCGCACATTCAATACATGTGTGTTTTTCTATTATCACATGCACTATTATTATTAATATTACTATTATTGTTATTATTATCATCACATGTGCTATGAGTTATTATTTATTATCATGCACTGCACATGCAATGCACGTGCATTATTCTATTATAACATGTGTTGTTGGTCTTATTATTATTATTATTATTACTGTTATTATTATTATTATTATTATTGTTATTGTTATTGTTATCATCTCATTCACATGCACATGCACATGAACGTGCATTATTATTTATTTTTTATTACCATACACATGCACATGCAATGCGCACACAATATTTTATTATCACATACATTGTTATTCTTATTGTTGTAATTATTATTGTGGTTGTTGTTGTTGTTATAGTTATTATCATCACATGAAAATGAACATGCAAATGCACATGAAAATACATAAACATGAACATTTAATGCACGTGCGTTATTCTATTATCACATGCATTGTTATTATTATTACTAATATTATTATTACTATCCTCTTCATCATCATCAAATGCAAATGCAACGCAGGCACGTTTTTATTTATTACCATGCACATGCACACGTAATGCAAATGCAATATTCTATTATCTCATGCATTGGTACTACAACTATTATCACAACAACAACTACTATTGTTATTATTATTATCCTCACATTCAAATGCAGTTGCACGTGAGTTATTATTTATTATTTATTACCATGCACGTTCATATGCAATGCACTTGTATTATTATTATATTATTTTTATTATCTCTGTTTTTATTATTATTATTATTATTACTATCATTATCATTATTATTATCATTATCACATGAAAATCCACATGCATGTGCATTGTTATTTATTATTTACTACCATGCACGTGCATGCATTATTATTATTATTATTATTAGAATTAGTATTATTAATATTATTATCAAATGTAAACGCACATGCACATGCATGTGCGTTCTTATTTACTATTATTTATTTATTATTTACTACTATGCACGTGCACATGTAATGCGCTTGTGTTAATATATTATTCTTATTATTCTTATTATTATTATTGTTGTTTTTGTTGTGGTTGTTGTTGTTGTTTGTATCATCAAATACAAATGAACATGCATGTACGTTGTTATTTATTATTTATTACCATGCATGTGCATGCGTCATTATCATTATAATTACATGTAAATGCACATACACGTGCGTTATTATATATTATTTATTACCATGCACATGAAAATGCAATACAGTTGTGTTATTCAATTATCACATGTGTTATTATTATATATTCTCATGCACGTGCACACACAATGCACTTGCATTATTCTATTATCACATGTTTAATTATTTAATATTTATTATCATTCACATGCAAATGCACATCCATGTGGACTTTGTTATTATTTATTATTTATTACCATGCACATGAACATGCACCTGCACATGCACTTGGATGTGCGTTATTATTTATTATTTATTATCATTCACATGAACATGAACATAGACATGTAATTGATATGCGTTATTATTTATAATTTATTATTTATTATCATTCACATGCAAATGGTATATTTTCATTTTTAGGGTTTATTGGGTATTTTTAGTGTTTTTTTAGGATTGAGTTGGGTTTATTAGGGTATATTATGGTATATTATGGTATATTTGTGTATTTTTATGATTTATTTGGGTTTGTTATGACTCATTATGGTTTATTAATTTCTAAGATGGTATATTAGGGTTTTTTAGTGTTTAGAAGTGTTTATTAGAGTTTATTAGTGCTTTTAAGATTTTTTTGGTTTTATTAGCATTTACTCAGGGTTTTAGGGATTTTTAATGGTATATTTACATTTTTAGGGTTTAGTGGGATTTATTAAGGTTTATTATGGCGTGTTAAGGTTTATTAGGGTTGAGTATGTATTTTTTGGGTTTTATTTGGGTTGAGTCCGTATCTTTATGGTTTTATTAGGGTAGAGTACGGTTTATTAGGGTTTGTTAGGGATTTTAAGGGTTTACTAGGGTTTGTTAGTGTTTTTATTAGGGTGTATGAGTGTTTTTTAGATTTTGTTAATCTATATGAGGGGTTGTTATGACTTAGTATGTTTTATTAGCGTGTTTTTAGTGTTTTTGATCATTTTTAATGGTTTATCAGATTTTATTTGAATTTATTATGGTTTATTTGGGTTTCTAGGGCTTTTTAATTGTTTGTTGGGATCTTTTTGTTTATTGGGGCTTAGTTGGGATTTATTAGGTTCTGTTATGGTCTGTCAAGTTTTATTAGGGTTGAGTAGGTATTTTTTGGGTTTTATTATGGTTTATTTGTTTTTATTATGGTTTATTAGGGATTTTTAGGGTTTATTAGGGTTTGTTAGGGGTTTATTAGATTTTTTTGTTTTATTAGGTTATATTAGTGTTTGTTAGGTATTTTTAGATAATATATCATGTTTTTATTGTTTTTGAGCGTTTTGTTTTTGTCTGTGAGCTTTTTAGGGTTTCTTGGGTTATGGATTAGTAGGGTTTCTAGTGATTTTTAAGGTATATTAGCGTCTTTTTCTTTATTTGGTTATATTAGTGTTTTTAGGTCTTTTTAGGTAACATAGCACATTTTTATTGTTTGGGATTGTTTTTTTATTGTTTGTGAGCATTTTTAGAATTTATTATTTTATATTAGAGTTTATCATGATTTCTAGGGATTTTTAAGGTATTCTAGCATTTGTTTTGTTTTTTACGGTTTTGTAGGGTTTTATTAGGAGTTATTATGGTGTGTTAAGGTTTGTTAAGGTTGAGTAGGGTTTATTTGGATTTACTTATGGTTTATTAAGGATTTTTAGGGTTTGATTGAGGTTTATTAGGGTTTATTAGTGTTTATTAGTGTGTATTAGTGTTCGTTAGGGTTGTTTAGGTTTTCATAACGTGTTTTTAGGGTTTATTAGGTTTTTTTGGGGTTTATTAGGGTTGAGTAGAGTTTCTTAGGATTTTATGGATTATAAGGTGTTTTAGGGAATATTAGAGTTTATTTGGGGTTTATTAGGGTTTAATGATTTATATTATGGTATATTAGGGTTTAATATTTTTGAGGGTTTTAGATCATCTTTAGGGGTTTTGTAGCATTTTTTAGGGTTTCTGAAGAGTTGTTAGAGTTTACGTAGCATTTTTAGTGTTTATGTAGCATTTTTAGGGTTTACTTAGCAGTTTTAGATTTTATGTAACATTTTTAGGGTTTATGTAATGTTTTTAGGGATTATGTAGTATGTTTAGGGTTTAACTTTTATGTAGAATTTTTTAGGATTTATGTTGTGTTTTCTGGGTCTATGTAGAATTTTTAGGGGTGATTTAGTGTTTATGTTTCATTTTTTAGGGTTTATGTAACGTTTTTAGGGCTCATGGAGTGTTTTTAGGGTTGATATTGTGTTTTTAGGTTCTATGTAGCGTTTTTTAAAGTTTATGTTGCGTCTATAGGGCTTATGTTGTGTTTTTAGGGTTTATGTTACAATTCTAGGGTTTATGTATTGCTCTTATGGTTTATGTAGCGTTATTTGGGTTTATGTTGTTTTTTTGTTTTTTGTTGCGTTTTTAGTGGGTTTGTTGCATTTTTTAGGGTTTATGTAACATTTTTAGGGTATATTTATCTATTTGAAGCCTTTTTTAGTGTTTTAATGGTTTTTATGGTTTGTAGTGTTTTTTGGGTTTTTAAGGGTTGTTAACTAGTGTTTATGGTTTATTATGGTATCTGATGGTTTTTTAATGGTTTTGGGGGGGTTTATGGGTTTATTTGTATTTTTGGGATTGATAGGTGTTGTAATGGTTTTTAGTGTGTTTAAGGGTTTTTTTGGGTATTGTAGCAGTTTTTTGGGTTTATATAATGTGTTTTAGCATTTTTTGGGTTCTTTAGGGTTTTTAGTGATCTTTTGAGTTTAATATGGTTCTTTAGTGTTTATTAGGGTTCTTTAGGGTTTATTAGTGTTCTTTAGGATTTGTTACAGTTTATTAGCATTTTTATTGTACATTAGGGTTTTATTTGTTTTTTGTAGGCATTAATAGTTTTTCTAGTGTTTATTAACATTTTTAGTGTTATTTTAGATTTATTAGGGTTTATGAGAGTTTATTTTATTTATTAGGCTTTAGTAACGTGTACTTGGGGTTTTTACGATTTATTAGGGTTTATTATGCTTTGTTACGGTTTATTGCGGTTTATTAAGGGTTTTTTATGGTTTGTTTCAGTTTGTTATGATTTATTTGGGGTTGTTAGGATTTGTTACAATTTATTTTGGGTTGTTAGTGTTTGTTATGGTTTATTTTGGGGTTATTAGGGTTTGTTAGGGTTTATTAGTGGGTTGTAGGGTTTTGTGGGCTATTATTTGGAGGTTTTTGTAACGTTTTGTTGGGTTTTTTAGGGTTTTTAGTGATTATTTGGGTTTATTATGGTTTAATAGTGTTTTTTATTGTATATTAGGTTTTTAGGGCTTTTGTATTCTTTATTGGTGTCTAATAGAGTTTGTTAGGGTTTATTATAGGTTATTACGATTTATTAGTGTTTATTAGGGTTTTTAGGGTTTAATAGTGAGTTTTAGGGGTTATTTGGGTTTATTAGTTGTTTTTAGGGGTTATTAGTGGTTGTTAGGGTTTGTTAGGTTTTGTTTGGGATTTTAGGGTTTGTTCTGGTTTGTTTGAGTTGTTTGGGGATTTATGCATTTTTTTGGGTTTTACGGGTGTGTTTGGATTTTTTATGCTTTGTTAGGGTTATTTTAGCATTTTTTAGGGGTTTGTTGCGTTTTGTGGGTTTGAAGCATTTTTCGATTTTTTGTAGCAATTGTTAGGGTTTATGTAGTGTTGTTAGTTGCTTTAGTGGTTCTTTAGAGTTTGTAGGGTTCTTTAGGGTTCTTTATTGTGTATTAGGGTTTCTTTTGAGGTTTTTAGGGTTTTCTTGGGGGTTTTAGGGTTTTTAAGGCTTGTTTATGTTTTTGTTAGGCATTTTTAGGAATTTTAGGGTATTTATCTTTTTTTGGGGGGTTTAGGGATTTTAGAATTTTTTGAGGTTTTTTTTGTTTTTTTGAGGTTTTTTAGTGTCTTTAGGTTTTTTTCGTGGTTTTCAGATTTTTTAGGTATTTTAAGGTTTTTAGGGTTTTTAGGGTTTTTAGGGGGTTTTTGGTAATTAGGGTTTTTTTAGGGTTTTTCAGGTTTTTCCAGGTTTGTTAGGGTTTTTTTTAATATTAGCATTTTGAAAGGTTTAATAGCATTTATATTATATATTTGGGTTTTTTGGTATTTTGTAGCTTTTATTGGGGTATAATAGGGTTTTTAGGGTTTATTACGATTTATTAGTGTTTATTAGGGTTTAGTAGTGGGATTTAGGGTTTATTAGGGTTTATTATGGTTTATTATGGGTTGGTAGGGTTTATTAGGATTTATTAGTGCTTATTAGAGTGATTTGGGGTGTCTAAGGGTTTGTTAGGGTTTTTAAGGGTGTGTTAGGGTTTCTAATGGTGGGATAGGGTTTTTATGGGCGGGTTAGGGTTTCTAAGGGTGTACTATGGTTTCTAAGGATTTATATGGTTGTGGTAGGGTTTATATGGGTGTGTTGGGGTTTCTAAGGGTGTGTTATGGGTTTTTAGGGTTATTTAGTTGTTCATGGTTGTCACAGATGTGTTGAGCTAGTCCCAAGCATCAATTTGATATGTGGTACAGGTGAAACAGACACCCAGAGCAAAATTTATGGTCATTTGGAGGACTTAAGGACCTTTTGGGACATTAAGAATATGATAAGGTGTTCTTATTGGTCACATATGTGTAGATCTAGTCGAAATATTCGATTTGATATATGGTAGAGTTAAAACAGACTCCTAGAGTAGAAGTTATGGTCTTCTGGAGAGTTTAAGTACCTTTTGGGCCTTCAAGTATGTGAGAAGGTGCATCAATTGTTATAGGAGTGTAGGTCATGTCACATGCTTCGATTTGATATGTGGTTGAGGCAAAACAGACACCCATAGAAGAAGTTATTGCAAAACGGACACCAGAAGCCAATCTTTTAACCATCGAAAGGGATTTTGGGTCTTTTGGGGTTGAAGAATGTCAGAAAGGGTTCTAGTGGTTACTAGAGTGTGTATCTTTTCAAAATCATTGATTTTATATGTGTTAGAGAAAAAATAAACACACTTAGCTGAAGTTATTGTTGTTTTAAATTAAAAAACTCTTCTAGTGCCTAAAAACTAAGAATCCCACAACTCACTAAAATAGGCACAACTTCTCCTTAGGGAGTCCGTTTGAGCACTATGACCAGTCAAATCGAAGATCGTGAGATGATTTATGTCCATGTTTAGTACAAACTATGAGAAGATCAAATAAATATAAGATATATTAGTTATACCACTCTAAAAAATAGTCCAACTTTAAACGGCCATAACTTTTGCTCCGGTTGTCCTTTTGAGATCTACCACATATCAAATCGAAGGAAGCGAAGAGATCTAAGCATAAAGATAACTATAAAATATTTCAAGTCATGTTTGAGACCCTAAAATCCCATAAACCAATCAGATGGCTTCTAAAACTCTATTTCTGTGTACGAATCTATATCAATTTTTTCTTAAATGGTCATAACTTCTGATCTATGTGTCTATTCGGTCTCTGCCACCTGTTTTTATCATAGTTCGTTCCATAAGATTCAGTTTGACTATTCATGGAGTGGAAATGGACACCCTAATAAGAAGTTATTCCTTTTTCAATGACTCTGTGATTTGTCAGGTTTTTTGAGACCTCATTTCTATCATTTTTGTCCTGTCTGTTGTTTTTTCAAACAACTATAACATATGATTACTGTTGTTATTAATATTATCATCATCTCATCCACATGCACATGCACATGTACGTGCGTTATTATTATATTATTATTACCATGCACAAGCACATGCAATGCACACGTGTTATTTTATTATCCCATTTATTGTTATTATTATTGTTATTATTATTATTGTGGTTGTTATTGTTGTTGTTGTGGTTATTGTTATTATCATCACATGAAAATGCACATGTGAATGCACATACACACAAATTCAATGCATGCGTGTTATTATATTATCACATGTGTTGGTATTATTAATATTATTATTATCATCATCTTCATCATCATCATCATCGCATGCAAATGCAATGCACGCGCGTTATTATTTATTACCATGAATGTGCACACGTAATGAACATGCGATATTCTATTACAACATGCATTGGTACTACTACTATTATCACCACTACTACTACTATTATTACTACTACTACTATTATTACTATCATCACATGAAAATATAGATGCACATGCGTTATTATTTATTATTTATTACAATGCACATGCATATGCAATGCTATTATATTATTATTTTATTAGTATTATTATTAGCACAATTATTATTATTATTGTTATTATTATTATCATTATCATTATTATTATCATTATCACATGAAAATGCACATGCATATGCGTTGTTATTTATTATTTATTACCATGCACGTGCATGTGTGGTTATTATTATTATTACAATTCGTATTATTAATATTATCATCAAATGTAAATGCACATGCACATTCATGTGCGTTCTTATTTATTATTATTTATTTATTATTTACTACTATGCATGTGAACATGAAATGCACTTGTGTTATTCAATTATAATTTTTATTACTATTATTACTATTTTTGTTTGTATCATCAAAAACAAATGAACATGCACGTGCATTGTTATTTATTATTTATTACCAGGCATGTGCATGCATCATTATCATTATCATTACATGTAAATACAAATGCATGTGCATTATTATATATTATTTATTATCGTGCACATGAAAATGCAATGCACTTAAGTTATACTATTATCACATGTGTTATTATTATTTATTCTCATGCACGTGCACACACAATGAACAAGCATTATTCTATTATCACATGTGTTATTATTTATTATTTATTATCATTCACATGAAAATGCACATTCATGTGGACTTGGTTATTATTTATTGTTTATTACCATGCACATGCAGATGCACATGCACTTGGATATGCATTATTATTTATTATTTATTATCATTCACATGCATATGCACACACACATGTAATTCAAATGTGTTATTATTTATAATTTATTATTTATTATTATTCACATGGAAATGCGCAGGCATATGCACATGCACGTGCGTTATGATTTATTATTTAAATCATGCACATGCATACACACATTCACATGAGTTATTAATATTATTATTATTAGAGGCATTTTTAGGGTTTACTATCATTTTTTAGAATTTTTACGTGTTATTAACATTTATTATGGTTGTTAGGGTTTTAGGGTTTTTAATGGTATATAAGCGTTTTTAGGGTTTGGTGGGAGTTATTAGGATTTTATTAGGGTTTATTATGGTGTGTTAAGGTTTATTAGGGTTTAATAGGTATTTTTAAGGTTTTATTAGGATTGAGTTGGGTTTATTAGGGTATATAATGGTATATTATGGTATATTATGGTATATTATGGTATATCTGGGTATGTTTAGGATTTATTAGGCTTTATTATCTGTCATTATGGTTTATTTATTTTTAAGAGGGTATATTAGGGTTTTTTAGAGTTTAGTAGTGTTTATTAGGGTTTATTAGTGCTTTTAAGCTTTTTAGGTTTTATTAGAATTTATTAGGGGTTTTAGGGCTTTATAATGGTATATTTGCGTTTTTAGGTTTCATTGGGGTTTGTTATGGTCTATTATAGTGTATTGCGGTTTATTTGGGTTGAGTAGGTATTTTTAGGGTTTTATTAGGGCTGAGTAGGTATCATTAGGGTTTTATTAGGGTTTATTAGGGTTGAGTAGTGTTTATTAGGGTTTGTTAGGGATTTTTAGGGTTTACTAGGGTTTGTTGGTGTTTTTGTTAGGGTATATGAGTGTTTTTTAGTTTTTTTAATATATATGAGGGGTTGTTAGGACTTTGGAGGTTTTATTAGCTTGTTTTTAGTGTTTGTGAGAATTTTTTATGGCTTGTTAGGTTTTATTATGATTTATTACCATTTTTAGGGTTTCTATAGCTTTTTAATTTTTTGTTTGTGTTTTTTTGTTTATTGGGGTTTGGTTGGGTTTTATTAGGTTTTATATTGTGTTTCAAGGTATATTGGGGTTGAGAAGGTATTTTTAGGGTTTTAATATGGTTTTATTAGGGTTTATTAGTTTTTATTAGTTTTTATTAGGTATTTTCAGGGATTATTAGTGTTTGTTAAGGGTTTATTAGTTTTTTTGTTTTATTTGGTTATATTAGTCTTTGTTAAGTCTTTTTAGATAATGTAGTGTTTTTATTGTTTGTGAGCATTTTGTTTTTGGTTTGTGAGAATTTTTAGGGTGTCTTCATTTAAATTAGAGTTAATTATGGTCTATTATGGTTTCTAGGGATTTTTAGGGTATATTAGTGTTTTTTTATCTTTATTAGGTTGTATTAGTGTTTTTAGGTCTTTTTAGGTAATATAGCGTGTTTTAATTGTTTTTGATCATTTTTGTATTGTTTGTGAGCATTTTTAGGTTTTATTATGTTATATTAGAGTTTATAAGTGTTTCTAGGGATTTTTTATGGTATACTAGCATTTATTTTCATTATAAGGGTTTTGTAGTGTTTTATTAGGGGTCATTATGGTGTGTTATGGTTTGTTAAGGTTTAGTGGGGTTTATTTGGATTTATTTATGGTTTATTAGGTATTTTTAGGGTTTATTTGGGGTTTATTATGGGATTTTAGTGTTTATTATTGTTTATTAGGGTTGGTTAGGGTTGTTTAAATTGTCTTAACGTGTTTTTTAGGTTTTATTAGGTTTTATTATCATTTATTAGGGTTTATTAGGTATTTTTGGGGTTTTATTACGGTTGAGTAGAGTCTCTTAGGGTATTTAGGAATTATAAGGTGTTTTAGGGATTATTAGAGTTTATTAGGGGTTTATTATGGTTTGATTTTTTATATTATGGTATATTAGGGTTTAATATTTTTGAGGGGTTTGAAGCATATTTAGTGTTTTTGTTGCGTTTTTTAGTGTTTGTGTAGCGTTGTTTGAGTTTATATAGCATTTTTAGTGTTTATGTAGCGATTTTAGGGTTTAGTTAGCAGTTTTCGGTTTTATGTATCATTTTTAGGGTTTATGTAGTGTGTTTAGGGTTTAGGTTTTATGTAGAATGTTTTGGGGTTATTGATGCATTTTCTAGGGTTATGTGGCGTTTTTAGGGGTGATGTAGCATTTATGTTGCATTGTTTTTGGGTTTATGTAATGTTTTTAGGGTTCATGTAGTGTTTTTAGGATTTATGTTGTGTTTTTAGGTTTTATATAGCATATTTTAATGTTTATGTTGCGTTGTTTAGGGTTTATGTTACTGTTCTAGGGTTTATGTAGTGCGTTTTGGTTTTATGTAGCATTTTTTGGGTTTATGTTGCATTTTTTGGGTTTATGTTGCATTTTTAGGGTTTATGTTTCAATTTTTAGGATTATGTATTGTTTTTTGGGTTTTTGTATCTATTTGTTTCCTTTTTTAGGGTTTTAATGGTTGTTTATGGTTTTTAGTGGTTTTAGGGTTTTTAAGGGTTATTAACAGCTGTTTATGGTTTTTTGTTATTTGATGGGTTTTCAATGGTTTTTTGGGGGTTTTTTAAGGGTTTATTTGTTTTTTCAGGATTGATAGGTTTTTTTGGGGATTTTAGTGTGTTTTAGGGTTTGTTTGGGTATTGTAGTGGTTTTTAGGATTTATGTAATGTGTTTTAGAATTTTTTGGGTTCCCTAGGGTTGTTTAGTGTTTTTTAGAGTTTATTATGGTTCTTTAGGGTTTATTAGTATTCTTTAGGGTTTATTAGTGTTCCTTAAGATTTGTGATGGTTTATTAGCATTTTCTATTGTATATTAGGGTTTTATTGGGATTTTGTTGTCATAAATAGCTTTTTCTAGGGTTTATCAGCCTTTTTAGTGTTATTTTGGATTTATTAGGGTTTCATAGGGTTTATATTATTTATTAGGGTTTATTATTGTGTATTTGGGTTTATTACGATTTATTGGGGTATATTATGATTTGTTAGGGTTTATTGTGTTTTATTAGAGGTTTGTTATGGTTTGTTTCAGTTTGATACGATTTATTTGGTGTTGTTAGGATTTGTTACAATTTATTTGGGGTTGTTAGGGTCTGTTACGAAATAATATGGGGTTATAAGGGTTTGTTTGGGTTTATTAGCAGGTTGTAGGGTTTTGTAAGCTATTATTTGGCCGATTTTGTTGTGTTTTGTAGGGTTTGTTTGGGTTTTTAGTGATTATTATGATTTTTTATGGTTCAATGGTTTTTATTATTGTATATTAGGGGATTTAGGGATTTTGCAGTGTTTATTAGAGTCTAATAGGGTTTTAGGGTTTATTATAAGTTATTATGATTTATTAATGTTTATTAGGGGTTTAGGTTTTAATAGTCGGTTTCAGATGTTATTTGGGTTTATTAGTGGTTCTTAGGGGTTATTAGTGGTTGTTAGGGTTTGTTAGGTTTTGTTAGGGTTTGTTAGGATGTGTGATATTCATTATCACACACGTTATTATTATAATTATTATCATTATCATTATTATCATTATCATTATTATAAATATCATTATTGTTATGACTATTATTATTTTTATTATCGTCACATGCAAATTCAAATGCGCATGCATTATTATTTCTTATTTGTTATATATTATTTATTTACATGTATGTGCATATATTGTTGTTGTTGTTGTTATTATTATTTTTATTATTATCACATGCAAATGCACATGCACATCCGTTATTATTTATTACCATGCACGCGCACACGCAATGCACCTACATTATTCTATTATCACATGCATTTTTATTGTTATTATTATTATTACAATTATTTTTAATATTGTTATTATCATCAAATGAAAATGCAAATGCACGTTTGATATTATTTAATACCATACACGCGCACATTCAATACATGTCCATTATTCTATTATCACATGCACTATTATTATAAATATTACTATTATTGTTATTATTAGCATGATGTGTGGTAGGAGTTATTATTTATTATCTTGCACTGCACATGCAATGCACGTGGGTTATTCTATTATCACTTGTGTTGTTATTATTATTATTATGATTATTACTGTTATTATTATTATTAGCATGCATATGCATGTGCAGTATTATTATTATTTTTTTACCATGCACGAGCACATGAAATGCACATATGTTATGTTATTATCAAATACATTGTTATTCTTCTTCTTATTATTATTATTGTGGTTGTTGTTGATGTTTTTGTTTTTGTTGATATTGTTATCATCATCACATGCAAATTCACATGCAAATACATAAACACGCACATTCAATGCACGTAGGTTATTCTATTATCACAAGTGTTGTTGTTGTTGTTGTTGTTGTTATTATTATTATTATTATCAACATCATCATCATCATCATCACATGAAAATGCAATGCACATACGTTAATATTTATTACCATGCACGTGAACACTTACTGCACATGCAATATTCTATTATCACATGCATTGGTACTACTACTATTATCACTGGTAATACTACTGCTATTATTATTATTATCATCACAGGCAAATGTAGATGCACATGCATTATTATTTATTATTTATTACGATACAGGTGCATATACAATGCACTTGTATTATTTTTTATTATTATTATTTTTATTATTATCACAATTTTTATTATTGTTATTATTATTATCATTATCATTATTATTGTCATTGTCACATGAAAATCCACATGCATGTGCATTGTTATTTATTATTTATTACCATGAATGTGCATGCGTTATTATTATTATTGTTATTATTACAATTAGTATTATTAATATTATTATCAAATGTAAATGCACATGCACATGCATGTGCGTTCTTATATACTATTATTTATTTATTATTTACTATTATGAACGTGCACATGCAATGCACTTGTGTTATTCTATTATTATTATTATTATTTCTATTATTATTCTTTGTATCATCAAATACAAATGCACATGCAAGTGCGTTGTTATTTATTATTTATCACCATGCACGTGCATGCATCATTATCATTATCATTACATGTAAATGCACATACACAAGCATTATATACTATATCTACTAAACATGGGTACTTCCAAGCTGACGTGTCAACCCCACAATAAAACACGTCACCATGAAAATTAATTCCAACCTGAAAATACCCCTACCCAATCAGGCACTACCTCCGCTGTCGACTCTCCAAGCTCCAACCTTCCCAAATAGCTCTGACTGTGAGTAGGGTTTGCTTAAAATTCAATTCATTACACCGCTGCTCGAATCTTCTCATCTGATACCGCATACTATCCCCTGAATCATCGGGCTTACCATCCCTGGCCTGGAAGACCTCCTTGGGCTTACCCTCGCCGACATCTGAGGCCTCAATGCCCATTTCATCGACAAAATCGCAATTATGGTTTCAACGATTTTCGTACAAAAAATTTTCAGCATAGGCGCTGAATTTATAATCACTAAACAAACATTACTCCGATGGACGAAGGAGGTCCTTTGAAGAACTCCTTCATTCCGTGCGTTTCACAGATTTCTTTCGATTTCCCGATGTTTAATCATGGATATGTAACTTTCAACGTCTCTGTTACAAAAGAAAACATCGTCACATTAGTGATTTCAGGAGAGACGGATGCGACGCCTACTTCATCTTCCTGTCCATTGATTTTTCCATTCACTGCAATTGGGAGTCCATTCAGGAATCGGTTTCTTGTAAGGTATCCACAGAAAGAATTATAGGGACCCGACTGAATGAAAATCCGTTGACTAAAATCGGGATTATTTTTCAGGTTTGACGATCTCACATAAGGGTTTGCTGCAACAACTGACTACAGATCCGTTGACTACTATCTATGTAATGTATTCTTTGTCACCTCGCACTGCATCTATTACATGTTTATTGAAAATGAACTAAGGCTAATTCTGTTTGTTTGATGACATTGAAACATTGTTATGTTACCCTTTAATTGTTCATTCGCTATATCTCTGTTTTAATCTTTCTTTTACATCAACTATATATAATTTATTTTTCTATATTCTTTCATATTAAGACAATGTTAAAATAAGCATATGGGGTTTAAATTTTTCTGTAAAAAAACATAGAAAAATAGTTGTAATTTTCTGGGTCGAATGGAGCATCCCCAATACTTTTATATGTGTACTAGGATCCTATTTGATGATGCGATGTCGAGGGCCTTTTCTGGAAATGTTCCTCAGACTATAACTTCACCCATTGATGTGATCAAGATCAGATACCAGGTGTGACTTTACTTCCATGAAATTCAATTTCTGCACAACTGCATTCCAATTTTTAGCTTATCTTCTATGATAACAATAATATCAATGTCATCGTATTATTTAAATTTTTATGGTTAAATCATACAGAGAAAATTTAAAGTGTCTGTCTATCAGCCCATTGGTTTTCTTATTAAATTTATCACATTTTCTCAAAGTAGTGAATGAAAATCATGCCAGGACCACAAGACAGAGTGGAAGATTATTCGTGTGTCGAAGAGTCACTGAGGGAATATGGTTCCTCCATCATGATTTCTTTTACTAGGTAATCACAGCTTTCTCTATTGGTGTTTTACATTCATGGATTAGTTGTTTTGATAGGAGATTATCGGTATGATTTCATAATATCAAACTGCTTCATTATATTAGGGTTAGATTGTTTGATTGTAATTTATTTTTACCAGGTTTAACTGCTTTTAATGATTAAGATATGATTTAGTATGATGGTGGGGAGATTCTCAAATATGATATTCTACTACAACAGATGCAACTGAGAAGGACATGAAGGTTCAAGATGTTCTTAAAGATGAAACTGCAATTTTGGCCCTCTAAATGCAACATCAGGGTATAATGTCGATGAGAAAGACGTTTCGGAATAAAGGTACCACACTTCACTCAAATTTGGCACAAAAAATTATACATCATGGTATATCATCAACCTCTTTTCATAGTGAAAGCATTCATTTTTAATTTTCTATTTACAATAACCATTGCTCTTATTTCCTTTGGTTCATTGTTATTTAATGTTGGCTTTAAGTTGTAACATGTCTGTCTCTATAGGTATAGCCATATACCCCTTATGTACTGATTAGTCTCAGTGCATGTGAATATAGAAACGGGATTTCTAAATGAATACAGGTAATTTTTCCTAAAATCAGGGAGTTATCCTCCCTTATGTCAAACATATGAATGAAGGTATCATGTTTTCCCTATTTAATTCAATATTTTTTTTATGCACAAAAAACATATGAAAAAGACTATTATAATGCTACCATCCTTGACATCAAAAAAATTTCTTCTAGGCCTATAAATACGTTCTACTCTTCAAAATATATATAAATGTCAATGCATTATTTTCATTCTATATCGATCAACATCTGCGAAAAAGTTTTTCTATCCTCATTTCATGAAAAAAACCACCTTCTATTTATGATTAAATATTATTAGTTATATTTGACTTTTTTCTTATTATTTCCTCAATGCGCATGTGAAAACATAAACATGGTTTATAAATTTGAACCATTTCTACTTATCTAGATCATTTCAACTTACATTTCATCATACAACTACCATCATAAACTTCACCTCTTTTCTTGAAATTTTTTATTTCATTGTAATGTTATTACTTAACGTACATGTCAATAATTTCTAAATAAATCATTTCACTTTGGTGTTATTGACTACTTTATAATGATTCAGGACTTTTTGGATGAAAATGTCTCAAATATTTGATAGGAGATGCAATGGAGAATACAAAGGCATCAACTACAAACAGGTTGTCCGATATGTATTAATATTTACCTTATTTTATTTTATAAATTATGATTCACTCACTATATGTATTTATTTCATGTGGTTTGTTTTATTGATTTCATTCACTGTAACTCTTCATCATTCTTATATTATTTTGGAATGGTATGTAGCTTTTGGCAGTGGAATTAACTATCATTGTCATATTTCTATTGTATACCAGCTTACTGCCGTGGAGAGTGGACTCCTCTATTATGTCATAATCTCCAAAGTCATGGACATCCTTAAGAAACTTTGCATTGTAAATCTGCCTCTCCTCATGTATCGAGCAATTCTTATCTCAAATTCTATGAGTTGGTATAGTAAAATATCTACTTTACAAAGAAAATTAATAATGGTAATGAATTGTATTTTTATTTTGAAAATGATAGAAACTGTATTTTCATTTTATTGAGAGTTTGTATCATTAATTTAGGAAAATGATGTTGATGGCGTGAACAACTACGTCAAAATTTCTAAGAAGAGGGTACCCATACTCTTCATCTTAATATTGAAGGCGTGAATATACCAGTTCAAAACTATTGAGGGCGTGAACTTACAGTTACTATGATCTGGTATGTTCTTATATGATATTTTAGAGTAAAACTGAATTGTAATTTTGAGGTAGTTGTATTTTCATTTAATTAAAAAATTGTCTTTTCATTATATATATAATACGGATAATTTGACCAGTTCATAGTGGTAATAAAAAAAGGTTTTCATTATTTCTGTTTTACAATTAAATACTCCAGAGAACACTTTTCTTCTTGTAACTCTTCTGATTCTTGCAACCTCAATTCAATGTCAGAGAACAATTTTTTCAAGAGTTTGAGTTTTCTGAATTATTTTAAATAGAAGATTTCATATTATAGCTAGCCTAATAATTCAAAACATAAATAAGTAGTATACATTATAAATTGAAATTACACACATGGTATTACATTCACTTGAAAGTCAACATTTATCACCGATTTATTTTCATGTTAAACTGTTGTAACTTACCAAACACCAACTCAGGGTTGGAAAGGTATCTAAGATGTTAGTTAAATTTGAAATTGATTTCATCCACAAATAGATCTTCTATTTCACATTGAAATATGATTAAGACATGGTTTATATAAAAATGGTATATATCCTTGACTATTAATAATCAAAAGTGAATCTCATAATTTTAATCTACCCTTTGCAGTGAAGTCAATGTAGTAGATTCATCATACATAAGGGATATTCAGATCTATATGTAAATATACTTCCTTTAAATGAATGTTTGGTGTTAAAGACTATTCTTAGAATCATTCATAAGTTTTGTATGCAGACTTAGTTCATATTATTCTTTTCTGGTTTGATCTATTTTTTAATAGTTTCATACATTTCTTATATTAATTTTTATTACACAGTGGTTTCTCATTACAAACATAAAACATCTCATCACTTTATTAAGTGGGAAAAAAATATCTGCTATTTTCATTGACTACAACATGAAATATCTAGACATATCATATTTTATCTACAGATTGCGTTATTTATTTTTTCAATAGGTCAATATGGATATGCATTTAAGGATGAAGATTCAACTCCATGGGTTGCTAATTTGGATTCTCCTACTCCAACATGTGATGTTTAAGGACAAATTTGATGATAAATATTTATTCATGTTTCAGTTGTTGGGTATGCTAACTTTCATCTCTTTATCAGTATCTTATAACTAAAATTTCAAGTACTTTGTGAGTCTCTAAATGCTATATTTCGACACTATCCAATCCTTTGACACTATCCAATGTTATCTTTATCCTTGTTCCTTTTCCTTGAATAATTAGATTTAACCATTCATGTTGTGATTTATTATTTCATTATACTAATAAAACTAGAATTTTAGTGTCTTCTTGTTGGACCCTACAAATTATAATACTTAAATGATTCTTCTTTTTTTGGCTATTACTCTGATGTTTATTCATATCCAGTCTTTTGTTTTTTTATTTTCAAAATTAGAATTATCCATTTAAATTAATTATTTCATTCATATCATTGATTTTTCCATCTTGAACATGTAACATAAATATTTATTCCTCATTAATTCCACTAAATATTCTCTATTATTTCTATGATGTCTCAACAATTTCTCCACCCCACAAGTATTCCAATATTATTTTCCCATTATTAGTGATTTAAATATATACAATATTATGAATAGTGTCGTGTGAACGCATGGGTGTGTACTAGTTATATATTATTTATTACCATGCACATGAAAATGCAATGCACTTGCATTATTCTATTATCACATTTGTTATTATTATTTATTCTCATGCATGTGCACACGTAATGCACTTGCGTTATTCTATTATCACATGTGTTATTATTTATTATTTATTATCATTAACATGGAAATGTACATTCATGTGGAATTTATTATTATTTTTTGATTATTACCATGAACATGCACAAGCACATGTACATGCACATGCACTTGGATGTGCATTATTATTTATTATTTATTATCATTCCATGCACATGCACATACACATGAAATTCAAATGCGTTATTATTTATTATTTATTATTTATTATCATTCACATGAAAATGTGAATGAATATGAACATGCACGTGCATTATGATTTATTATTTAAACTATGAACATGCATATGCACATGCACGTGCGTTATTAAATCTATTATTATTAGAGTTATTTTAAGGGTTTACTATCATTTTTTTGGGATTTTTAGGTGTTATTAACATTTATTATGGTTTGATAGGGTTTTAGGGTTTTTAATGGTATATTAGCATTTATTAGGGTTTCGTGGGGGATATTAGGATTTTATTAGGGTTTATTATGGTGTGTCAAGGTTTATTAGGGTTTATTAGGTATTTTTAGTGTTTTATTAGGATTTGTTGGGATTATTAGGGTATATTATGGTATATTCAGGTATGTTTTGGATTTATTAGGGTTTATTATGGTTCATTATGGTTTATTAAATTTTAAGAGGGTATATTAGGGTTTTTTAGTGTTTAGTAGTGTTTATTCGGGATTATTAGCGCTTTTAAGCTTTGTTAGGTTTTATTAGCATTTATTAGGGTTTTTAGGGATTTTTAATGGTATATTTGCGTTTTTAGGGTTTAGTGGGGCATATTATGGTTTATTATGGTGTGTTGAGATTTATTAGGGTTGAGTAGGTATTTTAGGGTTTTATTAGTATTGAGTCGGTATCATTAAGGTTTTATTAGGGGTTATTTGGGTTGAGTATGGTTTATTAGCGTTTGTAATGGATTTTTAGGGTTTATTAGGGTTTGTTAGTTTTTTTATTAGGGTATATGAGTGTTTTTTACTTTTCGTTAATATATATGAGGGGTTGTTATGACGTTTTAGGTTTTATTAGTGTGTTTTTATTGTTTGTGAGCATTTTTAATGGTTTGTTAGGTTTTATTTGAATTTACAATGGTTTATTTGGGTTTCTAGGGCTTTTTAATGGTTTGTTTGCATTTTTTTGTTTATTGGTGTTTAGTTGGGTTTTATTAAGTTTTTTATGGGGTGGCAAGGTTGATTAGTGTTGAGTAGGATTTTTTAGGGTTTTATTTGGGTTAATTAGGGATTTCAAGGGTTTATTAGGGTTTTTTAGGGGATATTATTTTTTTTATTAGGTTATATTTGTGTTTGATAGGTCTTTTTAGATAATCTAGCGTGTTTTTATTGTTTGTGAATGTTTTGTTTTTTTTGTGATCGTTTTTTGTTTTCTTTGATTATATTAGAGTTTTTTATGTTTATTAGGGTTTCTAGGGATTTTAAAGGCATATTAGCTTATTTTGTCTTTATTAGGTTATATTAGTGTTTTTATGTTTTTTTAGGTAATATAGCGCGTTTTTATTGTTTGTGAGGTGTTTTTTATTGTTTGTTATCGTTTTTAGGGTTTATTAGGTTATATTAGAGTTTATTAGGGTTTCTAGGGATTTTTTAAGCTATACTAGCATTTTTTCTTTATTATGGTTTTGTAGGGTTTTATTAGGGGTTATTATGGTCTGTTAATGTTTGTTCGGGTTGAGTAGGGTTTATTTGGAATTATTTATGGTTTATTAGGGCTTTTTAGGGTTTTTTGGCATTTATTAGGGTTTGTTAGTGTCTATTAGTGTCTATTAGTGTTGTTTAGGGTTGTTTAGGTTTTCTTAACGTGTTTTTAGGGTTTATTAGGTTTTATTATCATTTATTATGGTTGAGTAAAGTTTCATAGGATTTTAGGGATTATAAGGTGTTTTTAGGGATTATTAGAGGTTATTAGGGGTTTATTAGGTTTTAATTTTTCTTATTATGGAATATTAGGGTTAAATATTTTCAAGGGTTTTGAAGCATCTTTAGGGTTTTTGTATCATTTTTTAGGGTTTGTGGCGTTTTTAGAGTTTATGTAGAATTTTTAGTGTTTATGTAGCATTTTTAGGGTTTTGTTAGTAGTCTTAGATTTTATGTATCATTTTTAGGATATATGTAATATTTTTAGGGTTTATGTAGCGTGTTTAGTGTTTAGGTTTTACGTAGCATTTTTTAGGGTTTATTTTGCGTTTTTTGGGTTTATGTAGCATTTTTAGGGGTGATGTAGCATTTGCGTTGCCTTTTTTAGAGTTTATGAAAAAAATTTAGGGTTAATGGGGTGTTTTCAAGGTTTATATTGTGTTTCTAGGTTTTATGTAGCATTATTATTGTTTATGTAGCAGATTTTAGGGTTTATGTTGTGTTTTTAGGGTTTATGTAGCATTTTTAGGGTTTATATAATGTGTTTTAGTGTATTTTTGGGTTCTTAATGGGTTTTCAATGTTATTTAGAGTTTAATATGGTTTATTAGGGTATATTAGGGTTCTTTAGGGTTTATTAGTGTTCTTTAGGATTTGTTACAGTTTATTAGTGTTTTTATTGTATATTAGGGTTTTATTGGGAATTTGTAGGCATTAATAGATTTTTCTAGGGTACATCCACCTTTTTAAGGGTTATTTAGGATTTATTAGGGGTTTTTTATTTATTAGAGTTTAGTAACGTGTATTTGGGTTTATTAAGATTTATTAGTGTTTATTATGATTTGTTGCGGTTTATTGCGGTTTATTAGGGGTTTGTTATGGTTTGTTTCAGTTTGTTACGATTTATTTGGCGTTGTTAGGATTTTTTATGATTTATTTTGGGTTTTTAGGGTTTGTTGCGATTTATTTTGGGGTTATTAGGGTTTGTTAGGGATTATTAGTGGGTTGTAGGGTTTTGTAGGCTATTATTTGGAGGTTTTTGTAGCGTTTTTTCAGGTTTGTTAGTGTTTTTAGTGATTATTAGGGTTTATTATGGTTTAATAGTGTTTTTATTGTATAATAGGGGTTTTAGGGATTTTTTAGAATTAATTAGGGTCTAATAGAGTTTTTTAGGGTTTATTACAGGTTATTATGATTTATTAGTGTTTAATAGGGTTCTTAGGGTTTAATAGTGAGTTTTAGGGGTTATTAGCATTTATTAGTGGTTCTTAGGGGTTATTAGTGGTTGTTAGGGTTTGTTGGGTTTTGATAGGTTTTTGATGGTTCGTTACAGTTTGTTTGAGTTGTTTGGGGTTTTATGCATTTTTTTGGGTTTTATGGGTGTGTTTGGATTTTTTATGCTTTGTTAGGGTTATTTTTGCGTTTTTTTGGGGTTTTGTTGCATTTTGTGGGTTTTCAAGAATTTTTTGGTTTTTTGTAGCAATTTTTAGGGTTTATGTAGCGTTGTTAATAGCATTAGAGGTTCTTTAGGGGTTTATTTGGGGTTTATTTGGGTTTAATTTTGTATATTATGGTATATTAGGGTTTAATATTTTTGGGGGTTTTGAAGTGTCTTTAGGGTTTTTGTAGCATTTTTTAGGGTTTGTGTAGTGTTGTTAGAGTTTATGTATCATTTTTAGTGATTATGTTGAATTTTTAGGGTTTAGTTAGAAGTTTTAGGTTTTATGTATCATTTTTAGGGTTTATGTAACGTTTTTAGGGTTTATGTAGTGTGTTTAGGGTTTAGGTTTTATGTAACATTTTTTAGGGTTTATGTTCCATTTTCTGGGTTTATGTAGCATTTTAGGGGTGATGTAGCATTTCTGTGGCATTTTTTAGGGTTTATGTAACATTTTTATGGTTAATGTAGTGTTTTTAGGGTTTATATTGTGTTTTGAGGTTTTATGTAGCGTTTTTAATGTTTATGTTAGGTTTTTTAGGGTTTATGTTGTGTTTTTTAGGGTTTAAATAATAGTTCTTAGGTTTATGTAGTGATTTTAGAGTTTATGTAGGTTTTTTTGGGTTTATGTTGCGTTTTTGGGTTTATGTTGTGTTTTTAGGGTTTCTGTTGAAGTTTTTAGGGTTTATGTAACATTTTTATGGTTTAGGTATCTATTTGAAGACTTTTTTAGGGTTTTAATGGTTGTTTATGGTATGTAGTGTTTTTAGGATTTTTAAGGGTTTTTAACTCGTGTTTATGGTTTTTTATGGTATCTGATGGATTTTTAATGGTTTTTGGGGGGGTTTATGGGTTTATTTAGGGGGGGGGTGATTGATAGGGGTTGTTTGGGGTTTTAGTTTGTTTAGGACATGTTTGGGTATTATAGTGTTTTTAGGGTTTATATAATGTATTTTAGCGTTTTTTTGGATTCTTTGGGGTTTTTTAGTGTTCTTTAGAGTTTAATATGGTTCTTTAGGGTTCTTTTGGGTTCTTTTGGGTTTATTATTGTTATTTAGGATTTTTTACAGTTTATTTGTGTTTTTTATTGTATATTTGGGTTTTATTGGGATTTTGTAGGAATTAATAGATTTTTCTAGGGTTTATCAACATTTTTTAGGATCATTTAGAATTTATTAGGGTTTATTAGTCATTATTTTATTTATTAGGGTTTTCTAACATATATTTGGGTTTATTACGATTTATTAGGGCAAGGAATACGTGAGGGTTGGGAAATTCTCGCCCCCCCCCCCAAATTTATTAAGAAATATGAATTATTGGGGTTTATTATGATTTGTAAGGGTTTATTTGGGTTTAATAGGGGTTTTTATGGTTTGTTTCAGTTTGTTACGTTATATTTGGAATTGTTAGGAATTTTTATGATTTATATGGGGTTTCTAGGGTTTGTTAAGAATTATTTTGGGGTTATTATGGTTTATTAGGGTTTATTAGTGGGTTGTAGGGTTTTGTAGGCTATTATTTTGAGATTTTTGTAGCGTTTTATTGGGTTTGTTAGGGTTTTTACTGATTATTAGGTTTTATTATGTTTTAATAATGTTTTTACTATATATTAGGGGTTTTAGGGCTTTTGTTGCGTTTATTAGGGTTTAATAGAGTTTGATAGGGTTTATTACAGGTTATTACGATTTATTAGTGTTTATAAGGGTTTTTAGGGTTTAATGGTGGGTTTTATGGGTTATTAGGGTTTATTAGTGGTTCTTAGGGGTTATTAGTGGTTGTTATGGTTTGTTAGGTTTTTCAAGGGTTTTTAGGGTTTGTTACAGTTTTTTGAGTTGTTTTGGGTTTTATGTGTTTTTTTGGGTCTTATGGGTGTGTTTGGATTTTTTATGCTTTATTAGGGTTATTTTAGCATTTTTTGGGGTTGTGTTGCGTTTTGTGGGTTTTGAAGCATTTTTTGGGGTTTTGTAGAAATTTATAGAGTTTATGTAGCGTTTTTAGTGGCTTTAGTGGTTCTTTAGGGTTATTTAGGATTTTTATGGTTTTTAGGGTTCTTTACGGTGTATTAGGGTTTCTTTTGATGGTTTTAGGGTTTTCTAGGGTGTTTTAGGGTTTTAAGGGTTTCATAGAGTTCGTTAGGGTTTTTTTAGGCATTTTTAGTCTTTTAGGGTTTTTAGTGTTTTTAGTGGGGTTTTGGTTTTTTAGGGTTTTTTGAGGTTTTTTGAGGTTTTTTTAGAGTTTTTAGGTTTGTTTTTTGTTTTTTTTTCAGTTTTTTCATTTTTAGGGGTTTTATGGCAAGGAAGGCTCCGGGCTAGGATATTCCTGACCTGACTCCCCCCAAAATTTATTAGAAAAAAGACACGAAGACACTGCAGACAAGGGAGGGTTTTTTTTAGGGTTTTGTCACGTTTTACTAGGTTTGTTAGGGGTTTTTTGTGAATATTAGCATTTTGAATGGTTTAATATCATTTTTTGTTGACTATTTGGGTTTTTAGGTATTTGTAGCATTTATTGGGGTCTAATATGGTTTTTAGGGTTTATTATGATTTATTAGTGTTTATTATGGTTTAGTCGTGTACTTTAGGGTATATTGGGGTTTATTATGGTTTATTATTGGTTGGTAAGGTTTTTTAGGATTTATTAATTCTTATAAGATTGATTTATGGTGTCTAAGGGTTTTTTTGGGTTTCTAAGGGTGTGTTAGGGTTTTTATGGGAGGGTTAAGGTTTTTATGGGCAGGTTAGGGTTTCTAAGTGTGTGTTATGGTTTCTAAGGGATTCTAAGGTTGTCTTAGGGTTTCTATGGTTGTGTTGGGGTTTCTAAGGGTATGCTCAGGTTTCTATGGGTGTGTTTGGGTTTCTAAGGGTGTGTTAGTGTTTCTAAGGGTGTGTTAGGGATTCTAAGTATGTGTTAGTTTTTCTTAGGTTTGCTTAGGGTTTTTTAAGGTTTTTAGGGTTTTTAGGGTTATGTTAGGGTTTCTTATCATTTCTTAGTGTTTTTTGGGTTTGTTAGAGTTTTTTAGGTTTTGTTAGTGATTATTAGGGTTTGTTAGGGTTTGTTAGGGTTTGCATGGTTATTAATGGGTTTTAGTGTTTATGGGGTTATTCATGGTTTGTTAGGGTTATTTAGTTGTTCATGGTTGTCACAGATGTGTAGAGCTAGTCGCAAGCTTCAATTTGATATGTGGTTGAGGTGAAACAGACACCCATAGTAGAAGTTATAGTCATCTGGAGAACATAAGGACCTTTTTAGTCTTTAAGAATTTGATAAGGTGTTCCTATTGGTCCAATATGTGTAGATCTAGTCGAAAGCTTCGATTTGATATATGGTAGAGGCAAAATGGACTCCTGGAGTAGAAGTTATAGTATATTAGAGGTTTTAAGTACCTTTTGGGCCTTCAAGGATGCGAGAAGGTGCTTCAGTGGTTATAGAAGTGTATTTTTAGTCTCAAACTTCAATTTCATATGTGGAAGAGGCAAAACGGACACCCATAGAAGAAGTTATTGTAAAAACGACACCAGAAGCCAATCTATTAACCATCCAAAGAGATTTTGGGTCTGTTGGGGGTTGAAGAATGTCAGAAAGGGCTACAGTGGTTACCAGAGTGTGTATATTTACAAAATATTTGATTTTAAATATGGTAGAGCCAAAATGAACACATGCAGAAGAAGTTATTGTCGTTTTAAATTGAGCAACCCTCCTAGCGCCTAAAACCCTAAGAAACCCTCAACTCACAAAAATAGGCATAATTTCTCCTTCATGTGTCTCTTTGAGAGCTATGGATAGTAAAATTGAAGAACGTCAGATGAGTGAGGACCTAGCCTAATCGAAACTGTGAGAAGATAAAAGAAACAGAAGATGTATTAGTTATACCACTCCAAAAAAAAAGTCCAACTTCAAACGGCCATTACTTTCACACCGGTTGTCCGTTTGAGCTCTACCACATATCAAATCAAAGGTAGAGAGGAGATCTACGCAGAATACTAACTTGAGAAAATTTCAAGTCATTTTTGGGACAATAAAATCCCAAAAACCCATAAAAAGGCCTCCAAAAATCCATTTCAGTGTCCGTATCCCAGTCAAATTTTTCTTAAAATGGTATAACTTCTGATCTGTGTGTCTGTTCGGCCTTCGGAAACTGTTTTTATCATATTTCATTCAATGAGATTTATTTTGACAATTCACATAGCGGAAATGGACACATGAAGAAGATGTTATTCCTTTTTTAATGACTCTATGATTTATTTGGTTTTTCAAGACCCTATTTCCAGCACTTTTGTCCTGTCTGCTTTTTTTTCAAACAACTATAACTTATTATTATTGTCATTATTATTATTATTATCATCATATCAGTCAAATTCACATGCACATGCGCGTGCGTTATTATTATATTTTTATTACCATGCACGTTCCCATGCAATGCACACATGTTATTTTATTATCACATGCGCTGTTATTATTGTTGTTATTATTATTGTCATGGTTGTTGTTGTTGTTGTTGTTGTTGTTGTTGTTTTTATCATCAAATGAAAATGCACATCCAAATACACATACACGCTCATTCAATGAACATGTGTAATTATATTATCACATGCGTTGTTATTATTAATTTTATTAATAATAATATTATTGTTGTTGTCGTCATCATCACATAAAAATGCAATGCACATGATTTATTATTTATTACCAAACACATGCACACGTAATGCACATGCAATATTCTATTATCATTTGCATTATTACAACTACTATTATCACCACCACCAATACTATTATTACTACTGTTGTTATTATTACAGTCATCACATGAAAAGGAAGATGCATGTGCATTATTATTTATTATTTATTACCATGTACGTGCATATGCAATGCGCTTGTATTATTATTATTATTATTATTATTATCATTATCACATGCAAATGCACATGCATGTGCGTTGTTATTTATTATTTATTACCATGCACGTGCATGCATTGTTATTATTATTATTATTATTACAATTAGTATTATTACAGTTAGCATCAAATGTAAATGCACATGAACATGCATGTGCATTCTCATTTATTATTATTTATTTATTATTTACTATTATACACATGCGCATGAAATGCACTTGCATTGTTCTATTATTATTATTATTATTATTATTAGTATTCCTGTTGTTATTGTTGTTGTTTATAACATCAAATACAAATGCACATGCATGTGCGTTGTTATTTATTATTTATTACCATGCACGTGCATGCGTCATTATCATTATCATCACATGTAAATGTACATGCAAGTGTGTTATTATATATTATTTATTATCATGCACATGAAAATGCAATGAACTTGCGTTATTCTATTATCACATGTGTTATTATTATTTATTCTAATGCATAGGCACATGCAATGCATATGCGTTATTCTATTATCACATGTGTTATTATTTATTATTTATTATCATTCTCACGAAAATGCACATTCATGTGGACTTGGTTATTATTTATTGTTTATTACCATGAACATGCACATGCACATGAACTTGTGTGTGCGTTATTATTTATTATTTATTATCATTCACAAGCACATGCACATACACATGCAATTCACATGCGTTATTATTTATATTTTTTTATTTATTATCATTCTCAGGCAAATATAGAGGCATATGCACATGTATGTGCATTATGATTTATTATTTAAACCATGAACATGCATATGCACATGCATATGCACATGCACATGCGTTATTACCACTATTATTATTAGAGTTATTTTTAGGGTTTACTATCATTTTTTTGGATTTTTTAGGTGTTATTAACATTTATTATGGTTTGTTAGTTTTTTTTGGGTTTTTAATGGTGTATTAGCATTTTGTAGGGTTTGGTGGGGGGTTTTTAGGATTTTATTAGGGATTATTATGGTGTGTGAAGGTTTATTAGAATTTATTAGGTATTTTTAGTGTTTATTATGAACGAATTGGGTTTATTTGGGTATATTATGGTATATTATGGTATATTTGGGTATGTTTATGATTTATTATGGTTTATTATGGTTCATTCTAGTTTATTAATTTTTAAGAGGGTATATTAGGGTTTTTTAATGTTTAGTTGTGTTTATTCAAGTTTATTAGCGCTTTTAAGCATTATTAGTTTTTATTAGCATTTATTAGGGGTTTTAGGGCTTTTTAAAGTTATATTTGCATCTTTTAGGGTTTAGTGGGGTTTATTATGGTTTATTATGGTGTGTTAAGGTTTATTTGGGTTGAGTAGGTATTTTTAAGGTTTTATTAGGTTTGATTTGGTATCTTCAAGGATTTATTAGGGTTTAATAGGTTTGATTACGGTTTATTAGGGTTGGTTAGGGATATTTAGTGTTTACTAGGGTTTATTAGTGTTTTTATTAGGGTATATCAGTGTTTTTTAGTTTTTGTTAATATATATGAGTAGTTGTTATGAATTTTTAGGTTTTATTAGGATGAATTTAGTGCTTTTGAGAATTTTTAATGGTTTATTAGCTTTTATTTGAATTTATTATGTTTTGTTAGGGTTTCTAGGGATTTTTAATGGTTTGTTTGCATTTTTTTGTTTATTTGGATTTTGTTTGGTTTTATTAGTTTTTCTTATGGTGTGTCATGGTTTATTTGGGTTGTGAAGGTATTTTTAGGGTTTTATTATGGTTTTATTAATGTTTATTAGTTTTTATTAGGGTTTATTAGGGATTTTTTTGGGTTTGTTAGGGTTTGTTAGGGGTTTATTAGATTTTTTTTGTTTTATTAGGTTATATTAGTGTTTGTTAGGTCTTTTTAGATAATATAGCATGTTTCTATTGTTTATGAGTGTTTAGTTTTTTTGTCAACGTTTTTAGGGTTTCTAAGGTTATATTATAGTTTATTATGGTTTATTAGGATTTCTAGTGATTTTTACAGTATATTAGAAATTTTTGTCTTTATTAGGTTATATTAGTGTTTTTAGGTCTTTTTAGGTAATATAGAGCGTTTTTATTGTTTGCGATCATTTTTTTATTTTTTGTGAGCGTTTTAAGGGTTTATTAGGTTATATTAGAGTTTATCAGTGTTTCTAGGGATTTTTTAGGGTATACTAGCATTTTTTCTTTATTAGGGTTTTGTAGGGGTTTATTAGGGGTTATAATGGTGTGTTAAGGTGTGTTAGGGTTGAGTAGGGTTTATTGGGCTTTATTTATGGTTTATTATGGCATTTACGGTTTGTTTGGGGTTTATTAGAGTTTCTTAGTGTTTTTTATTGTCTATTAGGGTTATTTAGGTTTTCTTAACGTGTTTTTATGGTTTATTAAGTTTTATTATCATTTATTTGGGTTTATTAGGTGTTTTTGGTGTTATATTAGGGTTGAGTAGAGTTTCTTACGGTTTTAGGGATTATAAGGTGTTTTTATGGATTATTAAAGTTTATTAGGGGTTTATTAGGGTTTAATTTTTTATATTATGGTATATTAGGGTTTAATATTTTTGAGTGTTTTAAAGAATCTTTAGAGTTTTTGTAGCATTTTTTAGGGTTTGTGTAGCATTGTTTGAGTTTATGTAGCATTTTTAGTGTTTATGTAGCGTTTTTAGGGTTTAGTTAGTAGTTTTAGATTTTATGTATCATTTTTAGGGTTTATGTAATGTTTTTAGGGATTATGTAGCGTGTTTAGGGTTTAGGTTTTATGTAGCATTTTTAGGTTTTATGTTGCGTTTTCTGGGTTTATGTAGTGTTTTAGGGGTGATGTAGCATATATGTTGTATTTTTAGGGTTTATGTGATTTTTTAGGGTTGATGTAGTATTTTTAAGGTTTATATTATGTTTTTATGTTTTTTATAGCCTTTTTAATGTTTATGTTGCATTCTTTAGTGTTTATATTGTGTTTTTTAGGGTTTATGTTACAGTTCTAGTGTTTATGTCGTGCTTTTAGGGTTTATTTAGCGTTTTTGGGTTTAGGTTGCATTTTTTTGTTTATGTTTCATTTTTAGGGGTTTTTTTACATTTTTAAGGGTTTGTGTAATGTTTTTAGGGTTTATGTATCTATTTGAAGCCTTTTTTAGGGTTTTAATGGTTGTTTATGCTTTGTAGTTTTTTAGGGTTTTAAGGGTTGTTAACGGGTGTTTATGGTTTTTTATGGTATGTGATGGCTTTTTAACGGTTTTTGCAGGGGTTTATGGGTTTATTTGTATTTTTGGGATTGATAGGGGTTGTTAGGGTTTTTAGTGTGTTTTAGGGTTTGTTTGTGTATTGTAGAAGTTTTTAGGGTTTATATAATTTGTTTTAGCATTTTTTGGGTTGTTTAGGGTTTTTAGTGTTCTTTAGAGTTTAATATGGTTATTTAGCGTTTAGTATGGTTCTTTAGGGTTTATTAGTGTTCTTTAGTATTTTTTACATTTTATTAGCTTTTTTATTGTATGTTAGGGTTTTATTTTGATTTTTAGGCATTAATAGCTTTTTCTAGGGTTTATCAACCATTTTTAGGATTATTTAGGATTTATTATGGTTTATTCGGGTTTATTTTACTTATTAGGGTTTAGTAACATGTATTTGGGTTTATTATGATTTATTAGGGTTTATTATGATGTTTTATGGTTTATTGCGGTTTATTAGGGGTTTGTTATGGTTGTTTCAATTTTTTTATGATTTATTTGGTTTTGTTAAGATTTGTTACGATTTATTTGGGGTTGTTAGGGTTTGTTACGATTTATTTTTGGGTTATTAGGGTTTGTTAGAGTTTATTAGAGGGTTTTAGGGTTTTGTAGGCTATTATTTGGAGGTTTTTGTAGCGTTTTGTCAGGTTTGTTAGGGTTCTTAGAGATTATTAGGATTTATTATGGTTTAATAGTGTTTTAGGTTGTATATTTGGGGTTTTAGGGATTTTGTAGCATTTATTAGGGTTTAATAGAGTTTTTAGGGTTTTTTTACAGGTTGATACAATTTATTAGTGTTTAATAGGGTTTTTAGGGTTTAATAGTTGGTTTTAGGGGGTTATTAGGAATTATTAGTGGTTCTTAGGGGTTATTAGTGGATGTTATGGTCTTTTAGGTTTTGTTATGGTTTTCAGGGTTGGTTACGGTTTGTTTGAGTTGTTTGGGGTTTTATCCGTTTTTTGGGTTGAATGGGTGTGTATGGATTTTTTATGCTTTGTTGGGGTTATTTTAGCGTTTTTGGGGTTTTGTTGTGTTTTGTGGGTTTTGATGCATTTTTCGGTTTTTTGTAGCAATTGATAGGGTTTATGTAGCATTGTTCGTGGCATTAGTGGTTCTTGAGGGGTTTTAGGGTTCTTTAGGGTTTTTATGGTGTATTAGTGTTTCTTTTGAGGTTTTTAGGGTTTGCTTGGGGGATTTAGGGTTTTTAATGATTTCATTGGGTTGGTTAGGGTTTTGTAAGGCATTTTTAGGCTATTTATGGTTATTTATCTTTTTAGGGGTTTTAGCATTTTTTTAGGGTTTTTGAGGACTTTTTATGTGTTTTTTCAATTTTTTTTTTTTAGGGGTTTTAGGGGTTTTATGGGTTTTTAGGATTTTTTAGGGTTTTTTGGGTTTTTAGGGTTTTTAGGGTTTTTAAGGGTTTTTATGGTTTTGACAGGTTTGTTATGGTTTTTTTGTGAATATTAGCATTTTGAATGGTTTGATAGCATTTTTTTGTATATTTGGGTTTTTAGGTATTTTGTAGCTTTTATTGGGGTCTAAAAGTGTTTTTAGGGTTTATTACGATTTATTAGTGTTTATTAGGGTTTAGTAACGGGATTTAGGGTTTATTAGGGTTTATTATGGTTTATTATTGGTTGATAGGGTTTTTTAGGATTTATTAGTGCTTATTAGAGTGATTTAGGCTGTCTAAGGGTTTGTTATGCACTATAAGGGTGTGTTGGGGTTTCTAAGGGTGGGTTAGGGGTTTTATGGGCGGGTTAAGGGTTTTAAGGGTGTGATATGGTTTCTAAGGTTTTCTAAGGTTGTGTTAGGGCTTCTCTGGGTGTGTTGGGATTTCTAAGGGTGTGTTAGAGTTTTTAAGGGTGTGTTCAGGTTTCTGAGGGCATGTTAGGGTTTCTAAGGGTGTGTTAGTGTTTCTTAGGTTTGCTTAGGGTTTTGTTAGGGGTTTTAGGGTTTTGATAGGGTTTCTTATGGTTTCTTAGTGGTTTTTAGGGTTTCTTCAGGTTTTTTGGTTGTATTGGGGTTTCTTAGAGCTTCTTGGGGTTTGTTAGGGCTTGTTCGGGTTTTTTAGGGTTTGTTAGGGTTTGTTATGTTTTAAGGGTTTTTTGGGGTTTGATAGGGTTTGTTAGTGTTTTTTAGGGTTTTTAGGGTTTGTTAGGGTTTTTTTCACTGTTTTTAATTGTTTTTAGTGTTTATGGGGTTATTCATGGTGTGTTAGGGTTATTTAGTTGTTCATGGTTGTCACAGATGTGTAGAGCTAGTGGCAAGCTTCAATTTGATATGTGGTTGAGGTTAAAAAGACACCCAGAGCAGAAGTTATGGTCATTTGGAGTAATTAAGGACCTTTTGGGATTTTAAGAATGTAATAATGTGTTTCTATTGTATACAGAAGTGTAGATCTAGTCGAAAGCTTCGATTTGATATACGGTAGAGGCAAAACGGACACTCGGAGTAGAAGTTATGGACTTTTGGAGTGTTTAAGTACCTTTTTGGGCTTTCAAGGTTGTGAGAAGGTGCTTCAGTGGTTATAGGAGTGTAGGTCTAGTCACAAGCTTCGATTTGATATGTGGAAATTTCAAAACGGACACCCATAGAAGAAGTTATTGCAAAACGGACACCAGAAGCCAATCTTTTGACCATCCAAAGGGGTTTTCGTTATTTTGGGGGGTTGAAGAATGTCAGAAAGGGTTCCAATGGTTACCAGAGTGTGTATCTTTTCCCAATATTCGATTTGATATATGGTAGATCCAAAATGAACATAGGTAGCAGAAATTATTGTCGTTTTAAATTGAGAAACTCTCAAAGCGCCAAAAAACCTAAGAAACCGGCAACTCAGTAAAATAGGCATAACTTCTCCTTCGGGTGTCTGTTTGAGCACTGTGACCAGTCAAATCAAAGCTCGTGAGATGATTGAGGACCAGGTTTAGTATAAACTATGATAAGATCAAATAACGATACGATATAATAGTTATACCACATCAAAAAAATTCCAACTTCAAAAGGCCATAACTTTCACTCCAGTTGTCCGTTTGTGCTCTACCACATATCAAATCGAAAGTAGTGAAGATATCTACACATAAGGATGACTTGAACTTAGTTAAAGTAATGTTTGAGACCCTAAAATTCCAGAATCTCATCAGAAGTCCTCCAAAACTCTATTTCTGTGTACGAACCCTTGTCATATTTTTCTTAAAATTGTCATAACTCCTGATCTGTGTGTCTGTGTAGCCTCCGACACCTATTTTTATCGTACTCCGTTCCATGACATTCAGTTTTACTATTCATGGATCAGAAATGGACACCTGAAGAAGAATTTATGCCTTTTTCAATGACTCTGTGATTTGTTAGGTTTTTCGAGACCCCATTTCTAGCATTTTTGTCCTGTCTGCTGTTTTTTCAATCAACTATAACATATTATTACTGTTATTATTATTATTATTATTATTATTATTATCACAGCTCATCCGCATGCACATGCACATGCATGTGTGTTATTATTATATTTTTATTACCATGCGCGTTCACATGCAATGCACACACATTATTTTATTATCACATGTATTGTTATTATTATTGTTATTATAATTATTGTGGTTGTGGTTGTAGTTATTGTTATTATCATCACATGTAAATGAACATGCTAATTCACACACATGCACATTCAATGCACGTGCGTTATTCTATTATCACATGTGTTGTTTTTAATAATAATAACAATATTAATAATAATATAATTATTATTATAATCATCATCATCACATGAAAATGCAATCCATGGGATTTATTATTTATTACCATGCACGTGCACAAAAATGCACATGCAATATTCTATTATCACATGCATTGGTACTACTACTATTATCACTACTAATATAACTATTATTAATACTGCTGTTATAATTACTATCATCACATGCAAATGTAGATGCGCGTGTGTTATTATTTATTAGTTATTACCATGCACGTGCATATGCAATGCACTTGTATTATTGTTCTATTATTATTATTATCACAATTATTATTATTATTATTATTATTATCATTATTATTATCATTATCACATGAAAATACACATGCATGTGCGTTGTTATTTATTATTTATTACCATGCACGTGCATTTGTTATTATTATTATTATTACAATTAGTATTATTAATATTATCATCAAATGTAAATGCACAGGTACATGCATGTACGTTCTTATTTATTATTATTTATTTATTATTTAATACTATCCACATGAACTAGAAATGCACTTGCATTATTCTATTATTATTACTATTATTATTATTGTTTATATTATCAAATACAAATGCACATGCATGTGCATTGTTATTTATTATTTATTACCATGTGCGTGCCTGAGTCGTTATCATTATCATTACTTGTAAATGCACATGCACGTGCGTTACTATATATTATTTATTATCATGCACATGAAAATGCAATGCACTTGCGTTATTCTATTATCACATGTGTTATTATTATTTATTCTCATGCATAGGCACATGCAATGCACGAGCATTATTCTATTATCACACGTGTTATTATTTATTATTTATTATCATTCACATGGAAATGCACATTCATGTGGACTTGGTTATTAGTTATTGTTTATTACCATGTAATGAACATTCACATGCACATGCACTTGGATGTGGATTATTATTCATTATCATTCACATGTACATGCACATACACATGTAATTCACATGCATTATTATTTATTATCATTCACATGCAAATGTGCAGGCATATTCCCATGTACGCGCGTTATGATTTATTATTTAAACCATTAAAATGCATATGCACATGCACGTGCGTTATTACAATTATTATTATTATTATTAGAGGTACTTTTAGGGTTTACTAGCATTTTTTAGAATTTTTAGGTGTTATTAACATTTATTATGGTTTGTTAGGGTTTTAGGGTTTTTAATGGTATATTAGCATTTTTAGGGTTTAGTGGGGGTTATTAGGATTTTATTAGGGTTTATTATGGCGTGTTATGGTTTATTAGAGTTTATTAGTTATTTTTAGGGTTTTATTAGGAATGAGTTGGATTTATTAGGGTATATTATGGTATGTTATTTTATATTTGGGTATGTTTAGGATTTATTAGGGTTTATTATCATTCATTAAGGTTTATTAATTTTTAAGAGGGTATAATTGGGGTTTTTAGGGTTTAGTATTGTTTATTAGGGTTTATTAGTGCTTTTAAGCTTTGTTAGGTTTTATTAGCATTTATTAGGGGTTTTAGGGCTTTTTAATGGTATATTTGTGTTTTTTAGGGTTTAGTGGGGTTTATTATGGTTTATTATATTGTGTTACGATTTATTAGGGTTGAGTAAGTATTTTTAGGATTTTATTATGGTTGATTAGGTATATTTAGGGTTTAATTAGGGTTGAGTAGTGTTTATTAGGGTTTGTTAAGGATTTTTAGGGTTTATTGGGGTTTATTAGTGTTTTTATTAGGGTATATGAGTGTTTTTATGTTTTCGTTAAAATATATGTGGGGTTATTAGGAAATTTAGGTTATATTAGCGTGTTTTTAGTGTTTGTGAGAATTTTTTATGGTTTATTAGGTTTTATTTGAATTTATTATGGTTTATTAGAGTTTCTAGTGCTTTTTAATGGTTGGTTTGCGTTTTTTTTGTTTATTGGTGTTTAGTTGGGTTTTATTAGGTTTTATTATGGTTTGACAAGGTTTATTATGGTTGGGAAGTTATTTTTAGGGTTTTATTATGGTTTTATTTGGGTTTATTAGTTTTTATTAGGGTTTATTAGGGATTTTTAGGGTTTATTAGGGTTTGTTAGGGGTTTATTAGTTTTTTTTTGTTTTATTAGGTTATATTAGTGCTTGTTAACTCTTTTTAGATAATATAGCGTTTTTATTGTTTGTGAGCGTCTTCTTTTTGTTTGTGAGCATTTTTAGGGTTTCATAGGTTATATTAGAGTTTATTATGGTTTATTATTATTTCTAAGGATATTTAAGGTATATTAGCGTTTTTGTCTTTATTAGGTTATAGTAGTGTTTTTAGGTCTTTTTAGGTAATATATCCTATTTTTATTGTTTGTGATTTTTTTTATTGTTTGTGAGCGTTTTTAGGCTTCATTAGGTTATATTAGAGTTTATCAGGGTTTCTAGGGATTTTTTATGGTATACTAGAATTTTTTTTGTTATTAGGGTTTTGTAGGGTTTTATTAGGGGTCATTATGGTGTGTTAAGGTTTGTTAGGGTTGAGTAGGGTTTATTTGGATTTATTTATTGTTTATTAGGTATTTTTAGGGTTTTCGAGGTTTATTACTGTTTATTAGTGTTTGTTAATGTCTATTAGGGTTTTTAGGGCTTTTTAGGTTTTCTTAGCGTGTTTTTAGGGTTTATTAGGGTTTATTATCATTTATTAGTGTTTATTAGGTATTTTTGGGGTTTTATTAGTGTTGAGTAGAGTCTCATAGGGTTTTTAGGGATTATAAATCATTTTAGGGATTATTAGTGTTTATTAGGAGTTTATTTGGGTTTAATTTTTTATATTATGGTATATTAGTGTTTAATATTTTGATGATTTTGAAGCGTCTTTAGGGTTTTTGTAGTCTTTTTTAGTGTTTTTGTAGCGTTGTTTGAGTTTATGTAGCATATTTTAGTGTTTATGTGGCGCTTTTAGGGTTTATTTAGCGGTTTTAGGTTCTATGTGTATTTTTTTAGGGTTTATGTAATGTTTTTAGGGCTTATGTAGCGTGTTTATGGTTTAGGTTTTAGGTAGCATTTTTAGGGTTTATGTTGCATTTTCTGGGTTTATATAGCATTTTTAGGGGTGATGAAGCTTTTATGTTGCATTTTTAGGGTTTATGTAACGTTTTTAGGGTTTATGTAGTGTGTTTAGGGTTTATGTTGTGTTTTTAGGTTTTATGTAGCGTTTTTAATGTTTATGTTTCATTGTTTAGGGTTAATGTTACGGTTCTAGGGTTTATGTCGTGCTTTTTTGGGTTTATGTAGTGTTTTTCGGGTTTATGTTGTGTTTTTTGGGTTTATTTTGTCTTTTTGGGGTTTATGTTTCATTTTTAGGGTTTATGCAATGTTTTTTGGGTTTATGTACCTATTTGTGTCCTTTTTTAGTGTTTTAATGGTTGTTTAAGATTTGTAGTGGTTTCCGGGGTTTTGAAGGGCTGTTAACGGGTGTATATGGTTTTAATGGTATTTGATGGGTTCTCAATGGTTTTTTGGGGTTTTTAAGGGTTTATTTGTTTTTTGGGATTAATAGGGGTTGTTAGGGTTTTTAGTGTGTTTTAGGGTTTGTTGGGGTACAGTAGAGGTTTTTAGGGTTTATGTATTGTGTTTTAGTGTTTTTTGGGTTCTTTAGGGTTTTTTTAGTGTTCTTTAGAGGTTATTATAGTTTTCTTGGGTTTACTAGAGTTCTTTTGGGTTTATTAGTGTTATTTTGGATTTTTTATGGTTTATTAGCATTTTTATTGTATATTTCGGTTTTATTGGGCTTTTGTAGGCATTAATAGCTTTTTCTAGGGTTTATCAACCTTTTTTAGTGTTATTTCGGATTTATTATGGTTTCTTAGGGTTTACATTATTTATTAGGGTTTATTAACGTGTATTTGGGATTATTACGATTTATTAGGGATTATTATGACTTATTAGGGTTTATTGCTGTTTATTAGGGGTTTGTTATGGTTTGTTTCAGTTTGTTACGATTTATTTGGCATTGTTAGGATTTGTTACTATTTATTTGGCGTTGTTAGGGTTTGTTAGCAGGTTGTAGGGTTTTGTAGGCTATTTTTTTGGCGGGTTTTGAAGTGTTTTTTCGGGTTTGATAGAGTTTCTAGTGATTATTAGGATTTATTATGGATCAATAGTGTTTTTTATTGTATATTAGGGGTTTTAGGTGTTTTTTAGCATTTATTAGGGTCTAATAGAGTTTGTTAGGGTTTATTACAAGTTATTACGATTTATTAGGGATTATTAGTTTTTTTATGGTTTAATACTGTGTTTTAGGGGTAATTAGGGTTTACTAGTGGTTCTTAGGGGTTATTAGTGGTTGTTAGGGTTTGTTTGGTTTTGTTAGGGTTTTTTAGGGTTTATTATAGGTTATTGTGATTTATTTGTTTTTATTAGGGTTTTAGGGTTTAAAAGTGGGTTTCAGGTGTTATTTGGGTTTATTAGCTGTTCTTAGGGGTTATTAGTGGTTTTTAGGGATTGTTAGGTTTTGATAGGGTTTTTAGTAAATGTGTTATTCTATTATAACACACGTTATTATTATCATTATTATTATTATCATCATTATCATTATCATTATTATAATTATCATTATTGTTATTACTATTATTATTATTACTATTATAGTCACATGCAGATGCAGATGCACATGTGTTATTATTTATTATTTATTATATACTATTTATTTCCATGCACGTGTATATGTTGTTGTTTTTGTTATTATTATTATTGTTATTTTTTATTATTATTATTATTCTTATTATTATCATCACATGAAAATGCACATGCACGTCCGTTATTATTTAGTACCATGCATTCGCACATGCAGTGCACCTACATCATTTTGTTATCACATGCATTTTTATTATTATTGTTATTATTTTTATTAACATCAAATGCAAATTCAAATGCACGTGCATTATTATTTATTACGATACACAAGCACATTCAATACATCTGTGTTATTCTATTATCACATGCACTGTTATTATTAATATTAATATTTTTTTTGTTTTTATCATCACGTGCTCTATGAGTTATTATTTATTATCATGCACTGCACATGCAATGCACGTGCGTTATTCTATTATCACATGTGTTGTTGTTGTTGTTGTTGTTATTATTATTATTATTATTACTTTTGTTATTATTATTATTATTATCATCTCATGCACATGCACATGCACATGCACGTTCATTATTATTTATTTTTTATTACCATGCATGTGAACATGAAATGTACACACGTTATTTTATTATCATATACGTTGTTATTCTTATTGTTATTATTATTATTATGGTGGTTTTTGTTGGTGTTGTTGATATTTTTATTATCATCACATGAAAATGCACACGAAAATACATAAACACGCACATTCAATGCCCGTACGTTGTTCTATTATCACATGCATTATTATTATTATTATTATTATTGTTCTCATTGCCATCATCATCACATGAAAATGCAATGCATGCACGTTATTATTTATTACCATACGCGTTCATGTGTGACGCACATGAAATATTCTATTATCACATGCATTGGTACTACTACTATTATAACTACTACTAGTACTGTTGTTATTCGAATTATCATCACATGCAAATGTAGATGCACGTGCATTATTATTTATTATTTATTACCTTGCATGTGCATATGCAATGCACATGTATTATTCTTTTATTATTATTATTATTATCATCATAGTTTTTATTATTTTTATTATTATTATTACATTTATTATTATTATCATTATCATTATCATTATTATTATCACATGCAAATCTACATGCATGTGCATTGTTATTTAATATATATTACCATGTACGTGCATGGGTTGTTATTATTATAATTATTACAATTAGTATTATTAATATTATTATCAAATGTAAATTCACATGCACATGCATGTTCATTCTTATTTACTATTATTTATTTATTATTTACTACTATGAACGTGCACATTCAATGCACCTGCATTATTCTATTATTATTATTATTGTTGTTGTTGTTGTTTGTAGTGTCAAATACAAATCTCATGCACGTGCGTTGTTATTTATTATTTATTTCCAAACCTGTGCATGTGTCATTATCATTATCATTACATGTAAATGCACATACACATGCATTATTATGTATTATTTATTACCATGAACATGAAAAGGCAATGCACTTGCATTATTCTATTATCACATGTGTTATTATTATTTATTCTCATGCATGTGAACACACAATGCACTTGCGTTATTCTATTATCACATGTGTTATTATTTATTATTTATTATCATTCACACGAAAATGCACATTCATGTGGACTTTGTTATAATTGGTTGTTTATTGCCATGTACATGGACATGCACTTGCACATGCACATGCACTTGGATGTGCGTTATTATTTATTATATATTATCATTCACATGCACATGCACATACACATGCAATTCACTTGTGTTATTATTTATAATATATTATTTATTAACATTCACATGCAAATGGGCATGCATAAGCACATGCACGTGCATTATGATTTATTATTTAAACCAGGCACATGCATATGAATATGCACGTGCGTTATTACTAATATTATTATTAGAGGTATTTTTAGGGTTTACTACCATTTTTTAGGATTTTTAGGTGTTATTAACATTTATTATGGTTTGTTAGGGTTTTAGGGTTCTAAAAAGGTATATTAACGTTTTTTAGGGTTTGGTGGGGGTTATTATGATTTTATTAGGGTTTATTATGGTGTGTTAAGGGTTGTTAGGGTTTATTAGGGATTTTTATGGTTTTATTATGATATAGTTAGGTTTATTAGGGTATATTATTGTATATTATGGTATATTTGGGTATGTTTAGGATTTATTAGGGTTTATTATTTTTCATTATAGTTCATTAATATTTAAGAGGGTATATTATGGTTTTTTAGTGTTTAGTAGTGTTTATTAGGGTTTATTAGCGCTTTTAAGCTTTGTTAGGTTTTATTAGAATTTATTAGGGATTTTAGGTCTTTTCAACTGTATATTTGCCTTTTTTAGGGTTTAGTGGGGTTTATTATGGATTATTATGGTGTTTTAAGGTTTATTAGGGTTGATTAGGTTTTTTAGGGTTTTATTAGGTTTGATTCATTATCTTTAATGTTTTATTAGGTTTTATTAGGGTTGAGTACATTTTATTAGGGTTTGTTAGGGATTTTTATGGTTTATTAGTGTTTGTTAGTGTTTTTATTAGGGTATATGATTGTTTTTTAGTTTTTCATAATATATATGAGGGGTTGTTGTTACTTTTTTGGTTTTATTAGCGTGTTTTTAGTGTTTGTGAGCATTTTTAATTGTTTATTAGCTTTTATTTGAATTTATTATGGTTTATTAGTGTTTCTAGGGCTATTTAATGGTTTGTTCAGGGTTTTTTGTTTATTGGGGTTTCGTTGGTTTTTATTAGGTTTTTTATGGTGTGTCAAGGTTTGATAGGTTTTTAATCATTTTTATTTGGGATTATTAGGGATTTTTAGGGTTTATTAGGGTATGTTAGGGGTTTCTTAGTTTTTTTGTTTTATTAGGTTATATTAGTGTTTTTAGGTCTATTTAGATAATATAGCGCATTTTTATTGTTTGTGAGCATTTTAGAGTTTGTTTGGTTATATTAGAGTTTATTATGGTTTATTAGGGTTTCTAGGGATTTTAAAGTATATTAGCATTTTTTTGCCTTTATTAGGTTATGTCAGTGTTTTTAGGTCTTTTTAGGAAATATAGTGTGTTTTGATTATTTGTGATCATTTTTTATTTTTTGTGAGCGTTTTTAGGGTTTATGAGGTTATATTAGAGTTTATCAGGGTTTTTAGGGATTTATAATGTATAGTAGCGTTTTTTTTTCTTTATTAGGGTTTTGTAGGGTTTTATTAGGGGTTATTATTGTGTGTTATGGTTTTTTAGGATTGAGTAGGGTTTATTTGGCTATATTTATAGTTTATTAGGGATTTTTAGGGTTTGTTTGGGATTTATTAGGGTTTATTAGTGTTTATTAGTGTCTATTAGGGTTGGTTAGGGTTGTTTAGGTTTTCTTAACGTGTTTTAGGGTTTATTAGGTTTTATTATCATTTATTAGGGTTTATTAGGTATTTTTAGGGTTTTATTAGGGTAGATTAGAGTTTCTTATAGTTTTTAGGGACTATAAGGTGTTTTGAGGGATTATTAGAGTTTATTAGGGGTTTATTAGGGTTTAAGTTTTTATATTATGGTATATTAGGGTTTAATATTTTTGAGGGGTTTAAAGCGTATTTAGGGGTTTTGTAGCAATTTTTAGGGTTTGTGTAGCGTTGGTAGGGTTTATGTACCATTTTTTGTGTTTATGTAGCGTTTTTAGGATTTAGTTAGCGTTTTTAGATTATATGTATCATTTTTAGGGTTTATGTATCATTTTTAGGGATTATGTAGCGTGTTTAGTGTTTAGGTTTTATGTAGCATTTTTTGGGTTTATGATATGTTTTTTGGGTTCATGTAGCATTTTTAGGGGTGATGTAGCGTTTATGTTGCATTTTTTAGGGTTTATGTAACATTTTTAGTGTTCAGGGAGGGTTTTAGGGTTTATATTGTGTTTTTAGGTTTTATGCAGCATTTTTTAATGTTTATGTTGCATTTTTTAGGGTTTATGTTTTGTTTTTAGGGTTTTTGTTATAGTTTTAGGGTTTATGTAGTGCTTTTAGGGTTTATGTAGCGTTTTTTGGGTTTATGTTTCGTTTTTTGGTTTTTGTTGTGTTTTTAGGGATTTTGTTGCATTTTTTAGGGTTTATGTAATGTTTTTAGGGTTTATGTATCTATTTGAAGCCTTTTTATGGTTTTAATGGTTGTTTATGGTTTGTAGTGTTTTTAGGGGTTTTAAGGGTTGTTAACAAGTGTTAATGGTTTTTTAGGGTATCTGGTGGATTTTTAATGTTTTTTGGGGGTTTTTATGGGATTATTCGTTTTTATGGAATTTATAGGGGTTGTTAGGGGTTTTTAGTGTGTTTTAGGATTTGTTTGGGTATTTTAGCAATTTTTAGGGTTTATATAATGTGTTTTTGCATTGTTTTTGGGTTCTTTTGGGTTTTTAGTGTTCTTGAAAGTTTAATATGGCTCTTTAGTGTTTATTAGGGGTTTTTAGGGTTTATTATTGTTCTCTAGGATATGTTACATTTTATTAGAGTTTTTTATTGTATATTAGGGTTTTATTGGGATTTTGTCAGAATTAGTAGCTTTTTCTAGGGTTTAACATCCTTTTTAGGGTTATTTAGGATTTATTAGTGTTTATTACGGTTTATTATAGTTTATTTTATTTATTAGGGTTTAGTAACATGTATTTGGGTTTATTATGATTTATTCGGGTTTATTATGCTTTGTAGGGTTTATTGTGTTTTATTAGGGGTTTGTTATGGTTTGTTTCAGTTTGTTACGATTTATTTGGCATTGTTAGGATTTGTTGCAATTTATTTACAGTTGTTAGGGTTTGTTACGATTTATTTTGGGGTTATTAGGGTTTGTTAGTGATTATTAGTGGGTTGTAGGGTTTTGTAGGCTATTATTTGGAGGTTTTTGTAGAGTTTTGTTGGGTTTGTTAGGGTTTTTAGTGATTATTAGGGTTTATTGTGGTTTAATAGTGTTTTTTATTGTATATTAGGGGTTTCAAGGCTTTTGTAGCATTTATTAAATGTTATTACTGTTTACTAGTGTTTATTAGGGTTTCTAGAGTTTTATAATGGGTTTTAGGGGTTATTAGTGTTTGTTAGTGGTTCTTAGGGTTTATTAGTGTTTGTTAGAGTTTGTTAGGTTTTGTTAGGGTTTTTTGGGTTTGTTACGATTTGTTTGAGTTGTTTGGGGTTTTATGAGTTTTTTGGGTTTTATGGGTGTGTTTGAATTTTTTTTTGCTTTGTTAGGGTTATTTTACCGTTTTTGGGGTTTTGTTGAATTTTGTGGGTTTTGAAGAATTTTTTGGGTTTTTTTAGCAATTGATGGGGTGTATGTAGCGTTGTTAGTGGCTCTAGTTGGAATACCCTGATTTTTTAACATTCGAACCAGTATAACTTCTGATCCAGATGACCGTTAGGCCTGTACCACATATCATATTTAATATTTTTTCATTTTCTTCAATTGGACTAGTTTTGGAGTTGAAATAGGCTTCTAGATTAGAATTTATGGTCGTTTTAACATTCTATGGATTTTCAAATACACACATATATATATTTATTTTTAAATATATATGTGTCTGTGTGTGCGTATTGTATATATGTATGTATTTATTTGTTTTTATAAACATCCATAAAAAACATATTTTATAAATGTATTTAAATCTAATCTTATAAATATATAATAATATAAAAATAAATATACATATAAAAAACATATTAATATAAATATATATTAATATAAGAATGAATATATATATATACTAATATATGAAAAAATATAAATGTCTTAATATAACTAAGTATATTTATATTAATTTGAATCCATATTAATATACAAATAAATGTAACTATATATATAAATAATTAGATAAATCATTTAATACATAAAAAACAAAATGGCCTAGTGGTAAAGGTGCAGGCATGCAAGGGGGGAGGTCACAGGTTCGAGTTTGGGGGAAAGCAAGGAGATGTGCGCATGTGGGGGATGCGTGGGAAAGGCAGCACATGAGAGATATTGAGGGGGGTCCACCTAGCACTGATAGGGGGTCAAGTGCTGTTAAAAGCTCCCCCACCCCCCATATTATATAAATATTTTTTATTTCATTTATTTTATTTAGTATTTTGACTTTTATCAGCGCTTTTTTTAGTGATGATAAAAGGGACCCCATGTATCCTCGCCTCGATTAATAGTTCTTTTTTTAGTGTTGTTAATGCACTTTTCTAGCGCTGATAAATGCCGTTTTTGTAGTAGTGTGCACATGCAATGCACGTGCGTTATTCAATTATCACATGTGTTATTATTTATTATTTATTATTATTCACATTTAAATGTACATTCTTGTTGTCTTGGTTATTATTTATTGTTTATTTCCATGCACATGAACATGCACATGCACATGCACTTGTATGTGCGTTATTATTTATTATTTATTATCATTCAAATGAACATGCACTGACACATGCAATTCAGATGCGTTATTATTTATTATCATTCACATGAAAATGCATAGGCATATGCACATGCACGTGCGTTATTAATTATTATTTAAACCATGCACATGGATATGCACATGCACGTGCGTTATTACTATTATTATTATTAGAGGTATTTTTAGGGTTTACAAGCATTTTTTTAGGATTTTTAGGTTATATTAAGATTTATTATAGTTTGTAAGGGTTTTAGGGTTTTTAATGGTATATTAGCATTTTTTCGGGTTTGGTGGGGATTATTAGGATTTTATTAGAGTTTATTATGTTGTGTCAAGGTTTATTAGGGTTTATTAGGTATTTTGAGGGTTTTATTAGAATTGAGTTGGGTTTATTAGGGTATATTATGGTATATTATGGTATATTTGGGTATGTTTAGGATTTATTAGGGTTTATTATGGTTCATTATGGTATATTAATTTTTAAGAGTGTATATTAGGGGTTTTTTTGGGTTTAGTATTGTTTATTAGGGTTTATTAGCACTTTTAAGCTTTGTTAGATTTTATTAGCATTTATTAGGTGTTTTAGGTCTTTTTAATGATATATTGGAGTTTTTTAGGGTTTATTGGGGTTTATTATGGTTTATTATGTGTGTTAAAGTTGATTAGTGTTGACCAGGTATTTTTAGGGTTTTATTAGGGTTTATTAGGGTTGAGTAGGGTTTATTAGGGTTTGTTAGGGATTTTTATGGTTTACTCGGGATTGTTACTATTTTTTATTAGGGTATATGAGTTTTTTTAGTTTTTTTAAATATATATGAGCGTTTTCAAGACTTTTTATGTTTTATTAGCATGTTTTTAGTGTTTGTGATCATTTTTTATTGTTTATTAGGTTTTCTTGGGATTTTTAATGGTTTGTTTGCGTTTTTTTGTTTATTGGGGTTTAGGTGGGTTTTATTAGGATTTATTATGGTGTGTCAAGGTTTATTAGGGTTGAGAAGGTATTTTTAGGGTTTTATTATGGTTTTATTTGGGTTTATTAGTTTTTATTAGGTTTTATTAGGGATTTTTAGGGTTTATTAGGGTTTGTTAGGGGTCTATTAGTTTTTTTGTTTTATTAGGTCATATTTGTGTTTGCTAGGTCTTTTTAGATAATATAGCGTTTTTATTGTTTGTGAGCATTTAGTTTTTGTTTGTGAGCGTTTTTAGGGTTTCTCAGGTTATATTAGAGTTTGTTATAGTTTATTAGGATTTTCATGGATTTTTAAGGTATATTATCCTTTTTTGTTTTTATTAGGTTATATTAGTGTTTTTTGGTCTTTTTAAGTAATATAGCACGTTTTTATTGTTTGTGATCATTTTTTTGTTGTTAGTGAGCATATTTAGGGTTTAATAGGTTATATTAGAGTTTTTCAGCGTTTCTAGGGATTTTTTAAGGTATACTTGCATTTTTATTATTTATTAGGGTTTTGTAGGGTTTTATTAGGGGTTATTATGGTGTGTTAAGGTTTTTTAGGGTTGAGTAGGGTTTATTGGGCTCCATTTATGGTTTATTTGGGCTTTTAGGGTTTATTTGGGGTTTATTAGGGTTTATTAGTGTTTGTTAGTGTCTATTTGGGTTGGTTAGGGTTGTTTAGTTTTTCTTAACGTGTTTTTAGGCTTTATTAGGTTTTATTATCAATTATTAGGGTTTATTAGGTATTTTTGGGGTTTTATTAGGCTTTAGTAGAGTTTCATAGGGTTTTTAGGGATTATAAGGTGTTTTTAGGGATTATTAGAGTTTATTAGGGGTTTATTAGTGGTTCTTTAAGGTATAATTTTTTATGTTATGGTATATTAGGGTTTAATATTTTTGAGGGTTTTGAAGCATCATTAGTGTTTTTGTAGCATTTGTTAGGGGTTTTGTTGTTTTGTTAGGGTTTATGTATCATTTTTTGAGTTTATGTAGCATTTTAGGGTTTAGTTTGCAGGTTTAGGTTTTATTTATCATTTTTAGGGTTTATGTAATGTTTTTAGGGATTATGTAGCATGCATAGGGATTAAGTTTTATACAGAATTTTTTAGGGTTTATGTTGTGTTATCTAGGTTTATGTAGGTTTTTTAGGGGTGATGTATCATTTATGTTGCATTTTAGGGTTTATGTAACTTTTTTAGGGTTTATGTAGTGTTTTATGGTTTATATTGTGTTTTTAGGTTTTATGTAGCATTGTTTAGTGTTTTTGTTGCGTTTTTATGGTTTATGTTGTGTTTTTAGGGTTTATGTTATTGTTCTAGGGTTTATGTAGTGATTTTAGGGTTTATGTTGCATTGTTTGGGTTTATGTTGCGTTTTTTGGTTTATGTTGCGTTTTTAGGGTTGTTGTTTCATTTTTTAGGGTTTATGTATCGTTTTTTGGGTTTATGTCTCTATTTAAATCCTTTTCTATGGTTTTAATGGTTGTTTATGGTTTGTATTGTTTTTTAGGGTTTTTAAGGGTTGCTAACAGGTGTTTATGGTTTTTTTCAGTATCTGATGGAGGTTTATTGGTTTTTGGGGGGTTTTATTGGTTTATTTGTTTTTTGGGATTGATAGGGGTTGTTAGGATTTTTTTAGTGTGTTTTAGTGTTTATTTGGGTATTGTAGCAGTTTTTAGGGTTTATTTAATATGTTTTATCATTTTTTGTGTTCTTTAGGGTTTTTAGAATTCACTAGAGTTTAATGTGGTTCTTTAGGGTTTATTATAGTTCTTTAGGGTTTATTAGTGTTCTTTAGGATTTTTTACAGTTTATTGAAGTTTTTATTGTATATTAGTGTTTTATTGGGCTTTTGAAGGCTTTAATAGCTTTTTCTAGAGTTTATCAAACTTTTTAGGGTTATTTAGCATTTATTAGGGTTTATTAGGGGTCATTTTATTTATTAGGGTTTAGTAATGTTTATTTGGGTTTACTACGATGTTTTAGGGTTTACTATGATTTGTTAGGGTTTATTGGGGGTTTATTAGGGGTTTTTATGGTTTGTTTCAGTTTGTTACGATTTATTTGGCGTTGTTTGGATTTGTTACGATTTATTTGGGGTTGTTAGGGTTTGTTATGATTTATTTTGTGGTTATTAGGGTTTTAGTGTTTATTAGTGGGTTTTTGGGTATTGTAGGATATAATTTGGAGATTTTTGTAACGTTTTGTCAGGTTTCATTGGTTTTTTGTGATTATTAGGGTTTATTATGGTTTAATATTGTTTTTATTGTATATTTGGGGTTATAGGGATTTTTACGTATTTATTGGGGTTTAATAGAGTTTATTACGGTTTATTACAGGTTATTACGATTTATTAGTGCATATTGGGGTTTTTAGGGTTTAATAGTGAGTTTTATGGGTTATTAGTGATTATTAGTGGTTCTTAGGGGTTATTAGTGGTTGTTAGGGTTTGTTAGATTTTGTTAGGGTTTTTAGGGTTTGTTACCGTTTGTTTGAGTTGTTTGGGGTTTTATGTGTTTTTTGGGTTTTATGGGTGTGTTTGGATTTTTCATGCTTGTTAGGGTTATTTTAGCATTTTTGGGGTTTTGTTGTGTTTTGTGGGTTTTGAAGAAATTTTCGGGTTTTTGTAACAATTGATAGGGTTTATGTAGCGTTGTCAGTGGCTTTACTGGTTCTTTAGGGTTCTTTAGGGGTTTTAGGGTTTTTTAGGGTTCTTTAGGCTATATTAGGGTTTCATTTGAGGTTTTTAGGGTTTTCTAGGGGGGTTTTAGGGTTTATAAGTGTTTCATAGGGTTGGTTAGGGTTTTGTTAGGCATTTTTTGGCTTTAGGGTTTTTTAGCGTTTTTATTGGTTTTAGGGTTTTTAGTGTTTTTTGATGTTTTTTGATTTTTTTTTGGTTTCTTGGGGTTTTGAGATTTGTTTTCGGGATTTTCGGTTTTTTCAGTTTTATAGGGGTTTTAGGGTTTTTAGGGTTTTTTAGGGTTTTTACGATTTTTTAGGGTTTTTAGGGTTTTTTAGGTTTCTAGGGTTTTTTTGGTTTTTATGAGTTTTTTTAGGGTTTTGTCAAGTTTTGCTGGGTTCATTAGGGTTTGATTTTGAATATAGGCATTTTGAATGGTTTAATAGTGTTTTTGTTGTATATTTGGTTTTTTAGATATTTTTTAGCCTTTGTTGGGGTCTAGTATGGTTTTAGGGTTTATTACAATTTATTAATGTTTTTAGGGTTTAGTAGTAGGATTTAGGGTTTATTATGGTTTATTATAGTTTATTATCGGTTGGTAGGGTTTTTAAGGATTTATTAGTTCTTATTAGAGTGATTTAGGGTGTCTAAGGGTTTGTTAGGGTTTCTAAGGGTGTGTTAGGGTTTCTAAGGGTGGGTTACGGTTTTTATGGGCGGGTTAGGGTTTCTAATGGTGTGCTATGGTTTCTAGGGGTTTCTATGGATGTGTTAGGGTTTTGATGGGTGCATTGGTGTTTTTGAGGGTGTGTTAGGGTTTATAAGGGTGTGTTGGGATTTCTAATGGTGTGTTAGGGTTTCTTAGGTTGTGTTAGTGTTTCTTAGGTTTGCTTAGGGTTTTTGTTAGGGGTTTTAGGGTTTTTATGGTTATGTTAGGGATTATTATGGTTTCTTAGGGGGTTTTAGGGTTTCTTCATGTATTTGTGTATTTTTGGGGGTCTCTTAGTTCTTCATGGGGTTTGTTTGGGCTTGTTAGGGGTTTTTAGGGTTTTTTAGGGTTTGTTATGTTTGTTAGGGTTTTTTTGGGGTTTTATCGTGTTTGTTAGGGTTTGTTAGGGTTTGTTAGTGTTTGATAGATTTTGATAGGGATTGTTAGTGTTTTGGGTGGTTTTTAATTGGTTTTTTGTTTTTATGGGGTTATTCATTGTTTGTTAGGGTTATTTAGTTGTTCATGGTTTCCACAGATGTGTAAAGCTAGCTGCAAGCTTCATTTTGATATGTTGTAAAGGTGAAACAAACACCCAGAGCAGATGTTATGGTTATTGGGAGGGCTTAAGGACCTTTTGGGTCTTTAAGAACGTGATTGGGTGTTCTTATAGGTCACAGATGTATAGATCTAGTAGAAAGGTTCGATTTGATATCTAGTAGAGGCAAACAGGACTCCCGAAGAAGACATTATGGTCTTTTGGAGGGTTCAAGTACCATTTAGGCCTTCAAGAATGTGTTAAGGTGCTTCAGTGGTTATAGGAGTGTATGTATAGTCTCAAGATTCCATTTGATATGTGGTAGAGGCAAAACAGACACACATAGAAGATGTTATTGCAAAACGGACAACAAAAGCCAATATTTTGACTATCCAAAGGGATTTTGGGTCTTTTGGGGGTTAAAGAATGTCAAAAAGGGTTCTAGTGGTTAATAGAGTGTTTATCTTTTCACAATGTTTGATTTGATATGTGGTAGAGACAAAATGAACACACGTAGCAGAAGTTATTGTCGGTTTAAATGGAGTAACCCTCCTAGAACCTAAAAACCTAAGAAACCTACAACTCACTAAAATCGGAATAACCTCTCCATAGTGTGTCCATTTGAGTGTTGTGACTACTAAAATCGAAGATCGTGAGGTGAGTGAGAACCAAGTCTAATCAAAACTGTGAGAAGATCAAAGAAATAGAAAATATATTAGTTATACCGCTCCAAAAAAAGTCCAACTTCAAACGGCCATAACATTCAATGCGGTTGTCCGTTTGAGCTCTACCATATATCAAATCGAAGGCAATGAAGATATCTACCAAGAGGGATAACATGAAAAAAGTTCAAGTCATGTTTGGGACCGTAAAATCCCAAAAACCCATCAGAAGGCCCCCAAAATGCCATTTTCATGTCCGGATCCCTGTCAAATTTTTCTTAAAATGGTCATAACTTCTGATCTGTGTATCTTTTCGGCCTATTACACCTGTTTTCATCATAGTTCATTGCATTAGATTTAGTTTGAATATTCATAGAGTGGAAATGGACACCTAAAGAAGAAGTTATGCCCTTTTTAATGACTCTGTGAATTGTTAGGTTTTTCGAGACACCATTTCTAGAACTTTTGTCATGTCTGCTGTTTTTTCAAACAACTATAACTTATTATTACTGTTATTATTATTATTATTATCATCATCATCTCATGAAAATTCACATACACATGCACGTGCATTATTATTATATTTTTATTACCATGCACGTGCACATGCAATGGACGCATGTTATTTTATTATCACATGCGTTGTTATTAGTATTCTTATTATTATTATTGTGGTTGTTGTTGTTGTTTTTGTTGTTGTTGTTATTGTTAATATCATCACATGCAAATGAACATCCAAATGCACATACATGGACATTCAATGAATGTGTGTTATTCTATTATCACATGCGTTTTTATTATTAATATTATTATATCATCATCATCATCATCATCATCATCATCATCATCATCATCGTATGAAAATGCAATGCACATGAGTTATTATTTATTACCATACACATGCACACGTAATGCACTTGAAATATTCTATTATCATATGCATTAATACTACTACTATTATCACCACCACTACTACTATTATTACTATGCTGTTATTATTACTATCATCACATGAAAATGTAGATGCACACACATTATTATTTATTATTTGATACCATGTACGTGCATATGAAATGCACTTGTATTATTATTTTATTATTATTATTGTTGTTATTATTATTATTATCACAGTTATTATTATTATTATTATTATCATTATAATTATTATTATCATTATCAAATGAAAATGCACATGCATGTGCGTTGTTATTTATTAATTATTATCATGCACATGTATGCGTTATTATTATTATTATTACAATTAGTATTATTAATATTATCATAAAATGTAAATCCACAAGCACATGCATGTGAATTCTTATTTATTGTTATTTATTTATTATTTATTACTATGCACGTTCACATGAAATGCAATTGCGTTATTCTATTATTATTATTATTATTATTATTCTTGTTGTTGATGTTTTTGTTTGTATCATCAAATAAAAATTCACATGCATGTGCGTTGTTATTTATTATTTATTACCATGCACGTGCATGCATCATTATCATTATCATTACATGTAAATACACATTCACATGCATTATTATATATTATTTATTATCATGCACTTGCAAATGCAATGCACTTGTGTTATTCTATTATCACATGTGTAAGTATTATTTATTCTAATGCATGTGCACATGCAATGCACATGCGTTATTCTATTATCACATGCGTTATTATTTATTATTTATTATCATTCACATGAAAATGCACATTCATGTGGACTTGGTTATTATTTATTGTTTATAACCATGCACATGCATGTGCACATGCACAATCACTTGTATGTGCGTAATTATTTATTGTTTATTATCATTCACATGCACACGCACATACACATGCAATTCACATGTGTTATTGTTTATTATTTATTATCATTCACATGTAAATGCGCACGGATATGAACATGCACGTACGTTATTACTACTATTATTATTAGAGGTATTTTTAGGGTTTACTATCATTTTTTAGGATTTTTAGGTGTTATTAACATTTATTATGGTTTGTTAAGGTTTTAGGATTTGTTAATCGTATATTAGCATTTTTTTAGGGTTTGGTGGGGGTTATTAGGATTTAATTTGGGTTTATTATGTTTTGTCAAGGCTTATTAAAGTTTATTAGGTATTTTTAGGGTGTTATTAGGATTTATTTGGGTTTATTAGGGTATATTATGGTATATTATGTTATATTTTGGTATGTTTAGGATTTATTAGGGTTTATTATGTTTCATAATGGTTTATTAATTTTTAAAATGGTATATTAGGATTTTCTATTATTTAGTAGTGTTTATTTGGGTTTATTAGCATTTTTAAGCTTTATTAGGTTTTATTAGTATTTATTAGAGGTTTTAGGGGGTTTTAATTGTATATTTGCATTTTATGGTTTAGTGGGGTTTGTTATGGTTTATTATGGTGTGTTAAGGTTTATTATGGTAGATTAGGTATTTTTAGGGTTTTATTAGGGTGGAGTCGGTATCTTTAAGGTTTTATTAGGGTTTATTAGGGGTGATTACGGTTTATTAGGGGTTGTTAGGGATTTTTACGGTTTAGTAGGGTTTGTTAGTGTTTTTATTTGGTTATATGTGTGATTTTTAGTTTCTGTTAATCTATATGAGGGGTTGTTATGACTTTTTAGGTTTTATTAGCCTGTTTTTAGTGTTTGTGAGCATTTTTAATGGTTTGTTATTTTTTATTTGAATTTATTTTGTTTTATTAGGGTTTCTATGACTTTTTAATGGTTTGTTTGTGTTTTTTTTGTTTATTGGGGTTTAGTTGGGTTTTTTTGGTTTTGTTATGGTGTGTCAAGGTTTATTAGGGGTGAGAAGATATTTTTAGTGTTTTATTATGGTTTTTTTAGGGATTATTATTTTTTATCAGGATTTATTAGGGATTTTTAGGGTTTATTAGGGTTTGTTAGTGGTTTATTAGATTTTTTGTTTTATTAGGTTTTATTAGTGTTTGTTAGGTCTGTTTAGATAATATGGTATGTTTTTATTTTTTGTGAGCGTTTTGTTTTTGTTTGTGAGTATTTTTAGGGCTTCTTTGGAAATATTAGAGTTTATTATTGTTTATTAGGGTTTCTTGGGATTTTTAAGGTATATTAGCATTTTTTGTCTTTATTAGGTTATATTAGTGTTTTTAGGTCGTTTTAGTTAATATATCGCGTTTTTATTGTTTGTGATTGTTTTTTATTGTTTCTGAGTGTTTTTAGGGTTTATTAGGTTATATTTGTGTTTATCAGGGTTTCTAGGGATTTTTTAAGGTATACTATCATTTTTTTATTTATTAGGGTTTTTTAGGGTTTTATTAGAGGTCATTAGGGTGTGTTATGATTTTTTAGGGTTGAGTAGGGTTTACTTGGATTTATTTATAGTTTATTAGGGCTTTTAGGGTTTTTTTGCGGGTTTATTAGGGTTTATTAGTGTTTGTTATAGTCAATTTGGGTTGGTTAGGGTTGTTTAGGTTTTATTAATGTGTTTTTAGGGTTTATTAGTTTTTATTATCATTTATTAGGGTTTATTAGCTATTCTGGGGTTTTATTAGTGCTGATCGGAGTTTCTTAGGGTTTTTAGGGATTATAAGGTTTTTTAGGGATTATTAGAGTTTATTAGGGGTTTATTAGGGTTCAATGTTTTATATTATGGTATATTAGGGTTTAATATTTTTGAGGGTTTCAAAGCGTCTTTAGGGTTTTTGTATCATTTTTAGGGTTTGTGTGGCATTGCTAGAGTTTATATAGCATTTTTATTGTTTATGTAGCATTTTAAGGGTTTAGTTAGCAGTTTTAGATTTTATGTGTCATTTTTCGGTTTCATGTATCATTTTTAGGGTTTATGCAGCATGTTTAGGGTTTAGTTTTTATGTAGCATTTTTTAGGGTTTATGTTGCATTTTCAGGGTTTATGTAGCATTTTTAGGGGTGATGTAGCATTTATGTTGCATTTTTTAGTGTTTATGTAACGTTTTTAGGATTCATGTAGTGTTTTAGGGTTTATATTGTGTTTTTAGTTTTTATATAGTGTTTTTTAATGTTTATGTTTCATTTTTAGGTTTTATGTTTTGTTTTTAGGGTTTATGTTCAAGTCTAGGGTTTATGTAGTGCTTTTAGGGTTTATGTAGCGTTTTTTGGGTTTATGTTGTGTTTTTTGGTTTATGTTGTGTTTTTAGGGGTTTTGTAGCATTTTTAAGGGTATATGTAACGTTTTTAGTGTTTATGTTTCTAGTTGAATCCTTTTTTACGTTTTTAATGGTTTTTTATGGTTTGTAGTTTTTTTAGGGGTTTTATGGGTTGTCAATGGGTGTTTAGGGTTTTTTATGGTATCTGATGGCTTTTTAATGGTTTTTTTGGGGAAGGGGGGTTATGGGTTTTTTTGGGATTGATAACTGTTGTTAGGGTTTTTTAGTGTGTTTTAGGGATTGTTTGGGTATTGTAGAAGTTTGTAGGGTTTATATAATATGTTTTAGCATTTTTTGAGTTCTCTAGGGTTTTTAAATGTTCTTTAGAGTTTAATATGGCTCTTTAGGGTTTATTAGGGTTCTCTAGGGTTTATTAGTGTTCATTAGGATTTGTTAGAGTTTATTATCATTTTTTCTTCTCTAATAGGGTTTTATTCGGCCTTTTAAGGCATTAATAGCCTTTTCAAGGGTTTATTAACCTTTTTAGGGATATTTAGGATTTATTAGTGTTTATTACGGTTTATTTTATTTATTAGGGTTTAGTAACGTGTATTTGGGTTTATTACAATTTATTAGGGTTTATTATGATTTGTTAGGGTTTATTGAGGTTTATTAGGGGTTTGTTATGGTTGGTTTCATTTTGTTACGATTTATTTGCCATTGTTAGGATTTTTTACGATTTATTTGTGGTTGTTAGGGTTTTTTACGATTTATTTTGGGTTATTAGGGTTTATTAGTGGGTTTAAAAGTTTTGTAGGCTATTATTTGTATGTTTTTGTAGCGTTTTGTCGGGTTTGATAGGTTATTTAGTGGGTATTAGGGTTTATTATGGTCTAATAGTGTTTTTATTGTATATTAGGGGTTTTATGGCTTTTGTAGTGTCTATTAGGGTCTAATAGAGTTTGTTAGTGTTTATTAAAGGTAATTATGATTTATTGTTTTTATTAGGTTTTTTAAGGTTTAATAGAGGGTTTTAGGGGTTATTAGGGTTTATTAGTGGTTCTTAGGGGTTACTAGTGGTTTTTAGGGTTTGTTAGGCTTTGTTAGGGTTTTTAGGGTTTGTTACGATTTGTTTGAGTTGTTTGGGGTTTTATACATTTTTTTGGGTTTTATGGGTGTGTTTGGATTTTTTATGCTTTTTAGGGTTATTTTAGCATTTTTTGGGGTTTTTTTGCGTTTTTTAGGTTTTGAAGCATTTTCTGTTTTTTGTAGAAATTGTTAGGGTTTATGTAGCATTGATAGTGGCTTTAGTTGTTCTCTAGGGTTTTTTAGGGTTCTTTATGGTGTATTAGGGGTTCTTTTGAGGTTTTTAGGGTTTTCTAGGGGGTTTTAGGGTTTTTAAGGGTTTCATAGGGTTGGTTAGGGTTTTGTTATGCATTTTTAGGCCTTTTAGGGGTTTTTAGCGTTTTTAGGGGTTTTTAGGGATTTACGTTTTTTGAGGTATTTTAGCATTTTTGTGTTTGTTTTCGGGTTTTTCGGGTTTTTCCCATTTATAGGGTTTTTCGGGTTTTTAGGGTTTTATAGGGTTTTTAGGATTTTATAGGATTTATAGGGTTTTTTAGGGTTTTCTAGGGTTTTTTGGTTTTTTTGGGTTGTAGGGTTTTTTAGGGTTTTGTCAGGTTTTGCCAGGTTTGTTAGGGTTTTCTTGTGAATATTAGCATTTTGAATGGTTTAATATCATTTTTGTAGTATATTTGGGTTTTTAGGTATTTTGTAGCATTTATTGGGGTCTAATAGGGGTTTTAGGGTTTATTACGATTTATTAGTGTTTATTAGGGTTTAGTAGTGGGCTTTAGGGTTTATTATGGTTTATTATGGTTATTATTCATTGGTAGTGTTTGATAGGATTTATTTTTGCTTATTAGAGTGATTTAGTGTGTTTTAGTGTTTTTTAGGGTTTCTAAGGGTGTGTTAGGGTTTATTATGGTGCGTTTGAGTTTTTATGCATGGGTTAGGGTTTCTAAGGGTGTGTTATGGTTTGTAAGGGTTTCTAAGATTGTGTTAGGGATTCTATGGGCGTGTTGGGGTTTCTCAGGGTGTGCTAGGGTTTATAAGGGTGTGTTCAGGTTTCTAAGGGTGTTTTTGGGTTTCTAAGGGTGTGTTAGTGTTCCTTAGGTTTTCTTAGGGTTTTGATAGGGTTTTCAGAGTTTTGTTAGGGTTTCATATGGTTCCTTAGGGGTTTTGGGGGTTTTTTAGGGTTTTTTTGGGTTTATTGGGATTTAATAGTGCTTATTGGGGTTTGTTGTAACGCCCCGACCCTAGTTACCAAGAGTCGGTGCATTATTTTAATACATTGGAATGATTACAAGGGATCACATCCTGAAGGATCGATCGATTTAGTAGTCTTGGAAAATAGATTACATACATGAAGGTTACATTATACTTTATAACATACAAAACAACATAAATAATCCTTTATGAATGCCATTATTCCCTTGACTTAACCCTGCATATCAATCACAATACACTTCTTGGAATCCTAGGAAAAATAAAACATAGAAAGGGATGAGATCAGATGCTCTGTAAGGATAACAATATAGAGGGAACATTCATAAATAAACATAAAAATTTAAGGCAATGTATAAATAAAACAAAAGCCTTTTATACGTGAACTTTAGCATAATATGGAATAAATAAAATTAAATAATTCCATTTACTTATTCACATGGATATTCTACTAATCAAATAGTCACATGGAAAATCAATAACCACTTTCATATTGAAGGAAATGCATAATGTCGAACATTAATTTCGGTGTCAAGGCCTCGTTCCAAGACCTATGGGATAACTATAACCGGAACCCAACCCGAAGAGCCTCCGTAACCGGACTCCATCCTGGAGAGCCTCTGTAACCGGACTCCAACCCGGAGTGCCTCTAATATCCGGACACCAACCCGGAGTGTCTCTAATAACCGGACACCAACCCGGAGTGCCTCTAATAACCGGACCCCAACCCGGAGGGTCTGATGTAACCGGACCCCAACCCGGAGGGATTACTTTTACCAGTCCACAACCCGGAACATACTAGTCCAACACATTCATCTTAAGAAGAGGATGAAATATGACATAAACATTCGTATTAAAACTAGCATACGAAATGCCAAAACATTAATCATAAACCATTAATGGCATAAAAATAACTCATTCATAGTCAAAAAAATCACAAAACCTTAACTACCATATGGAAGATTTTTATCATAATAAATCAACTTCAAACAAGTGTAAAATTTATCAAAGGATGTTGACATAGATAAATCAAAACTATTTTAGAGACATATCTCATTTTTTAAATCATTTAAAAGTCACATAATTATAGAGAAAATCTTTATTTTGAAAATATCTTTATAAGTTTGTGAAGGAAGCTTCAAAGGTGTAATAACGGTAGAGAATAACCGCACCTGCCGTATAAGTTAAAAAAAACATTCTTACCTTAATTTTGTCAAAAAGGTTAAAAAGTAACTTGTTTCTAAAATGATGGAAAGATTACTTTAAAAACATATAAAGTCAAATAAGGGTATAAATTACTTTAACACATTGTCTATTAAAAAGTAAATTTTTTTGGAAAGACATTTTTAAAAACATGGATGTGGATGATAAAGAGGTCCCAGTAGATACTTACGTAAAAACAACCTCGGATAATAAAGAGATTGTGAAATTAAACCGTACCAATTTGGTAACTTAAGAAACATACACCCCTTGGAAGAGGTATCATACAATGAATATGTAAATACACATAAATTAATGTGTATTACACAAAGAATACAATTATGGGCAGTACATACACCACACAAAAGGCAATAGTGGCAATATGGCATGAATCTCACGGGAATAAAGAGTGAGATGAAAACCCCTTACCTTGTACTTTTCCCTGATAGATTGTAGGTTAACATTTTGTATAATAGTTAAATAATTTTTATTAAATTATATAAAAATCACATATGTAAATATGATATCATATATTATCTTTTAATATTGCTTTGTTAATAATATTTTAATATTATCATCGTTTCGGGTGTTAACCGATTCGTTTTCCTTTATATGCTTCGTTACGTAAGTCGTGTTTGTTATGGATAGGTTGTATCTTATTCAAATCAAGAATGATATAAATTCCTTAAACATTAGTTTTAATCATAAAATAATAATTATTCTTGAATGGATACGATGGGGAATGAATCTCATCGTATTCGTGGAGACGGTAGTCCGTACGTACGCACGAACACAACTTCCATTTCATTTTTCATTTTAAAAGGAAACAAAACCAAATAATATATAGTTATATTATTATTACAGTATAATATAATATCTTATATGTGTTACTTATGTTCATTAATACCATACTTTATATGTTCCATGTATGGTATAAACGAGTCATATCACTTTGAGGGGGCGGTAGTCCGCACTTCCTCAAATGAAATTATCGTATATGTATACAAAATGAAACGAATAATGGTATGATATAAAATGGAATTAAAGAAGCTTATATATAAAATAAATATAATTAATATCATATTTAATTATAGTTCCATCATAATGTCCACCATGAGAGTCGGTAGGAGATAATTGAACAATCATCGTTTCGTGAGGCGGTTTTGGTTTCCATCCACAAAAACATTATGTTCTTCACCCATTATATTAAGTTGTGTGTAAGTTTAGTTAGAATAATTCTCATAAAAATATCCTAGTATATTTAGGATTCTGGTTTTGTTACAAAATAAAATAATAAGAAGATTTTAAGGGTTGGAGAAGTAAAATAAAAGAAAAGAAGCTAAGAGAAATCGTTACCTTTAATTTGGGTAACTCCCTTTGGATTAACAAAAAAGGAATATTTAAGTGATTTATGGATGAGTTAAGGCTTATAAGATGAGGATAGGGATGTAGGGAGCTTAATTGGGTAGAGTTTGGTCGAGCCAAAAGGCTTTAGAGGTGTGAGGAATTGGCTAGAAGTGGTGTCCTTTTATAAGGGGGAGGAGGGGCTCTTTAGGAATATCTAGAAATCTTATTTTATAATAAATTAATATTAGGTAAATAATGTCTCCAAAGTGTATTATTTAAAGTTTAAGGTAGTTATGGGTAGAAAACCACTCAACCAATATAATTTATACAGGTTTGGGTCATTATATTAACCTTATCTTTTAGTTTTAACTCTTAGTTAATTAGTTTGACACTTACCATGTCACTTTGTATTTTTATATTATATAGTTAGTAAACTTACTATATACTGAAAAAGAGACCCCCAAGTGTTCCATTAATGATACACCTATCATGGTATAAGTCTTTTGGCCGAACCTTAGATTTTTAGGAATAGAATATAAATTAATAATATAATATTTGTTTTAAAAACTCATTTATGTCAATTTTGACACTACTCAATAATTGATTTTTGTTAAAGTCTTAGAAATTTTATTAATTCAAAAAAAATTCATTTAAGAAATCATAACATGTCATATTAACCAATAAAATTCGTTTATGTCATCAAAACTTAAAATTATATTTATTTTAACATTTATAATATCAATTATTTGATTCTTTCATTAATAACGAAAATACTGCATCATTATTGTGTCATATATATTTTTACCTTTTCAATGTCTAAAAATTATAAATAAAATATCATTATGTAGGAAATATTTTTATATTTATAATTAATGTTTATAATCAAAAATATAATATATATAACCCTATGTAAAAATTGTTTTTCTAAAAGATATAAGCTTATGTCATTTTTGTATCCACTTTAACTTAATTAATATAAAGTGTCCCTATCACCTAAAAGTGGCTCCATGGGGTCCCAAAATCGACCCAAATATGACCATGGTCGTAAATGTATCCAACAGTAAGGTTAGTACATGTTTTAGGGTAATTTAGTTTTATTATAATATTATATTTTAACCCTTATTTACTGAATTTACCCTTTAACCATGGTAAATAAAATATTTAACGAAATAATTATCCAAAATGTCTAAAAATAAAAGTTACCTATTTACACAATTTGGACATCCTGATTCCAATTATGGATTCCATTTTTCCAAATTCAAAACACAGAAGTGGAAGAAATTAATTTAAAATTAATTCCTGCCCTCAAAACAAAAAGCTTGTTTTTAAGAGATAATAACCATCAAACGATTGACACTTGTTTATGTCCGGTTTAAATGTGAAATTATGTCCAATGAACAAAATTGTATTAAATGGTAAAAATGTTTTCAAAATATACTTTTAAACCACTCAAATTAATAATTTATCACTATTAATTATTTCGATTAAAAAAATTGTTTTTAATAAAAATTTTGTAATTTTCACTATTCATAAAAATATAAAAGTTATCCGAAAAGTACCAAAATTACATAATAGGATAATTTTGATTTTCAAAATCCAAAAATGAAGTCTATTTTAAAAGATAAAATGTATAAAATATCCAAAAGTTGGTATTATTATTCATAACGAATACTTTGATTGGTCGCGGCGTGTTAGAATCTCGAAGTTGCGTACAACACACTCTACTGTATTATACAAAGAGAAGCATACCGTGGAAGCTTGGGGTGTTTCATTCTCCCCTCCAATAAATTGCTTCCTTGCAATTTATGCTTGTTATCGGAAACTTGGGGTTGATATTTCAAAACATATTAGTTGAAATCCCAAATCGAAAAATGGATTAATGATGCCTCTATTTAAAATAAAGAGTGGTAAGTATGAAGGTTACCGAAAATAACACACACTAGGGTTCCATGTAGAAAAATATGGATATGGAAGAGAAATATAACCATCTATATCTGATGGATAGTGGTATAGAAAATGGATATGAAAAGGCCAACAATCCCAAAGCCATAAATTTGTGATGATCTAAGGTGCCATCTAGGACAACATTTTTGTTCTAAGTTCCTTTTCTTAATGTTGAGGAATTTATTTATGAGATTGGATAAGATCATAAGGAGATATACCTACTTTATAATTAGAGTTTTATCCATTAATAAATTTCTACCACAAACTCATCTTTCACCCCAAAACATAATACAACTCAGAATTACTCTATTTATCCTAATCGTATAGGGTTCCAAATATAATGAATTTATAATTCATATATCAGGCACATTAAAAAAACTACATTATACCATCCAGGAACATCACATAGTCTAGTGGTAGGGAATAAATCCCAATTGCACTATGGTTGTGAGTTCGATTCCCGCAGCTTTGTCCGACGCGACGGGTCATCACACGATCTGCGTGTTTTCCAAAAATAACCTTTCAAACTTAATCCTTTCCAACCTTTAGACTTATCCAAAATACTTCTGTAAAAACTCAGTCCAAAATTTATATGAATGATAAACATATTGTAGATCCTTTTACCCTGTAATAGCATATGAATACCTTCATCATGTATTCTTTTAAAACACTAAAACATCCTTAATTATCATAATACCATATTGATTACATTCATGGTCCCTTATTCCTTATAGAATACTAGATATAATTCATTCATCCAAAAATGTTGTAAACACCAACAACAATGGAATATACAAATCTTTAATCAGTTTCAAGGCAATCAAGAATATCCAATATAATTTAACCAAATCAACCATATCTTATTCCAAAATTAGTACATCAATATTTGGACCATATTAAAGTTTATCTTTCCTTCAACCATGTAATTTCCAAAAAAATATAACTCGTTGTAGAGTCACTTTTCTAAGTACCACAAAATCTCAAATCCTCAATGAAATAGTACTACAGTACAATCCTTATTTATTTCCATTACATCATTGATACAACACTTCAATGAAATAATTCCAAAATAAAAACATAAGAACACTAGTCATTCCTCTTCATCTGTGGTAGTATCATAACTTGATTATTATCCAATAGCATCATTTGCGGCATAGTCTGATGACTGGGACATTGGTTCGCGTAGTGTCCAAACTCTTTGCAGATGAAGCATTGTACATTTGAAACCTTTTTCTTACCCTTGCAGTCACGTACTTGGTTTCCTTTTTCTCCATACTTATAACATACTCCCATTCCCTTTAAGCGTTTTCCAAGGTGATTCTTTCTATAGTTATCACATATGGGAAAAATCCTTCTTTACCTTATTCCCATTATCTATCCTTTTCTCTACCATCCTTTCCTTATCTGGATTCCCTTCAAATCCATAGGACTCCAAGAATTCTTTACATATCATATAAACACATGATACTATTTCTTCATATGATGATAATATGTGCAAGACTATTTCCCTTCTAAATTCTAGCTTAAGACCATGAAATATGTGATCTTTCTTACTCTTTGGATCATGCGCATTACTGGAGTTCTCATTCCTTCTACTGGGCGCCATTTCTAAACAATGGCATACACTATATTAGTTTATAATAAAAATACCTAATCCCAAACATGTAAAACACTTAACATAAATTAAACAGTTTATGGACATCATCCATAATCATAAAAATGTCTTCTTTGAGGAAGTATATACTCATAAACCATTCATAATGGTTTGTAATGAAAATGAGAATTATACTAAGCATATCCCTTGGGAGTGTCGTAACCAAGAGTGCAGAAAGGCCCGTTGTCGTGCACCAGTTCCCATTCGAGTCGAGCTCAAAGTGGTGTTTTCGGGTTTTACCCCTAGGTACATTTGTGCCAGAGCCGCCTCTACCTGCTCGTATCCAGATGGGGATGTATTGCTCAGAAAACTCACAAAATCTCTACAATATCAAAATTCTAGGAAGTTCTTCTCTATTAATCCTCAAAGTCTATCTTAGGGCTATGTACTCTAATCAAAATATCTAAATCTAGCTTCCAAGGTTATTGCTAAACTTCCTCTGATACCAACTGTAACGCCCCGACCCTAGTTACCCAGAGTCGGTGCATTATTTTAATACATTGGCATGATTACAAGGAATCACGTCACGAAGGACTGATTGGTTTAGCAGTTTGTAAAATTGATTACATACATGAATGTTACATTACACTTTATAACATACAAAACAACATAAATAATCATTTATGAATGCCATTATTCCCTTGGATTAACCCTCCATATCAATCACAATACACTTCTTGGAATCCTGGGAAAAATAAAACATAGAAAGGGGTGAGATCAGATGCTCAATAAGGATAACAATATAGAGAAAACATTCATAAATAAACATAAAAATTTAAGGCATTGTATAAATAAAAAAAATCCTTTTAAACTCAAACATCAGCATAATATGGAATAAATAAAATGAAATAATTCCATTTACTTATTCACATGGATATTCTACTAATCGAATAATCACATGCAATATCAATAACCACCTTCATAGTGAAGTAAATTCATAATATAAAACATTAATTTCAGTTTCAAGGCCTCGTTCCATGACTTAAGGGATAACTATAACCGGAACCCAACCCGGAGAGCCTATGTAATCGGACTCCATCCCGGAGAGCCTCTGTAACCGGACTCCAACCCGGAGTGCCTCTAATAACCGGACACCAACCCGGAGTGCCTCTAATAACCGGACACCAACCCGGAGTGCCTCTAATAACCAGACACCAACCCAGAGTGCCTCTAATAACCGGACACCAACCCGGAGGGTCTGATCTAACCGGACCCCAACCCGGAGGGCTTACTTTTACCTGTCCCCAACCCGGAACATACTAGTCCAACACATTCATCGTAAAAAGAGGATGAAATATAACTTAATAATTCTATTAAAACTATCATACGAAATGCCAAAACATTACTCATAAACCATTAATGGCATAAAAATAACTCATTCATAGTCAAACATATCACAAAACCTTAAGTACCATATGGAAGATTTGTATCATAATAAATCAACTTCAAACAAGTGTAAAATTTATCAAAGGATGTTGACATAGATGAAATCAAAACTATTTGAGAGAAATATCTCTTTTTTAAAATCATTTAAAAGTCACATAATTATAGAGAAAACCTTTATTTTGAAATTATCTTTATAAGCTTGTGAAGGAAGATTCAAAGGTGTAATAACGGCAGAGAATAACCACACCCTCCGTATAAGTTTAAAAAAACATTCTTACCTTAATTTTGTCAAAAATGTTAAAAAGTAACTTGTTTTGAAAATGATGGAATGATTCCTTTCAAAACATATAAAGTCAAATAAGTGTATAAATGACTATAAACCATTGTCTATTAAATAGTAAAAATGTTTTTAAATGCATTTTTAAAAACATGGATGTGGATGATAAAGAGGTCCCAGTAGATACTTATGTAAAAACAACCTCAGATAATAAAGAGATTGTGAAATTAAACCTTACCAATTTGGTAACTTACGAAACATACACCCCTTGAAAGAGGTATCATACAATGAATATGTAAATACACATACATTAATGTGTATTACACAAATAATATAATTATGGGAAGTACATACACCACACAAAAGGTAATAGTGGCAATATAGCATGAATCTCAGGGGAATAAAGAGTGAGATGAAAACCCCTTACCTTGTACTTTTCCCTGATAGATTGTAGGTTAAACTCTTGTATAATAGTTAAACCATTGTTATTAAATTATATAAGAATCATATACATAAATATGATATCATATATGATCTTTTAATATTGCTTTGTTAATAATATTTTAGTATTATCGTCGTTTTGGGTGTTAACCGATTCGTTTTCCTTTATATGTTTCGTTACGTAAGTCGTGTTTGTTATGGATAGGTTGTATCTTATTCAAATAAATAATTATATCAAGTCCTTAAACATTAATTTTAGTCATCAAATGATAATTATTCTTGAATGGATACGATGGGGAATGAATCTCATCGTGTTCGTGGAGACCGTTGTCCGTACGCACGCACGAACGCAACTTCCATTTCATTTTTCATTTTAAAAGGAAAAAAATCAAATAATACATAGGTATATTATTATTACAGTATAATATAATATCTTATATGTGTTACTTAGTTTCATTAATACCATCCTTTATATGTTCCATGTATGGTATAAACGAGTCATATCACTTTGAGGGGGCGGTAGTCCGCACTTCCTCAAATGAAATTATCGTATATATATACAACATGAAACGAATAATGGTATGATATAAAATGGAATTACAGAAGCTTATATATAAAATAAATATAATTAATATCATATTTAATTATAGTGCCATCATAATATCCACCATGAGAGGCGGTAGGAGATAATTGAACAATCATCGTTCCATGAGGCGTTTTTGGTTTCCATCAACAGAAACATTATGTTCTTCACCCATTAGATAGAGTTGTGTGTAAGTTTAGTTAGAATACATATCAAAAAAATATCGTAGTTTATTTAGGATACTTTTATTTTTACAAAAGAAAATAATAAGAAGAGTTTAGGGGTTGGAGAAGTAAAATAAAAGAAAAGAAGCTAAGAGAAATCGTTGCCTTTAATTTGGGTAACTCCCTATGGTTTGAACCAAAAAGGAATATTTAAGTGCCTTATTCCTAAGGTAAGGCTTCTAAGATGAGTAGAAGGATGTTTGGAGCTTAATTGGGTAGAGGTTGGAGGAGCCAAAAGGCATGAGAGGTGTGAGGAATTGGTTAGAAGTGGTGTCCTTTTATAAGGGGGAGGAGGGGCTCTTTAAGAATATCAAGAAATATTATTTTATAATAAATTCATATTCGATTTATAATGGATCCAAACTGTATTATTTAAATTTTAATGTGGGGATGGGTCGAAAACCACTCAACAAATATAATTTAGACAGGTTTGGGTCATTATATTAACCTTATCTGTTAGTTTTTACTCTTAGTTAATTAGTTTGACACTTACCATGTCACTTTGTATTTTTATATTATATAGTTAATAAACATACTATATACCTCTAAGAGACCCCAAAGTGGTCCATTAATGATACACCTATCATGATATAAGTATCTCTGTCGATCCATTGATTTTTAGGAATAAAATATAAATTAATAATATAATATTTGTTTTAAAAACTCATTTGTGTCAATTTTGACACTACTCAATAATTGATTTTTGTTAAAGTCCAAAAAACTTTATTAATTCGAAAAAATTTCATTTATGAAATCCTAACATGTCATATTAATCAATAAAATTCTTTTATGTCATCAAAACTTTCAAATTATATTTATTTTAACATTTATAATATCAATTATTTGATTCTTTCATTGATAAGGAAAATGCTGAATCATTATTGTGTCACATATATTTTAACTTTTTAAATGTCTAAAAATTATAAATAAAATAACATTATGTAGGAATTCTTTTTAGATTTCTAATTAATATTTATAATTGAAAATATAACATATATAACCCTATGTAAAAATTTGTTTTCGAAAAGATATAAGCTTATGTCATTTTTGTATTCACTTTAACGTAATTAATATAAAGTGTCTCTATCACCCACAAGTGGCTCCATGGGGTCCAAAAATCGAGCCAAAGATGCCCATGATCGGAAATGTATCCACCAATAAGGTTAGGATACGTTTTAGGGTAATTTATTATTATAATAATATTATTTTTTAACCATTATTTACCAAATTTACCTTTTAACCATGGTAAATAAAATATTTACCGAAAAAATTAGCCAAAATGTCTAAAAATAAAATTTACCTATTTACACAATTTGGAAATCCTTATTCCATATATGGAGTCTATTTTTTCAAATTCAAAACACAGAAGTGGCAGAAATTAATTTAAAATTAATTCCCGCTATCAAAACCAAAAACGTGTTTTTAGGAGATAATAACTATCAAACGATTGACACTTGTTTATGTCCAGTTTAAATGTGAAATTATGTCAAATGACCAACATTGTTTTAAATGTTAAAAATATATTCTAAATATACTTTAAGACCACTCAAATTCATAATTTATCACTATTAATTATTTCGATTAAAAAAGTTCTTTTTAATAAAAATTTAGTAGTTTTCACTATTCAGCAAAATATAAAAGTTATCTGAAAAGTACCAAAATTTCATCCTAGGATAATTTTGATATTATGAATCCAAAAATGAAGTCCATTTTTAAAGATAAAATGTATAAAATTTCAATATGTGGGAATTAATATTAATAACGGCTACTTTGATTGGTCGCGGCATGTTAGAATCTCGAAGTTGCGTACAACACACGCTACTATATTATTCAAAGAGAAGCATACCGTGTAAGCTTGGGGTGTTACATTTGTTAGGCATTTCAAGGGTGTGTTAGGGTTTTTTAGGGTCTGTTATGGGGTTTTATGTTTTTTTTGGGTTTTTTGGGGTTTGTTAGGGTTTGATAGGGTTTGTCAGGGTTCGTTAGTGCGTGTTCGGGTTTGTTAGGGTTTGTTAGAGTTTTTCCTGGGTTTTAATGGTTTTTAGTGTTTATGGGGTTATTCATGGTTTTTTAGTGTAATTTAGTTGTTCATTAATGTCACATATGTGTAGAGCTAGTCGCAAGCTTCAATATGATATGTGGTAGGGGTGAAACGGACACACAGAGCAGAAGTTATGGTCATTTGGAGGACTTAAGGATCTTTTGGGACATTAAGAACGTTATAAGGTGTTCCTATTGGTCAAGGATGTGTAGATGTAGTCAAAATAATTGATTTGATATTCGGTAGAGGCAAAACGGACTCCCAGAGTAGAAGTTATGGTCTTTTGGAGGGTTTAAGTACCTTTTTGGGCCTTCAAGGATGTGAGAAGGTGATTCAGTGGTTATAGGATGTTGGTCTAGTCGCATGATTTGATTTGATATGTGGTAGAGGAAAAACAGACACCCATAGAAGAAGTTATAGAAAAACGGACACTAGAAGCCAATCTTTTGACCATCCAAATGGATTTTGGGACTTTTTGGGTATTGAAGAATGCCAGAAAGGGTTCTAGTGGTTACCAGAGTGTGTATCTTTTCACAATATTATATTTGATATGTGGTGGAGCCAAAATAATCACACATAATAGTAGTTATTGTCGTTTTAAATTTAGCAACTCTCTTAGTGCCTAAAAACCTATGAAAACCGCAACTCACTAAAATAGGCATAACTTCTCCTTCAGTTGTCCGTTTGAGCACTGTGACCAGTCAAATAGAATATCGTGAGATGAGTGAGGACCAAGTTTAGTACAAACTATGAGAAGATCAATGAAATATAAGATATATTAGTTATACCACTCCAATAAAAAGTCCAACTTCAAACGGCCATAACTTTCACTCTGATTGTTCGTTTGAGCTCTACCACATATCAAATCAAATGTAGCGAAGAGATATATTCATAAGGATGACTTGAACATAGTTCAAGTCATTTTTAAGACCTAAAAATCCCAGAAACCCATCACAAGGCCTCCAAAACTCCATTTCCGTGTACGAATACCTATCAAAATTTTCTTAAAATGGTCATATCTTCTGATCTGTGTGTCTTTTTAGCCTCCGACACCTATTTTTATCATAGATCGTTCCATGAGATTTATTTTGACTATTCACGGAGTAGAAATGGACACCCGAATAAGAAGTTATGAATTTTTCAATGACTCTATGATTTGTTAGGTTTTTTGAGACCCAATTTCTATCATTTTTGTCCTGTCTACTATTTTTTCAAACTATAACTTATTATTTTTGTTATTATTATTATTATCATCATCTCATCCACATGCACATGAACATGAACGTGAATTATTATTATATTTTTATTACCATGAACGTGCATATGCAGTGCACACATTTTATTATCTTATCACATGCGTTGTTATTATTATTGTTATTATTATTATTGTGGTTGTTTTTGTTGTTGTTGTTGTTGTTATTGTTATTGTCATCACATGAAAATGCACATACGAATGCACATACAAGCGCAGTCAATGAACGTGCGTTATTATATTATCACATGCATTGTTAATAATAATAATAATAATAATAATAATAATATTATTATTATTCTCATCATCACATGAAAAAGCAATGCACGTGCATTATTATTTATTACCATGCACGTGCACAGGTAATGCACATGCAATATTCTATAATCACATGAATTGGAACTAATACTATTATCACCAATACTACTACTATTATTACTACTGATGTTATTATTACTCTCATTACATGAAAATGTAGATGCATGTGCTTTATTATTTATTATTTATTACTATGCACGTGCATATGCAATGCACTTGTATTATTCTTTTTATTATTATTATTATTATTATTATTATCACAGTTTATTATTATTATTATTATTATTATTATTATTATTATCATTATCATTATTATTATCATTATCACATGAAAATGCACATGCATCGGCGTTGTTATTTATTATTTATTACCACACACGGGCATGTGTTTTTATTATTATTAGTATTATTACAATTAGTATTATTAATATTAGCATCAAATGTAAATGCACATGCACATGCATGTGCGTTCTTATTTATTATTATCTATTTATTATTTACAACAATGCACGTTCATATGAAATGCACTTGCATTATTCTATTATTATTATTATTGTTGTTGTTGTTGTTGTTGTTGTTGTTGTTGTTTTTATCATCAAATACAAATGCACATGCACATGCGTTGTTATTTTTATTTCCATGCACATGCATGTGTCATTATCATTATCATTACATGTAAATGCACATGCACAAATGTTATTATATATTATTTATTATCATGCACATGCAAATGCAATGCACGTGCCTTATTTTATTATCACATGTGTTATTATTATTTATTCTCATTCACGTGCACATGCAATGCACGTGCATTATTCCATTATCACATGTGTTATTATTTATTATTTATTATTTATTATCATTCTCATGGAAATGCACATTCATGTGGACTTGGTTACTATTTATTGTTTATTACCATGCAATGCACATGAACATGCACTTGGATGTGCGTTATTATTTATTATTTATTATCATTCACATGAACATGCACATACACATGTAATTCACATGCGTTATTATATATAATTTAATATTTATTATCATTCAATGCAAATGTACATGCATATGCACATGCACGTGCGTTATGATTTATTATTTAAACCATACACATGCATATGCACATGCATGTACGTTATTACTATTATTATTATTAGAGGTATTTTTAATGTTTACTAGCATTTTTTAGAATTTTTTGGTGTTATTGACATTTATTATGGTTTGTTAGGGTTTTAGGGTTTTTAATGGTATATTAACGTTTCTAGGATTTGGTGGGGGTTATTAGGATTTTATTAGGGTTTATCATGGTTTGTTAAGGTTTATTAGGGTTTATTAGGTATTTTGAGGGTTTTATTAGGGTTGAGTTGGGTTTATTAGGGTATATTATGGTATATTGGGTTTGTTTAGGATTAAATAGGGTTTATTATTGTTCATTATGGTTATTAATTTTTAATAGGGTATGTTAGGGTTTTTTAGGGTTTATTTGTGTTTATTAGGGTTTATTAGTTCTTTTACGCTTTGTTAGGTTTTATTAGTATTTATTAGGGGTTTTCGGGCTTTTTAATGGTATATTTGGGTTTTTTAGTGTTTAGTGGGGTTTATTGTGGTTTATTATATTGTGTTAAGGTTTATTTGGGTTGATTAGGTATTTTTAGGGTTTTATTAGGGTTGAGTAGGTATCTTTAAGGATTTAATAGGGTTTATTAGGGTTGAGTAGTGTTTATTAGGGTTTTTAGGGTTTTTTAGGGTTTACTAGGGTTTGTTAGTGTTTGTATTAGGGTATATGAGTGTATTTTAGTTTTTGTTTATATATATGAGGGGTTGTTAGGACTTTTTAGGTTTTATTAGCTTATTTATAGTGTTTTTGAGCATTTTTTATGGTTTATTAGGTTTTATTACAATTTATTAGGGTTTATTAGCGTTTCTTGGGCTTTTTAATGGTTTGTTTGTGTTTTTCTGTTTATTGGGGTTTAGTTGGGTTTATTAGGTTTTATTATGGTGTGTCAAGGTTTATTATGGTTGATAAGGTATTTTTAGTGTTTTATTATGGTTTTATTAGGGTTTATTAGTTTTTATTAGGGTTTATTAGGGATTTTTAGGGTTTTTTAGGGCTTGTTAGGGGTTTATTAGTTTTTTGTTTTATTGGGTTATATTAGTGTTTGTTAAGTCTTTTTAGATAATATAACATTTTTTATTCTTTGTGAGAATTTTCATTTTGTTTGTGTGAATTTTTAGGGTTTCTTAGGTTATATTAGAGTTTATTATGGTTTTTTATGGTTTCTAGGGATTTTAAAGGTATATTATCATTTGTTGTATTTATTGGGTTATACTAGTGTTTTTAGGTCTTCTTAGGTATTATAGCGTGTTTTTATTGTTTGTGATCATTTTTTTATTGTTTTTGGGAGTTTTTAGGGTTTATTAGCTTATATTAGAGTTTATCAGGGTTTCTATGGATTTTTTAATGTATACTAGCATTTGTTTTTGTTATTAGGGTTTTGTAGGGTTTTATTAGGGGTCATTATAGTGGGTATGGTTTTTTAGGGTTGAGTAGGGTTTATTTGGATTTATTTATGGATTTTTATGGATTTTTAGGTTGTTTTGGGGTTTATTCTGGCTTATTAGTGTTTATTATTGTCTATTAGGGTTGGTTAGGGTTGTTTAAGTTTTCTTAATGTGTTTTTAGGGTTTATTAGTTTTTATTATCATTTTTCAGTGTTTATTAGGTATTTTGGGGTTTTATTAGTGTTGAGTAGAGTCTCTTAGGGTTTTTAGGGATTATAAGGCATTGTTATGGATTATTAGAGATTATTAGAGGTTTATTAGGGTTTAATTTTCTATATTATGGTTTATTAGGGTTTAATATTTTTTAGGCTTTTGAAACATCTTTACCATTTTGTAGCATTTTTTAGTGTTTGTGTAGCGTTGTTTGAGTTTATGTAGCATTTTTAGTGCTTATGTAGTGCTTTTATGGTTTAGTTAGTGGTTTTAGGTTTTATATAGGATTCTTAGGGTTTATGTAATGTTTTTAGGGTTTATGTAGTGTGATTAGGGTTTATGTTTTATGTAGGATTTTTTAGGGTTTATGCTGCGTTTTCAGGGATTATGTAGCATTTTTAGGGGTGATGTAGCATTTATGTTGCATTTTTTATGGTTTATGTAAGGTTTTTGGTGTTCATGTAGTGTTTTAGGGTTTATGTTGTGTTTTTTGGTTTTATGTAGCATTTTTTAATGTTTATGTTGCATTGTTTAGGGTTTATGTTACGGTTCTCGGGTTTATGTAGTGCTTTTTGGGTTTATGTAGCATTTTTTTGGGTTTATGTTGCGTTTTTTGTGTTTATGTTGCGTTTTTAGGGTTTATGTTGTATGTAACATTTATTGGGTTTATGTATCTATTTTTTTCCTATTATAGGGATTTAATCGTTGTTTATGGTTTGTAGTGGTTTTTAGGGTTTTTAAGGGTTGTTAACAGGTGTTTTTGGTTTTTATGGTATTTGATGGGTTTTCAATGGTTTTTTTGGGGGGGGGGGGGTTAATGTTTTATTTGTTTTTTCGGGATTGATAGGGTTTGTTAGGTTTTTTAGTGTGTTTTAGGGTTTTTGGGTATTGTAGCGATTTTTAGGGTTTATGTAATGCGTTTTAGCGTTTTTTTTGGGTACTTTAGGGTTTTTAGTGTTCTTTAGAGTTTATTCTGGTTCTTCCGGGTTTATTAGGGTTCTTTATGGTTTATTAGTGTTCTTTAGGATTTGTTATGTTTTATTAGCATTTTTTATTTTATATTAGGGTTTTATTGGGCTTTTGTAGGCATTAATAGCTTTTTCTAGGGATTATAAACCTTTTTAGGTTTATTTTGGATTTATTAGGGTTTCTTAGGGTTTATTTTATTTATTAGGGTTTATTAACATGTATTTGGGTTTATTACGATTTATTAGGGTTTATTATGATTTGTTAGGGTTTATTATGGTTTATTAGGGATTTGTTATGGTTTGATTCAGTTTGTTACGATTTATTTGGCATTGTTAGGATTTGTTAAGATTTATTCGGTTCTGTTAGAGTTTGTTACGATTTATTATGGGATTATTAGGGTTTGTTAAGGTTTATTAGCGAGTTATAGGGTTTTGTACGCTATTATTTGGAGGGTTTTGTAGTGTTTTGTTGGGTTTTTTTGGGTTTTTAGTGATTATTCAGATTTATTATGGTTCAATAGTGTTTTTATTGTATATTAGGGGTTTTAGGGCATTTGTACCATTTAATAGAGTCTAATAGGGGTGTTAGGGTTTATTATAGGTTATTATGATTTATTAGTGATTTTTAAGGTTTTAGGGATTAATAGTGGGTTTCAGGTGTTATTTGGGTTTATTTGTGGTTCTTAGGGGTTATTAGTGGTTTATAGGGTTTGTCAGGTTTCGTTAGGGTTTGTTAGGAAGTGTGTTATTTTATTATCACACACGTTATTATTAGCATTATTTTCATTATCATTATTATCATTATCATTATTATAATTATCATTATTGTTATTGCAATTATTATTATTTTTATTATCGTCACATGCAAATGCAAATGCAGATGCACATGCATTATTATTTATTATTTATTATATATTATTTATTTCCATGCATGTGCATATGTTGTTGTTGTTATTATTATTATTATTATTATTATTTTTATCATCAAATGAAAATGCACATGCATGTCCATTATTATTTATTACCATGCACACACACACGCAATGCACCTACATTGTTATATTATCACATGCATTTTTATTGTTATTGTTATTATTACTGTTATTGTTATTATTGTTATTATCATCAAATTCAAAAGCAAATGCACGTGAGTTATTATTTATTACCATAAACACGCACATTCAATACATGTGCATTATTCTATTATCATATACGCTATTATTATTAATATTACTATTATTTTTATTATTATCATCACGTGCGTTATGAGTTATTATTTTTTATCATGCACTGCACATGCAATGCACATGCGTTATTCTCTTATCACATGCATTTTTCTTATTATTATTATTATTGTTGTTGTTGTTGTTGTTGTTGTTGTTATCCTCTCATGCACATGCTTTATTATTTATTTTTTATTACCATGAACGTGTGCATGCAATGCACACGTGTTATTTTATTATCACATAGGTTGTTATTCTTATTGTTATTATTATTAGTGTGGTTGTTGTTGTTGTTGTTATTGTTATTATCATCACATGAAAATTCACATGAAAATACATGAACACGCACATTCAATGCACATGCGTTATTCAATTATCACATGCGTTGTTGTTGTTGTTGTTGTTATTATTATTATTATTATCATCATCGTCATCATCATCACATGCAAATGCAATGCATGTGTGTTATTTTTTTTCCATGCACGTGCACACGTAATGAACTTGCAATATTCTATTATCACATGCATTGGTACTACTACTATTATTACTACTACTACTGTTGTTGTTGTTATTATTATTATCATCACATGAAAATGCAGATGCACGTGTGTTATTATTTATTATTTATTACCATGCACATGCATATGCAATGCACTTGTATTATTCTTTTATTATTATTATTATTATTATTATCACATTTATTATTATTATTATTATTATTATTATCATCATCATTATCATTATTATTATCATTATCACATTAAAATCCACATGCATGTGCATTGTTATTTATTACCATGCACGTGCATGCGTTATTATAATTATTATTATTACAATTAGTATTATTAATATTTTTATCAAATGTCAATGCATATACACATGCTTGTGAATTTTTATTTACTATTATTTATTTAATATTTAATACTATGCACGTTCACGTGCAATTCACTTGCGTTATTCTATTACTATTATTATTATTATTATTGTTTGTATCATCAAATATAAATGCACATGCATCTGCATTGTTATTTATTATTTATTACCATGAACGTGCATGCGTCATTATCATTATCATTACATGTAAATGAACACACATGTGCGTTATTATATATTATTTATTACCATGAACATGAAAATACAATGCACTTGTGTTATTCTATTATCACATGTGTTATTATTATTTATTGTCATGCATGTGCACACGCAATGCACTTGCATTAGTCTATTTTCAAATGTGTTATTATTTATTATTTATTATCATTCACATGAAAATGCACATTCATGTGGACTTTGATATTATTTATTGTTTATTACCATGCACATGCACATGCACGTTCACATTCACATTCACATGCACATGCAATTCACATGCGTTATTATCCATAATTTATTATTTATTATCATTCACACGAAAATGTGCATGCATATGCACATGCACATGCATTATGATTTATTATTTAAACCATGCACATGCAAATGCACACGCAAGTGCGTTATTACTACTATTATTATTAGAGTTATTTTTAGGGTTTACTATCATTTTTTAGGATTTTTAGGTGTTATTAACATTTATTATGGTTTGTTAGGGTTTTGTGGTTTTTAATGGTATATTAGCGTTTTTATTGTTTGGTGGGGGTTATTAGGATTTTATTATGGTTTATTATGGTGCGTCAAGGTTTATTAGGGTTTATTAGGTATTTTTAGGGTTTTATTAGTATTGATTTGGGTTTATTAGTGTATATTATGGTATATTATGGTATATTTGGGTATGTTTAGGATATATTAGGATTTCTTATAGTTCATTATTGTTTATTAAATTTTAAGAGGTTATATAAGGGTTTTTTAGTGTTTAATAGTTTTTTTTGGGTTTATTATAGATTTTAAGCTTTGTTAGGGTTTATTAGCATTTATTAGGGGTTTTAGGGCCATTTAATGGTATATTTGTGTTTTGTAGGGTTTAGTGGGGTTTATTATGGTTTATTATGGTGTGTTAAGGTTTATTAGGATTGAGTATGTATTTTTAGGGTTTTATTAGGGTTGAGTCGGATTTCTTAAGGTTTTATTTGGGTTTATTAGGGTTGAGTACAATTTATTAGGGTTTGTTAGGGATTTTTAGGGTTTACTATGGTTCGTTAGTGTTTTTATTAGGGTATATGAGTGTTTTTAGTTTTTTTTTAATATATATGAGGGGTTGTTATGACATTTTAGGTTTTATTAGCGTGTTTTTAGTGTTTGTGAGCATTTTTAATGGTTTATTAGCTTCTATTTGAATTTATTATGGTTTATTAGGGTTTCTAGGGCTTTTTGATTTTTTATTGCATTTTTTTTGTTTATTGGGGTTTAATTGGGATTTATTTGGTTTTGTTTTGGTGTGTCAAGGTTTATTAGGGTTGAGAATGTATTTTTAGGGTTTTACTAGGGTTTATTCATTTTTATTTGGGTTTATTAGGGATTTGTAGGGTTTATTAGGGTTTGTTAGTGGTTTATTAGTTTTTTTGTTTGATTAGGTTATATTAGTGTTTGTTAGGTCTTTTTAGATAATATAGCATGTTTTTTTAGTTTTTGAATGTTTTTTTGTTTTTGAGTGTTTTAGGGTTTCTTTGGTTATATTAGAGTTTATTATGGTTTATTATGGTTTCTAGGGATTTTTAAGGCATATTAGTGTTTTTTTTCCATTATTAGGTTATATTAGTTTTTTAGGTCTTTTTAGGTGATATAGTGCATTTTTATTGTTTGTGATCATTTTATTATTATTGGTGAGCATTTTTAGGGTTTATTAGGTTATATTAGAGTTTATCAGGCTTTCTAGGGTTTTTTAAGGTATACTAGCATTTTTTTCTTTATTAGGGTTTTGTAGGGTCTTATTAGGGGTTATTATGGTGTGTTAAGGTTTGTTAGTGTTGAGTAGGGTTTATTTGGCATTATTTATGGTTTATTAGTGATTTTTAGGGGTTTTTTGGGGGTTTATTAGGGTTTATAAGTGTTTATTAGTGTCTATTAGGGTTTGTTAAGGTTGTTTACGTTTTCTTAACATGTTTTTAGGGATTATTAGGTTTTATAATCATTTATTAGGGTTTATTGGGTATTTTCGGGATTTTATTAGGGTTGAGTAGAGTTTCTTTTGATTTTAGGGATTATAAGGTGTTTTTAGGGATTATTAGAGTTTATTAGGGGTTTATTAGGGTTTAATTTTTTATATTATGGTATATTATGGTTTTATATTTTGTAGGGTTTTAAAGCGTCTTTAGGGTTTTGTACCATTTTTTAGGGTATGTGTAGCATTGTTAGAGTTTATGTAGCATTTTTAGTCTTTATGTAGCGTTTTCAGGGTTTAGTTAGCGAGTTTAGATTTCATGTATCATTTTTAGGGTTTATGTAGCGTTTTTAGGGTTTATGTATCGTGTATAGGGTTTAGGTATTATGTAGCATTTTTGGGGTTTATTTTGCGTTTTTTGGATTTATGTAGGATTTTAGGGGCGATGTAGCACTTATGTTGCATTTTTTTGGGTTTATGTAATTTATTTAGGGTTTATGGAGTGTTTTTAGGGTTTATATTATGTTTTTAGGTTTTATGTAGCGTTTTTTAATGTTTATGTTGCGCTTTTTAGGGTTTATGTTGGGTTTTTTAGGGTTTATGTAACCGTTCTAGGGTTTATGTAGTGCTTTTAGGGTTTATGTAGCACCTTTTGTGTTTATGTTGCGTTTTTTGGTTTATTTTGGGTTTTTAAGGTTTTTGCTTCATTTTTAGGGTTTATGTAACTTTTTTAGCATTTATGTATCTATTTGATGCCTTTTTTAGGGTTTTAATGGTAATTTACGGTTTGAAGTGTTTTTAGGGGTTTTAAGGGTTGTTAATGGGTGTTTATGGTTTTTATGGTATCTGATGGCTTTTTAATGGTTTTTGGGGGTTTTATGGGTTTATTTGTTTTTTGGGATTGATAAGGGTTGTTAGGGGGTTTTAGTGTTTTTTTAGGGTTTGTTTGGGTATTGGAGTGTTTTTTAGGGTTTATATAATATGTTTTAGCATGTTTTGGTTTTATTAGGGTTTTTAGTGTTCTTTAGTGTTTAATATGGTTCTTTAGGGTTTATTAGGGTTATTTAGGTTTTATAAGTGTTCATTAGGATTAGTTTCAGTTTATTAGCGTTGTTTATTGTATATTATGGTTTTATGGGGCTTTTGTAGGCATTAATAGCCATTTCAAGTGTCTATCACCCTTTTTAGGGTTATATAGGATTTATTAGGGTTTATTAGGGTATATTTTATTTATTAGGTTTTAGTACTGTGTTTTTGGGTTTATTTCGATTTATTTGGGTTTATTATGCTTTGTTAGGGTTTATTGCGGTTTATTAGGGGTTTGTTATGGTTTGTTTCAGTTTGTTATGATTTATATGGCATTGTTAGGATTTGTTAAGATTTATTTGGGGTTTTTAGGGTTTGTTATGATTTATTTTGGGTTTATTAGGGTTTGTTAGGGTTTATTAGCAGGTTTTAGGGTTTTATAGGCTATTATTTGGGGGTTTTTGTAGCGTTTTGTCGGGTTTGTTAGGTGTTTTTAGTGATTATTAGATATTATTATGGTTTAATAGTGTTTTTATTGTATATTATAGGTTTTATAGATTTTTTAGCTTTTATTAGGGTCTAACAGAGTTTTTAGGGTTTATTACAGGTTATTATGATTTATTAGTGTTTATTAGGGGTTTTAGGGTTTAATACTGGGTTTTTAGAGTTATTAGGGTTTATTAGTGGTTCTTAGGAGTTAATAGTGGTTGTTTTGGTTTTCTAGGTTTTGATAGGGTTTTTAGGGTTTGTTACAGTTTGCTTGAGTTGTTTGGGGTTTTCTGCGTTTTTTTGGGTTTTATGGGTGTGTTTGGATTTTTCATGCTTTGTTAGGGTTATTTTATTGATTTTTGGGGTTTTGTTATGTTTTGTGGGTTTTGAATCATTTTTTTATTTTTTGTAGAAATTTTTAGGTTTACGTAGCGTTGTTAGTGGTTTTAGTGGTTCTTTAGGGGTTTATTAGGGTTTAATTGTTTATATTATGGTATATTAGGGTTTAATATTTTTGAGGGTTTTGAATCGTCTTTATGGTTTTTGTAGCCTTTTTTTAGGGTTTCTGTAGCATTGTTAAATTTTATGTAGCATTTTTATTATTTAGGTACCATTTTTAGGGTTTAGTTAGCAGTTTTAGGTTTTATGTATCATTTTTAGGGTTTATGTAATGTTTTAGGGTTTATGTAGCGTGTTTAGGTTTTAGGTTTTATGTAGCACTGTTTTGGGTTTATGTTGCGTTTTCTGGGTTTATGTAGTGTTTTTATTGGTGATGTCGCATTATTTTTCATTTTTTAGGGTTTAGGTAATGTTTTTAGGGTTCATGTAGTGTTTTTAGGGTTTATATTGTGTTTTTAGGTTTTATGTAGCGTTTTTTAATGTTTATGTTGCATTTTTTAGGGTTTATGTTGTGTTTTTTAGGTTTTATGTTATAGTTTTATGGTTTATGTAGTACTTTTAGGGGTTATTTAGCATTTTTTGGGTTTATGTTGCATTTTCTGGTGTATGTTGCGTTTTTAGGGTTTTTGTTGCATTTTTTAGGGTTTATGTAATGTTTTTAGGGATTATGTATTTATTTGAAGCCTTTTTTAGGGTTTTAATGGTTGTTTTTGGTTTGAAGTGTTTTTAAGGGTTTTTTAGGGTTTTTAAGTAGTGTTTATGGTTTTTTTTGTATCTGATGGCTTTTTAATAGTTTTTTGGTGGGGGGATTATGGGTTTATTTGTTTTTTTGGGATTGATAGGGGTTGTTAGGTGTTTTTAGTGTGTTTTAGGGTTTGTTTCGGTATTTTAGCGATTTTCAGGGTTTATATAACGTGTTTTAGCATTTTTTTGGGTTCTTTAGGGTTTTTAGTGTTTTTTAGAGTTTAATATGGTTCTTTATGGTTTATTAGGGTCCTTTAGGGTTTCATAGTGTTCTTCAGGATTTTTTATAGTTTATTAGCATTTTTTATTGAATATTAGGGTTTTAATTGGCTTTTGTTGGCATTACTAGCTATTTCTAGGGTTTATCAACCTTTGTTATGGTTATTTAGGATTTATTAGGGTTTATTAGGGTTTATGTTATTTTTTAGGGATTAATAACATGTATTTCGATATATTACGATTTATTATGGTTTATTATGATTTGTTAGGGTTTACTGTGGTTTATTAGGGGTTTGTTACGGTTTGTTTCAGTATGTTATGATTTATTTGGCTTTGTTAGGATTTGTTACGATTTATTTGGGGTTGTTAGGGTTTTTTACGATTTATTTTGGGGTTATTAGGGTTTGTTAGGGTTTATTAGTGTGTTGTAGGGTTTTGTAGGCTATTATTTGTTGGTTTTTGTAGCGTTTTATCATGTTTTTTAGATTTTTAGTGATTATTATGGTTTATTATGGTTTAATAGTGTTTTTATTTTATATTAGGGGTTTTAGGGATTTTGTAGTGTTTATTAGGGTATAATAGAGTTTGTTAGGGTTTATTACTGTTTATTATGATTTATTTGTGTTTATTAGGGTTTTTAGGGTTTGATAGTGGGTTTTATGGGTTATTAGGGTTTATTAGTGGTTCTTAGTGGTTATTAGTGGTTGTTAGGGTTTGTTTGGTTTTGTTAGGATTTTTAAGGTTTGTTACGGTTTGTTTGAGTTATTTGGGGTTTTATGCGTTGTTTGGGTTTTATGGTTGTGTTTGGATTTTTTATGCTTTTTTAGGGTTATTTTAGTGTTTTTTGGGTTTTTTTTGAGTTTTGTGGGTTTTGAATCATTTTTCTATTTTTTGTAGCAATTGTTAGGGTTTATGTAGTGTTGTTAGTGGCTTTAGGGTTCTTTAGGGTTTTAAGGGTTCTTTAGAGTTCTTTATGGTGTATTAGGGTTTCTTTTGATGTTTTTAGGGTTTTAGGTAGTTTTTAGGGTTTTAAAGGGTTTCATAGGGTTGGTTAGGGTTATGTTAGGTATTTTTAGGCCTTTTAGGGTTCTTTTAGAATTGTAGTGGTTTTAGGGTTTTTAGCAATTTTTGAGGTTTTTTGAGGTTTTTTGAGGTTTTTTAGGGGTTTTAGGTATGTTTTTGGGTTTTTGGTTTTATCATGTTTGTAGGGGTTTTAGAGTTTTTTAGGGGGTTTTACGGTTTTTAGGATTTTTTGGGGTTTTTTGGGTTTTTTTGGTTTTTTTGGTTTTTTTGGTTTTTAGGGGTTTTAGGGTTTTTTCAGGTTTTTCCGGGTTTGTTGGGGTTTTTTTGTGAATCTTAGCATTTTGAATGGTTTAATAACATTTTTGTTGTATATTTGGGTTTTTAGGTATTTTTTATCTTTTATGGGGTTCTAATAGGGTTTTTAGGGTTCATTAAGATTTATTAGTGGTTATTAGGGTTTAGTAGTGGGATTTAGGGTTTATTAGGGTTTATTATGGTTTATTATTGGTTGGTAGGGTTTGTTAGGATTTATTAGTTCTTATAAGAGTGATTTAGGGTGTCTAAGGGTTTGTAAGAGTTTATAAGGGTGTGTTAGGACTTCTAAGGGTGGGTTAGGGTTTTTACGGGCGGGTTAGGGTTTCTAAGGATTTACTATGGTTTCTAAGGGTTTCTAAGGTTGTGTTAGGGTTTCTATGGGTGTGTAGGGGTTTCTAAGGGTATGATAGTGTCTCAAAGGGTGTTTTAGGGTTTATAAGGGTTTGTTAGGGTTTCTAAGGGTGTGTTGGTGTTTCGTAGGTTTGCTTAGGGTTTTGTTAGGGTTTTTAGAGTTTTGTTAGGGTTTATTATGGCTTCATTGGGGTTTTTAGGGTTTCATAGGATTTTTTTGAGTTTATTGGGGTTTCATAGTGCTTATTGGGGTTTGTTAGGGAATATCAGGGTTTTTTAGGGTTTTTTATGTTTTTTTAGGATTTTTTGGGGTTTGTTAGAGTTCATTAGGGTTTGTTTGGGTTTGTTAGGGTTTGTTAGGGTTTGTTAGGGTTTTTAGGGTTTGTTAGGGTTTGTTAGGTTTTTGCATGGTTTTTATTGGTTTTTAGTGTTTATGAGGTTATTCATGGTTTTTTAGGGTTATTTAGTGGTTCATGGTTGTCATAGATGTGTAGAGCTAGTCGAAAGCTTTATTTTGATATGTGGTAGAGGTGAAACGGACACCCAGAGCAGAATTTGTGGTCATTTGGGGGACATAAGGACGTTTTGGGACTTCAAGAACGTGATAAGGCGTTCTTACTGGTCACAGATGTGTAGATCTAGTCGAAAGCTTCGATTTGATATATAGTAGAGGAAAAATGGACTCCCAGTGTATAAGTTATGGTATTTTGGAGGGTTTAATTACCTTTTGGGCCTTCAAGGATGTGAGAATGTGCTTTAGTGGTTAAAAGAGTGTACCTATAGTCACAAGATTCGATTTGATATGTGGTAGAGGTAAAACGGACACCCAAAGAAGAAGTTATTGAAAAACAGACACCAGAATCCAATCTTGGGACCATCCAAAGGGATTTTGGGTCTTTTGGGGTGTTAAGAATGTAAGAAAGGGTTCTTGTGGTTACAAGAGTGTTTTTATTTTAACAATCTTCGATTTCATATGTGGTAGAGCCAAAATTATCACACCTTGTAGAATTTATTGTCGTTTTAAATTGAGCAACTCTCCTAGCTCCTAAAATCCTAAGAAACCCGAAACTCAATAAAATAGTCATAACATCTCCTTTGGGTGTCATTTGGAGCACTATGACCATTCAAATCGAATCCCATGAGATGAGTGAGGGCCAAGTTTAGTTGAAACTATGATAATATCAATAAAATCTAAGATATATTATTTATACCACTCCAAAAAACGTCCAACTTCAAATGACTATAACTTTCGCTCTGGTTGTCCGTTTGATCTCTACCACATATCAAATCGAAAGTAGAGAAGAGATCTACGAAATATGATGACTTAAACATAGTTCAAGTCATTATTGAGACCCTGAAATCACTTAAACCCATCATAAGGCCTCCTAAAATCTGTTTCTGTGTACGGATCCCTATCAAATTTTTCTTTAAATGGTCATAACTTCTGATTTGTGTGTCTGTTTGGCATCCAATACCAATTTTTATCATAGTTCGTTCCTTGAGATTCAATTTGACTATTCACGGAGCAGAAATGTACATCCAAAGAAGAAGTTATTCCCTTTTCAATGGCTGTGAATTGTTAGGTTTTTCACAACCCCATTTCTAGCATTTTTGTCATATCTGCTATTTTTTAAAACAACTATAACTTATTATTACTATTATTATTATTATTATTATTATCGTCATCACATCCACATGCACATGCACATGCACATGCACGTGTATTATTATTATAGTTTTCTTACCATGCACATGCACATGCAATGTACACACGTTATTTTATTATCACATGTGTTGTTTTTATTATTTTTATTATTATTATTGTGGTTTTTGTTGTTATTGTTTTTGTTGTTGTTGTTATTGTTATTATAATCACATGAAAATGCACAGGCGAATGCACATACACACACATTCAATGCAAGTGCGTTATTCTGTTATCACATGCATTGTTAATAATAATAATATTATTATTATTATTATCATCATCATCATCATCATCATCATCACATGTATATGCAATGCACAGTTGTTATTATTTATTACCATGCACGTGCACACGTAATGCACATGCAATATTGTATTATATCATGCATTGGTACTACTACTATTATCACTACTACTACTACTACTACTACTACTACTGTTGTTATTATTACTATCATCACATGAAAATGTAGATGCACGTGAGTTATTATTTATTATTTACTACTAGGCACGTGCATATGCAATGCACTTGTATTATTGTTTTATTATAATTATTATTATCACAATTATTATTATTGTAATTATAATTATAATTATAATTAATATCACTATCATTATTATTATCATTATCACATGCAAATACACATGTATGTGTGTTGTTATTTATTATTTATTACCATGCATGTGCATGGGTTATTGTTTTTATTATTACAATTAGTATTATTAATATTATCATCAAATATAAATTCACATGCACATGCATGTGGGTTATTATTTATTATTATTATTTATTATTTACTACTATGAACGTGCACATGAAATGCACTTGCGTTATTATATTATTATTATAATTATAATTATAATAATAATAATTATTATTATTATTATTGTTATTATTATTGTTATTATTATTATTATTATTTTTGTTTGTATCATCAAATACAAATGCACACGCATGTGCAATGTTATTTATTATTTATTACCAAGCGCGTGCATGCATCATTATCATTATCATTACATGTAAATTCACATGAATGTGAATTATTTTATATTATTTATTATCATGCACATGAAAATGAAATGCACCTATGTTATTCTATTATCAGATGTGTTATTATTATTTATTCTCATGCATGTGCACAGGAAATGCACGTGCATTATTCTATTATCACATGTTTTATTATTTATTATTTATTATCATTCACATAAAAATGCACATTCATGTGGACTTGGTTATTATTTATTGTTTATTACCATGCACATGCACATGCACTTGGATGTGCGTTATTATTTATTATTTATTATCATTAACATGTCCATGCACATACACATGTAATTCACATGCATTATTATTTATAATTTATTATTTATTATCATTCACATGCAAATGCACAGGCATATGCACATGCACGTGCGTTATGATTTATTATTTAAACCATGCACATGCATATGCACATGCACATGCATTATTACTATTATTGTAATTAGAGGTATTTTTAGGGTTTACTAGCATTTTTTAGAATTTTTAGGTGTTATTAACATTTATTATGGTTTGTTAGGGTTTTAATGTATTTTAATGGTATATTAGCATTTTTAGGGTTTGGTGGGGGTTATTAGGATTTTATTATGGTTTATTATGGTGTGTTAAGGTTTATTTGGATTTATTAGGTATTTTTAGGGTTTTATTAGGATTGAGTTGGGTTTATTAAGGTATATTATGGTATATTTGGGTATGTTTAGGATTTATTAGGGTTTATTATCATACATTATGGTTTATTAAATTTTAAGAGGGTATATTAGGGTTTTCTAGGGTTTAATAGTATTTATTAGGGTTTATTAGTACTTTTAAGCCTTTTTAGGTTTTATTGGCATTTATTAGGGGTTTTAGGGATTTTTAATGGTATATTTGTGTTTTTTAGGGTTTAGTGGGATTTATTATGGTTTATTATATTGTTTTAAGGATTATTAAGGTTGATTAGGTATTTTTCATGTTTTATAAGGGTTGATAAGTTATCTTTAGTGATTTATTAGGGTTTATTAGGGTTGAGTAGTGTTTATTAGGGTTTATTAGGGATTTTTAGGGTTTGTTAGTGTTTTTATTAGGATATATGAGCGTTTTTTAGTTTTTGTTAATATATATGAGGGGTTGTTAGGAAATTTTAGGTTTTATTTGCGTGTTTTTAGTGTTTGTGTGCATTGTTTATGGTTTATTAGGTTTTATTAGAATTTATTATCATTTATTAGTGTTTCTAGGGATTTTTAATGGTTTGTTTGCATTTTTTTTGTTTTTTTGGGTTTAGTTGGGTTTTATTGGATTTTATTATGTTGTGTCAAAGTTTATTAGGGTTGAGAAGGTATTTTTTGGGTTTTATTATTGTTTAATTAGGGTTTATTAGTTATTATTAGGGTTTATTAGGGTTAGTTAGGGGTTTATAAGTTTTTTTTGTTTTTATTAGGTTATATTAGTGTTTGTTAAGTCTTTTTAGATAATATAGTGTTTTTTATTGTTTTTGAGCGTTTTGTTTTTGTTTGTGAGCGTTTTTAGGGTTACTTAGGTTGTATTAGAGTTTATTATGGTTTATTATGGTTTCTAGGGATGTTTAAGATATATTAGTATTTTTGTCTTTATTTGGTTATATTACTGTTTTTAGGTCTTTGTAGGTAATATAGCATGTTTTTATTGTTTGTGATCATTTATTTATTTTTTGTGTGTGTTTTTAGGGTATATTAGGTTATATTAGAGTTTATCTAGGTTTTAAGGGATTTTATAAGGTATAGTAGAATTTTTTCATTATTAGGGTTTTCTAGGGTTTTATTAGGGGACATTATGGAGTGTTAAGGCTTGATTGGGTTGAGTAGTGTTTATTTGGATTTATTTATGTTTTATTAGGGATTTTGAGGGTTTGTTTGGGGTTTATTATGGTTTATTAGTGTTTATTAGTGTCTATTAGGGTTGGTTAGGGTTGTTTAGGTTTTCTTAAAGTGTTTTTAGGGTTTAGTAGGTTTTATTATTATTTATTAGGGTTTACTAGGTATTTTTGGGGTTTTATTAGTGTTGAGTAGAAACTCATAGGGATTTTAGGGATTATAAGGCATTTTTAGGGATTATTGTAGTTTATTAGGTGTTTATTAGGTTTATTTTTTTTATATTATGGTATATTTGGGTTTAATATTTTTGAGGGTTTTGAAGCATCTTTAGGGGTTTTGTAGCATTTTTAGTGTTTGTGTAGCGGTGTTTGAGTTTATGTAGCATTTTTAGTGTTTATTTAGCACTTTTAGGGTTTAGTTAGCAGTTTTAGGTTTTATGTAGAAATTTTTAGGGGTTATGTATGGTTTTTTGGGTTTATGTAGCGTGTTTAGGGTTTAGTTTTTATGTAGCATTTTTTAGGGTTTATGTTGAATTTTCTAGGTTTCTGTAGCGTTTTTTGTGGTGATGTAGCGTTTATGTTGCATTTTGTACGGTTTATGTAACGTGTTTAGGGTTCATGTAGTGTTTTTTGGCTTTATGTTGGGTTTGTTGGTTTTATGTAGCATTTTTTAATATTTATGTTGTGTTGTTTAGGGTTTATGTTACGGTTCGAGGGTTTACGTAGTGCTTTTTGGGTTTATGTAGCGTTTTTTGGGTTTATGTTGCGTTTTTTGGGTTTATGTTGCGTTTTTAGGGTTTATGTTGCATTTTTAGGGTTTACGAAACATTTTTTGGTTTTAAGTATCTATTTGTTGCCTTTTTTAGGGGTTTAATGGGTTTTTATGGTTTGTAGTGGTTTTTAGGGTTTTTAAGGGGGGTTAATGGGTGTTTATGGTTTTTATGGTATTTAAAGGGTTATCAATGGTTTTTTGGGTGTTTTAAGGGTTTATTTGTTTTTTTGAGATTGATAGGGGTTGTTAGGGGTTTTTAGTATGTTATAGGGTTTGTTTGGGTATTGTAGCGGTTTTAGGGATTATGTAATGTGTTTTATTATTTTTTGGGTTCTTTAGGGTTTTTTAATGTTCTTTAGAGTTTATTATGGTTCTTTAGGGTTAATTAGGGTTCTTCAAGGTTTATTAGTGTTATTAGGAATTTTTACGATTTATTAGCATTTTTTATTGTGTATTAGGGTTTTATTGGGCTTTTGTAGGCATTAATATATTTTTATAGGGTTTATCAACATTTTTTAGGGTTTTTTAGGATTTATTAGAGTTTCTTAGAATTTATTTTATTTATTAGGGTTTGAAAACATGTATTTGGGTTTATTACGATTTATTAAGGTTTATTAGGATTTGTTAGGGTTTATTGTGGTTTATTAGGGGTTTATTATGGTTTGTTTCAGTTTTTTGTGATTTATTTGGCGTTGTTAGGATTTGTTACGATTTATTTGGGGTTTTTAGGGTTTGTTATGATTTATTATTGTCACGACCCGCCCTCGGGGTCCGTGCCGTGACTACCCCAAGCCCGCCTTCCATAGGCCAGGGGCTGGCGACTAGCACCAAGGCGTAAATCCCAGTAAAAAGGGAAGGCATTGCCTTTGTAAAGTAAACAAACACCACAGAGTAAGCAAGCGGAAAGTAACACTAAGCAAAAACAGAGTACAATTAAAAGTGCGGAAAGTAAAAAGGGGCCGGAAATACAAGCCCAACTGTAAAGTACAACTCGAAAGGGAAAACAGCAACTGAAAAGTAAAGCTGCTACGCCGAGCTGACCACTGGAAATCCCACCTGAAGGGTGGGTACAGATAGCTCCTCTGCTCCTCGGGTCCCGCCGTCTGCTCCGAGTATGTCCCGCCCAGTGGTCTGCCTCTGGGTACCGCCTCGTCGTATAGTCCACCTCCAGGTACCGTCCAATCCTCGAACACTCGGCCTCTGTCAGTACTGGCCGTCGTCTGCAACCAACACAACGAGGTGCGGGCATAGCCCGTGCAGGGGTGAGTATAACGATACTCAGTAGGGACCCCGAGACCCTCAAGGTCTCACTAAAACCAACAAGGATAACCACAAGAAGATCTCAACAGATAAACTCTACTTAGGTATATGCCCATACATATACCTAAGTTATCAAGTAACCCATCTCAAGCATGAGGAAACACAAGGATTGTGAAAACGACGGATAACCACTACCCGGGTATATGCCCATACATATACCAAAGTTAGCAGGTGACCCGTCTCAATCATGAGGTAAACACAAGGTCAAAAAGTCTCAGCTCAAACCAGGATTTTCATTATCGAAACTGTAACTGCTGAAGAGCTCCGTCTCTAGAGTGTACAGTGGTCCTGTCACGACTCTGAGGCCGCCGCTCACTACCCTAAGACTGCTGAAGTACTCCTCCTGTCGAGTACTGCGGGCCAGCCACCCAAACACAGTAGTGCTTCCCGCCGAGGTATGTCACCCAAACACCGTAGTGCACACCCCCTAGTAGCCTGCTGAGGTACTCTCCGGACGAGCACCGCGGGTCTGCACTGTCACACAGGTAGTGCTCCGTCCGCCATGGGTCTGCACCTCAGAAAGTAGTGCTCCGTCCACTGGGCTAGTCGACTCACTCCAAGTCGAGTCGGTCAAGCAGTCGTCAGGTCTCAGCCAGCTACACGGTCTCCGTACTTCGCACGCTCGTCACTGGGAGGGTCCGCTCCACGAGCTACAGGTCGATACTCCAAGTATCTCAAAGTCCCACGAAGAAGTGTCTCAAAGGTCCGTCTCGTCACAGGGGTCTCAACGCAACAGACGGCGCGTCGATCGGACGCTAGGCCTGTGAGTTATTAGCCTATTCGTCCCAGGGGCCCGGTTGGTTTCGTGAGCGAAACCAATCCCGGCCGTATCACAACTGTACCCCGAACTCCCATAGGGTATACTCAAAGGGACCGTTACTCAACGTAACCACCAATGCCGCTGACGGCTCGTCAAGCGGACGTCCTGTCTGAAAGATATCAGCTTTCCCGTTCCAGGGGCCCGGTTGGATTTCGGGTACAATCCAACCCGGCCATACTCCGACTGTAACCAAAACTCGGGCGGAGTATGTCAAAAGTTCCGTCTCATCAAGAGGAAGTCAACGAAACAGACGGCGCGTCAATCGGACGCCCGGTCTGTGAGTTATTGGCTTTTTCGTCTCCGGGGCCCGGTTGGTTTTTAAAGCAAAACCAACCCGACCGTACTCCACCTGCGTCCAAACCTCGGGCGGAGAATGCCAAAACATCCGTCTCATTAAGAGGAACGCAACGCGACTGACGGCGCGTCAATCGGACGTTCGTGGCTCAAGATATGAGCGTTTCCGCTCCGAAGGTCCGGTTGGTTTCGTGAACGAACCAACCCGACCGAACTCAAAGTAACCCGAAACCTTGAGTGCGATATACCGAAAGGACCGTCTCGATCCAAGGATCGCGTTGCCGCAGACGGTTCGTCGTTCGGATGTCCGAGGCTCAAGTTATGAGCCAAAAACCAAAACGGGTTCTAAATGGGGGGGTCCGGGTCCGGGCCGACCCGGCCCGACCCCCCCCCCCCCCCCGGGGTGGCGCGGGTGGCGGCGCGGCGGCCGGTGGCGGCGGCGCGGCGGCGGCTCGGGGTGCCGCGAGGAGCCGCACGCGGGGGCAATCAAGCCCCCGTTTCTTCAACTGGCGGCGCGGCTTAGCCGCGCCGTTTTCTTTAAATAAAAAAAAAAGAAACGCCCCCCTCACGTGGGGGCCTGCTGGAGCGCAACCGGGGGGCCGGCTGCCCCCCCCCCCCCCCCTTCTTCAAGGAACCGCCCCCCTCATTAAGGGGGGGGGGGAGTTTTGTTGATCCGGTCGGGGGATTTAATCCCCCGGTTTTATGTCATCCGGCCGGCCAGCTGGCCGGCCGGTTTTTACCAACGGGACCGAAAATTCCGGTCCCGCCTTCGACTTCCAACGCCGGCGGCCCGGCCGCCGGTCTTCACATCCCGCCGCGGCCCGGATCCGGCCGCGGTGTCCTCGTCCCGCCGCGGCCCGGAACCGGCCGCGGTGTTCGTCGTCCGGCGCGGTGCGACGGCACCGCGCCCCTTCCGCCGTGCCATGATTCTTTTCAACGCGGCGCGACGGCGTCACGTTCTTGAAGATTCTTCCTCGACGTAGCGCGACGGCCCCGCGTAAAATATTTGCACGATCATCCGCGTGGTGTGACGGCACCACGCCACTTGCTTCCTCACGCAAGAATAAACATGAACGATGGAGGGGGGTTCGGCCGTGTTCATGCGGTCCGGCCCCCCTCGCGTTAACTATAACACTTAAATAAAATATTACAAAGCCTCACATAGACATGCGATCCACGAGCAAGAAATGGAATAATTAAAGAATTAAACAACAACCCCTACCTTGGTATAAGGTTCGAAGATTGTTCTACGTTCCGCGGAAGACGACGTCGCGGAGGTCGGGCGTCGCGGTCGTCGTTCGTCAAATTCGACGACGAAGAGGCGCGTCTGAAGAGGCACGTCGTTGGCGAATCCTTGTACGCCGACGAAGGTTGTCCAAGGAAGGTGCGGTGTTCTCTCTCGTTGACACCGAAGACGAAGAAGAGCGGAGCGGCGTTCTTCGTCGGAACTTGAGCGTTCTACGTCAAGTCTTGAGGAAAGTCAAATAATAAAGAAAGCAACGAACTCAAGAACCCCTACCTCGATAGTCACACGTTGACGTAGTCGTGGAATATCGGTGTCGATTCCTTTAACGTCGGAGGAAGAGTCGTTGTCGATGGCGTTCGTCGCGGAAAACCGTCGCGGAAGAGATGACGCAGAAGAAGTACGTCGCGTCGCGGATACGGCGTCGCGGATGGATCGTGATCTTCGGCGGAGAAGTTCTTCATTGAAGAACGACGTTCTTCGTGTTCTTCGTTGAGTTGAAGAAGAAGAAGAAAAACTTCCAAAGCTCTCAAGAAATCCTCCCAAGGTGTTAAAAGAATCCCCTAGAATAATATAAGCTTTAACTTATATTATTACATAACTTAACCACAAGAATTTCAAAGGTTTGAAATTCAAAAAGGGTTTAACTCCCTTAATTAAATAAGTAACTCAAGTTGACAACATTTAATGAAATGAGTTAAAGGGGAGGTTTTGAGAGAATTTGAGGAGTTGGGGTTCGTGTGGACCCCACCTCACTTAATCCTTCCAAGGGAGGTTAAGTGGATGTGGGTCCCACTTCCAACTCCCTTTGGTAGGACTTAACTTACAAAAAAATAAAATAAAAAGAATTCACACTTTTTATTCAACTTTTTTATAAATCTCCCAAAAACTAACTTTTAACCCGAAACAAACGCAACTCCCGAAAAGGTCTCTTTAAGCGAATATCGGCGCTGCGAGTTCATCGGTGCCCTCGGATTTCAATTCCGAGCACCAGATCAAAAGTTAGGAATTCCCGCTCGTTCGTTCACTGAACGTACCTGAGCCAAACTTCAGAAATTAATTCCGGGCACTCCGGGCCTCGGAATAAGGTGCCGTCTGAAACCGCGTTCTTGTAAAATTCTAAAGAAAATTAAGAAAAAATTTCCCTTGAATTTTACGGGTCTTTACATTACTCCCACCTCAGGGCTTTACATCCCCGTAAAGATACATCAAAGACTAGGGAAACAAAAGAGGGTACTGAGCACGAATCTGAGCCTCCCGCTCCCATGTGCTCTCCTGGAGATTTCCGTGCCGCCATCTGTTGCGCACAAGAGGAATCGATCGCCCAAGTAGGACCCGCTCCTGTCGGTCCTCTATCTCCACCGGGACCTCCGTAAAAGTCACCCCATCGTCAACGTCAAGCTCCCCATGGTCAAAGATGTGCGTCGGGTCGTGCACGTATCTCCTCAACTGAGACACGTGGAAGACGTCGTGCACCCGGTGTAACTGAGGAGGTAGAGCCAGGCGATAAGCCACCTCACCAACCCTGTTGAGGACCTGGAAGGGTCCGATGAAGCGCGAAGATAACTTGCCGCCTCGGCCAAATCTCCGAATACCACGTCGAGGTGAGACCCGCAAGAAGACGTGGTCACCATTCTCGAACTCTAGTGGCCTTCGCCTCCTGTCAGCGTATGACTTCTGCCGGCTCTGTGCTGTCCTCATCCGCTCCTGGATGACATGGACCTCCTCTGACGTGGCCCGGACCATCTCTGGTCCCACAAGAGCTGCAAGATTTCTTCTTTGCCGATAAGAGAAACCTGGTCTCATCCCCTGGATGAACCACATTCTTTGCCTAAAACAGTCAATCCTAACATGGATGATACTAATCCATACCAAGGATGACGTCGTAAGGCCTCGACGCTACTACTAAGAGATCCAACCGTTACTCTCGCCTCCAAGGGTTGAGTCACACTGTCGGCATCAGTGTGTGGTAACTGGGTCTCCTCCAGTAGATGTCTCACAAGTGAGGGTCAAGTCAACAGTCAACTGGAACCTCTTAGTAACATCACAAAAGAGGACAGGAAAGAAAACATCACAAAGGTATGCGTCTTTTATTATTGCAGCTCATAATACAAGACGCTACACAAAAGCAACATCAACATGGAACTAGAAGTACAAAAGACGTATCCACTAGTTCCTCCCCTGTCCACCTGCTCCCAGAGCTCCAGCATTTGTCACTGCCTCAACCTCGGTGGCTCCTCAAAAGCCTATGGATCAACTGTACGAGGAGTCGGACAGTCACGTGCCAGGTGCCCTTTTCCACCGCACGAGTAACACAGTCTGCTTCTGGCACGCCTGGCTCTGACCCCACCCCGGGTGCCCCGCACCACCGGTCCTAAAACCCGAGATCGCCCAACTGCTGGTCTGGTCCTCCTGGACCTCTGCATCATCTGTCTACTGCCCACAGATGACTCGGCTTCTGATCGAAAAACACGCGGAAAAGGCAGAATCTCCTGTACACGCTCGGGGTGTAGAGATACTGGCACAAACTCCACCCTGAAGAAGGTCTCGAAGTCTTCCCTTGCGAAGTTCATCTCATCGCAAAACTGAAACAAGTGGCTCCACCACCTACCTGCTGCTGCCTGAAGGAGGCTGGTAGCAAAGATCACCATGAAGTCTGCCGGCGTCCCCACTAGCCTGAAGACTCTCACCACAGCCTCCAGCCAAACCTCAGCCGCCTGCGGGTCCGTCTCTCCCCGGAACCTGGGTGGCCTCTGGCGCTGGAACTCGTGCAGCGCGCTCAAGCGTCGTGCATCGCCTACTGCTGGGGCTGGTGGCATCGGTGGCCCAACGTATGGTAGTACCGCTGGTGCCTCCGCTAGTGCCTCAACTGCAAGAGGGCCCTGTACCGAAGCCTCGTCGCTCGACAGACTGTCAGCACGCTCATCCCTCCGGGCTCTAGCTGGTCGTCTGAGAAAAGACATCCTGAAAGAAACAACGTAACACGATTAAACGATTATACCTGGTGAGCTGACCTGGTTTGAGCTGTTTTAAGGGGAAAAACTTTTGTAAACACACACGCAATCAGTGTTTTCGTGCACAAAGTCGGAAATCAGTTGTCAGGGTCCTGGTGTATGGATACGTCGGCCGCCCGCACCAACACTGGACTCCCTGAACTGAAAAACACACTCGGTACCCTTAACACTATTGCTTCACAGAAAGAAAGATCAGAGTCTGCGGTAGAACCGACCACCTCTGATACCAATTTGTCACGACCCGCCCTCGGGGTCCGTGCCGTGACTACCCCAAGCCCGCCTTCCATAGGCCAGGGGCTGGCGACTAGCACCAAGGCGTAAATCCCGGTAAAAAGGGAAGGCATTGCCTTTGTAAAGTAAACAAACACCACAGAGTAAGCAAGCGGAAAGTAACACTAAGCAAAAACAGAGTACAATTAAAAGTGCGGAAAGTAAAAAGGGGCCGGAAATACAAGCCCAACTGTAAAGTACAACTCGAAAGGGAAAACAGCAACTGAAAAGTAAAGCTGCTACGCCGAGCTGACCACTGGAAATCCCACCTGAAGGGTGGGTACAGATAGCTCCTCTGCTCCTCGGGTCCCGCCGTCTGCTCCGAGTATGTCCCGCCCAGTGGTCTGCCTCTGGGTACCGCCTCGTCGTATAGTCCACCTCCAGGTACCGTCCAGTCCTCGAACACTCGGCCTCTGTCAGTACTGGCCGTCGTCTGCAACCAACACAACGAGGTGCGGGCATAGCCCGTGCAGGGGTGAGTATAACGATACTCAGTAGGGACCCCGAGACCCTCAAGGTCTCACTAAAACCAACAAGGATAACCACAAGAAGATCTCAACAGATAAACTCTACTTAGGTATATGCCCATACATATACCTAAGTTATCAAGTAACACATCTCAAGCATGAGGAAACACAAGGATTGTGAAAACGACGGATAACCACTACCCGGGTATATGCCCATACATATACCAAAGTTAGCAGGTGACCCGTCTCAATCATGAGGTAAACACAAGGTCAAAAAGTCTCAGCTCAAACCAGGATTTTCATTATCGAAACCGTAACTGCTGAAGAGCTCCGTCTCTAGAGTGTACAGTGGTCCTGTCACGACTCCGAGGCCGCCGCTCACTACCCTAAGACTGCTGAAGTACTCCTCCTGTCGAGTACTGCGGGCCAGCCACCCAAACACAGTAGTGCTTCCCACCGAGGTATGTCACCCAAACACCGTAGTGCACACCCCCTAGTAGCCTGCTGAGGTACTCTCCGGACGAGCACCGCGGGTCTGCACTGTCACACAGGTAGTGCTCCGTCCGCCATGGGTCTGCACCTCAGAAAGTAGTGCTCCGTCCACTGGGCTAGTCGACTCACTCCAAGTCGAGTCGGTCAAGCAGTCGTCAGGTCTCAGCCAGCTACACGGTCTCCGTACTTCGCACGCTCGTCACTGGGAGGGTCCGCTCCACGAGCTACAGGTCGATACTCCAAGTATCTCAAAGTCCCACGAAGAAGTGTCTCAAAGGTCCGTCTCGTCACAGGGGTCTCAACGCAACAGACGGCGCGTCGATCGGACGCTAGGTCTGTGAGTTATTAGCCTATTCGTCCCAGGGGCCCGGTTGGTTTCGTGAGCGAAACCAATCCCGGCCGTATCACAACTGTACCCCGAACTCCCATAGGGTATACTCAAAGGGACTGTTACTCAACGTAACCACCAACGCCGCTGACAGCTCGTCAAGCGGACGTCCTGTCTGAAAGATATCAGCTTTCCCGTTCCAGGGGCCCGGTTGGATTTCGGGTACAATCCAACCCGGCCATACTCCGACTGTAACCAAAACTCGGGCGGAGTATGTCAAAAGTTCCGTCTCATCAAGAGGAAGTCAACGAAACAGACGGCGCGTCAATCGGACGCCCGGTCTGTGAGTTATTGGCTTTTTCTTCTCCGGGGCCCGGTTGGTTTTTAAAGCAAAACCAACCCGACCGTACTCCACCTGCGTCCAAACCTCGGGCGGAGAATGCCAAAACATCCGTCTCATTAAGAGGAACGCAACGCGACTGACGGCGCGTCAATCGGACGTTCGTGGCTCAAGATATGAGCGTTTCCGCTCCGAAGGTCCGGTTGGTTTCGTGAACGAACCAACCCGACCGAACTCAAAGTAACCCGAAACCTTGAGTGCGATATACCGAAACGACCGTCTCGATCCAAGGATCGCGTTGCCGCAGACGGTTCGTCGTTCGGAGGTCCGAGACTCAAGTTATGAGCCAAAAACCAAAACTGGTTCGAAATGGGGGGTCCGGGTCCGGGCCGACCAGGCCCGACCCCCCCCCCCCCCCCGGGGAGGCGCGGCGGCGGCGGTGGCGCGGCGGCGCGGGGTGCCGCGGCGGCTCGGGGTGCCGCGAGGAGCCGCACGCGGGGGCAATCAAGCCCTCGTTTCTTCAACTGGCGGCGCGGCATAGCCGCGCCGTTTTCTTTAAATAAAAAAAAAGAAACGCCCCCCTCACGTGGGGGCCTGCTGGAGCGCAACCGGGGGGCCGGCTGCCCCCCCCCCCCTTCTTCAAGGAACCGCCCCCCTCATTAAGGGAGAGGGGGTTTGTTGATCCGGCCGGGGGATTTAATCCCCCGGTTTTATGTCATCCGGCCGGCCAGCTGGCCGGCCGGTTTTTACCAACGGGACCGGAAATTCCGGTCCCGCCTTCGACTTCCGACGCCGGCGGCCCGGCCGCCGGTCTTCACATCCCGCCGCGGCCCGGATCCGGCCGCGGTCTCCTCGTCCCACCGCGGCCCGGAACCGGCCGCGGTGTTCGTCGTCCGGCGCGGTGCGACGGCACCGCGCCCCTTCCGCCGTGCCATGATTCTTTTCAACGCGGCGCGACGGCGTCGCGTTCTTGAAGATTCTTCCTCGACGTAGCGCGACGACGCCACGTAAAATATTTGCACGATCATCCGCGTGGTGTGACGGCACCACGCCACTTGCTTCCTCACGCAAGAATAAACATGAACGATGGAGGGGGGTTCGGCCGTGTTCATGCGGTCCGGCCCCCCTCGCGTTAACTATAACACTTAAATAAAATATTACAAAGCCTCACGTAGACATGCGATCCACGAGCAAGAAATGGAATAATTAAAGAATTAAACAACAACCCCTACCTTGGTATAAGGTTCGAAGATTGTTCTACGTTCCGCGGAAGACGACGTCGCGGAGGTCGGGCGTCGCGGTCGTCGTTCGTCAAATTCGATGACGAAGAGGCGCGTCCGAAGAGGCACGTCGTTGGCGAATCCTTGTACGCCGACGAAGGTTGTCCGAGGAATGTGCGGTGTTCTCTCTCGTTGACACCGAAGACGAAGAAGAGCGGAGCGGCGTTCTTCGTCGGAACTTGAGCGTTCTACGTCAAGTCTTGAGGAAAGTCAAATAATAAAGAAATCAACGAACTCAAGAACCCCTACCTCGATAGTCACACGTTGACGTAGTCGTGGAATATCGGTGTCGATTCCTTTGACGTCGGAGGAAGAGTCGTTGTCGATGGCGTTCGTCGCGGAAAACCGTCGCGGAAGAGATGACGCAGAAGAAGTACGTCACGTCGCGGATACGGCGTCGCGGATGGATCGTGATCTTCGGCGGAGAAGTTCTTCGTTGAAGAACGACGTTCTTCGTGTTCTTCGTTGAGTTGAAGAAGAAGAAGAAAAACTTCCAAAGCTCTCAAGAAATCCTCCCAAGGTGTTAAAAGAATCCCCTAGAATAATATAAGCTTTAACTTATATTATTACATAACTTAACCACAAGAATTTCAAAGGTTTGAAATTCAAAAAGGGTTTAACTCCCTTAATTAAATAAGTAACTCAAGTTGACAACATTTAATGAAATGAGTTAAAGGGGAGGTTTTGAGAGAATTTGAGGAGTTGGGGTTCGTGTGGACCCCACCTCACTTAATCCTTCCAAGGGAGGTTAAGTGGATGTGGGTCCCACTTCCAACTCCCTTTGGTAGGACTTAACTTACAAAAAAATAAAATAAAAAGAATTCACACTTTTTATTCAACTTTTTTATAAATCTCCCAAAAACTAACTTTTAACCCGAAACAAACGCAACTCCCGAAAAGGTCTCTTTAAGCGAATATCGGCGCTGCGAGTTCATCGGTGCCCTCGGATTTCAATTCCGAGCACCGGATCAAAAGTTAGGAATTCCCGCTCGTTCGTTCACTGAACGTACCCGAGCCAAACTTCGGAAATTAATTCCGGGCACTCCGGGCCTCGGAATCAGGTGCCGTCTGAAACCGCGTTCTTGTAAAATTCTAAAGAAAATTAAGAAAAAATTTCCCTTGAATTTTACGGGTCTTTACAATTATGGGGTTATTAGGGTTTGTTAGGGTTTATTAGTGGGTTGTAGGGTTTTATAGCCTATTATTTTGTGGGTTTTGTAGTGTTTTGTCGGGTTTGTTAGGGTTTTTAGTGACTATTTGGATTTATTATGGTTCAATAGTGTTTTTATTTTATATTAGGGGTTTTAGGGATTTTTTAACATTTATTAGAGTCTAATAGGGTTTTTTAGTATTTATTATAGGTTATTATGATTTATTTGTGTTTATTAAGGTTTAGGGTTTAATAGTGGGTTTCATGTGTTATTTGGGTTTATTAGTGGTTCTTAGGGGTTATTAGTGGTTGTTAGGGTTTGTTAGGTTTTGTTAGGGTTTGTTAGGGCCTGTCTTATTCTATTATCACGCACGTTATTATTTTCATTATTATCATTATCAATATTATCATTATCATTATTATAATTATCATTATTGTTATTATTACTATTATAATTATTATTATTATCGTCACATGCAAATGCAGATGCATATGCGTTATTATTTATTATGTATTATATATTATTTATTTCCATGCACGTTCATTTTTTGTTGGTGTTGTTGTTGTTGTTATTATTATTTCTATTATTATTATTATCATCATCACATGCAAATGCACATGCATGTCCGTTATTATTTAGTACCATGCACGCTCACACGCAATGCACCTACATTATTCTATTATCACATGCATTTTTATTTTTATTTTTATTATTACTATTATTGTTATTATTGTTATTATCATCAAATTCAAATGCAAATGCACGTGCGTTATTATTTATTACCATACATGCTCACATTCAATACATGTGCGTTATTCTATTATCACATGCGCTATTATTATTAATATTACTGTTATTGTTATTATTATCATCACATGTGCTATGAGTTATTATTTTTTATTATGCCCTGCACATGCAATGCACGTGTGTTATTCTATTATCAGATGTATTTTTGTTTTTGTTATCATTATTTTTATTATTATCATCATCATCATCTCATGCACATGCACATGCACATGCACATGCACGTTCATTATTATTTATTTTTTATTACCATGCACGTGCACATGCAATGCACACACGTTATTTTATTATCACATACAATGTTATTATTATTGTTATTATTATTGTTGTGGTTGTTGTTCTTCTAGTTGTTGTTATTGTTATTATCATCACATGCAAATGCACATGCAAATACATAAACATGCACGTTCAATGAACGTGCATTATTTTATTATCACATACGTCGTTATTATTAATATTAATATTAATATTCTTACTATTATCATCATCATCACCATCATCACATTCAAATGCAATGCACGCCCATTATTATTTATAATTTATTACCATTCACGTGCATATTCAATGCACTTATATTATTCTTTTATTATTATTTTTATTATTTTTATCACATTGATTATTATTATTATTATCATTATCATTATTATTATCATTATCACATGCAAATCCACATGCATGTGTGTTGTAATTTATTATTTATTACCATGCACGTGCATGCATTATTATTATTAATATTATTACAATTAGTATTATTAATATTATTATCAAATAGTAATGCATATGCATGTGCATGTGTGTTCTTATTAACTATTATTTATTTATTATTTACTACTATGAACGTGCACATGCAATGCACTTGCATTATTCTATTATTATTGTTTGTTGTTGTTGTTGTTGTTGTTTGTTTCATCAAATAAAAATGCACATGCACGTGTGTTGTTATTTAATATTTATTACCATGAACGTGCATGCATCATTATCATTACATGTAAATGCACATACACGTGTGTTATTATATATTATTTATTACCATGCACATGAAAATTCAATGCACTTGCGTTATTCTATTATCACAGATGTTATTATTATTTATTCTCATGAACGTGCACACACAATGGAGTTGCGTTATTCTATTATCACACGTGTTATTATTTATTATTTGTTATTATTCACATGCAAATGCACATTCATGTGGACTTTGTTATTATTTATTTTTTATTAACATGCACATGAACATGCACATTCACATTCACTTAGATGTGCATTATTATTTATTATCATTCACATGCACATGCACATACACATGCAATTCACATGAGTTATTATTTATAATTTATTATTTATTATCATTCACATGCAAATGTGCATGCATATGCACATGCACGTGCGTTATGATTTATTATTTAAACCATAGACATGCATATGCTCATGCACGTGCGTTATTACTACTATTATTATTAGAGGTATTTTTGGGTTTACTATCATGTTTTAGGATTTTTAGGTGTTATTAACATTTCTTATGGTTTGTTAGGGTTTTAGTGTTTTTTAATGGTATATTAGCGTTTTTAGAGTTTGGTTGGGTTTATTAGGATTTAATTAAGGTTTATTATGGTGTGTCAAGGTTTATTAGGTCTTATTAGATATTTTTAGGGTTTTATTAGGATTGAGTTGGGTTTATTAGGGTATATTATGGTATATTTGGGTATGTTTAGGATTTATTACAATTTATTATGGTTCATTATGGTTTATTAATCTTAAAGAGGGTATATTAAGGTTTTTTTAGTGTTTAGTAGTGTTTATTCGGGTTTATTAGCTTTTTTATGCTTCGTTAGGTTTTATTAGTATTTATTAGGGGTTTTAGGGATTTTCAAGGTTAGATTTTGGTTTTTTAGGGTTTAGTGGGGTTTATTAGGGTGTGTTAAGGTTTATTAGGGTTGAGTATGTATTTTTAGTTTTTTTATTAGTGTTGAGTCAGTATCTTTAAGGTTTTTTAGGGTTTATTAGGGTTGAGTACAGTTTATTAGGTTTTGTTAGGGATTTTTAGGGTTTACTAGGGTTTATTAGTGTCTTTATTAGGGTATATGAGTGCTTTTTAATTTTTGTTAATATATATGAGGGGTTATTATGACTTTTTTGGGTTTTTAACATGTTTTTAGTGTTTGTGAGCATTTTTAATGGTTTATTAGCTTTAATTTTTAATTTATTATGGTTTATTAGGGTTTCTAGGGCTTTTAATGGTTTGTTTGCATTTTTTGTTTATTGGGGTTTAGTTGGGTTTTATTAGGTTTTGTTATGGTGTGTCAAGGTTAATTAGGGTTAAGAAGGTATTTTTATGGTTATATTAGGGTTTATGCATTTTTATTAGGGCTTATTAGAGATTTTTAGGGTTTATTAGGGTTTTTAGGGGTTTATTAGTTTTTTTGTTTTATTAGGTTATATTTGTGTTAGTTAGGTCTTTTTAGATAATATAGCGTGTTTTTATTGTTTGTGGGGGTTTTGTTTTTGTTTGTGAGCAATTTAGGGTTTCTTTGGTTATATTAGAGTTTATTATGGTTTAATAGGGTTTCTAGGGAATTTTAAGGTATATTATCATTTATTGTCTTTATTAGGTTATATTAGTGTTTTGAGGTCTTTTTAGGTAATATTGCATGTTTTTGTTGTTTGTGATCATTTTTTTATTGTTTGTGAGCGTTTTTAGGGTTTATTAGGTAATGTTAGAGTTTATCAGGGTTTTTAATGATTTTTTAAGGTATACCAGCATTTTTTTCTTTATTAGGGTTTTGTAGGGTTTTATTAGGGTTGAGTAGAGTTTCTTAGGATTTTAGAGATTATATGGTGTTTTTTGGGATTATTAGAATTTATTAGGGGTTTATTTGGGTTTATTTTTTTATATTATGGTATATTAGGGTTTAATATTTTTGAGCGTTTTAAAGCCTCTTTAGGGTTTTTGTAGCATTTTTTAGTTTTTGTGTAGCGTTGTTATATTTTATGTAGCATTTGTAGTGTTTATGTAGCTTTTTTAGGGTTTAGTTAGCAGTTTTAGATTTTATGTATCAATTTTAGGGTTTTTGTAACATTTTTAGGGATTATTTAGCGTGTTTAGGGTTTTGGTTTTACGTAGCATTTTTTAGGGTGTATGTATCATTTTTAGGGTTCATGGAGTGTTTTTAGGTTTTATATTGTGTTTTTAGGTTTTATGTAGCGTCTTTTAATGTCTATGTTGTGTTTTGTAGGGTTTATGTTGGGTTTTTAGGGATTATTTTACAGTTCTAGGGTATATGTAGTGATTTTCGGGTTTATGTAGTGTTTTTTGGTTTTATGTTGCGTTTTTTTGGTTTGTGTTGTGTTTTAATGTTTTGTTGCAATTTTTAGGGTTTATGTAACGTTTTTAGGGTTTATGTATCTATTTGAAGCATTTTTTAGGATTTTAATGGTTTTTAGGGTTTGTAGTGTTTTTTAGGTTTATCAAGGGTTGTTAACTAGTGTTAATGATTTTTTATGGTATCTGGTGGCTTTTTAATGGTTTTTGGGGGGTTTTATGGGTTTATTTGTTTTTTTGGGATTGATAGCACTTTTTAGTGTTTTTTGTGTGTTTTAGAGTTTGTTTGGGTATTGTAGAAGTTTTTAGGGTTTATATAATGTGTTTTAGCATTTTTTTGGATTCTTTAGGGTTTTTAGTGTTCTTTAGAGTTTAATATGGTTCTTTAGTATTTATTAGGGTTCTTTAGGGTTTAATAGTGTTCATTAGGATTTGTTACAGTTTGTTAGCATTTTTTATTGTATATTAGGGTTTTATTGGGCTTTTGTAGATTTAAATAGCTTTTTCTAGGGTTTATAAACCTTTTTAGGGATATTTAGGATTTATTTGGGTTTATTAGGGTTTATTTTATTTATTTGAGTTTAGAAACGTGTATTTGGGTTTATTATGATTTATTAGGGTTTATTATGCTTTGTTAGGGTTTGTTGGGGTTTATTAGGGGTATGTTATGGTTTGTTTCAGTTTTTTACGATTTATTTTGGCATTGTTAGGATCTGTTATGATTTATTTGGGGTTTTAGGGTTTGTTGCGATTTATTTTGTGGTTATTAGGGTTTGTTAGTGTTTATTAGTGGGTTGTAGGGTATTGTATGCTATTATTTGGAGGTTTTTGTAGCGTTTTGTCGGGTTTGTTAGGGTTTTTAGTGATTATTAGGGTTTATTATGGATTAATTGTGTTTTTATTGTATATTAGAGGTTTTAGGGATTTTTAGAATTTATTTGGGTCTAAGAGAGTTTGTTAGGGTTTATTACAGGTTATTAAGATTTGTAAGTGTTTATTAGGGTTTTTAGGGTTTAATAGTGGGTTTTAGGGGTTATTAGGTATTATTAGTGGTTCTTAGGGGTTATTAGTGGTTCTTAGGGTTTGTAAGGTTTTGATAGGGTTTTTAGGGTTTATTACGTGTTGTTTGATTTGTTTGGGTTTATGCGTTTTTTTGGGTTTTATGGGTGTGTTTGGATTTTTTTATGCTTTGTTAGGGTTATATAATCAATTTTTGGGTTTTTTTTGCTTTCTGTGGGTTTTGAAGCATTTTTTGAGTTTTTGTAGCAATTGATAGGCTTTATGTAGCGTTGTTAGTTACTTTAGTCGGGATACCCCGATTTGTTAACATTCAAGCAAGTATAACTTCTGATCTGGATGTCTGTTAGGCCTGCACCACATATCATATCAAAGATTGTTTCATTTTAATTTATTGGACTAGTTGTGGAGTTGAAATGAGCTTCTATATTAGAAGTTATGGTCGTTTTAACATTCTATGGCTTTTCAAATACACATATATATGTATTTATTTGTAAATATATATGTGTATCTATGTGTGTCTGTGTGTGTGTGTTGTATATATGTATGTATTTTTTTATTTATAAACACACATAAAAAACATATTTTTTAAATGTATTTAAAACCAATCTTATAAAAATATATTAATACAAAAATAAATAAATTAATAAAAAACTTCTTAATATAAATATATATTAATATAATAATGAATATATATATACTAATATATGAATAAATATATATGTATTAATATAACTAAATATATTTATATTAATATGAATCTATATTAATATATGAATAAATATAACTGTATATATGAATAAATAGATATATCATTAAATAGAGGGAAAAAATGAAATGCCATAGTGGTAAAGGTGCAGGCACTCAAGGGGGGAGGTCATGGGTTAGAATTCGGGTGGAAGCAAGGAGGTGTGCGCATGTGGGGGATGCACAGGAAGGGAAACACGTGAGAGGGATTGAGGGGGGTCCACCTAGCGCTGATAGGGGGGTCAAGCACTTTTAAAAGTTCCCCCAGCATTATATAAATATTTTTTTATTTTATTTTTTTTATTTTTTATTTTGACTTTTATTAGCGCTAAAAAAAGTGATGATAAAGGGGTTTTTTATCATAATTTTTTAACATTGATAAAAGGTGTATTTATCAAGGATTTTATAAGTTCTGATAAAAGGGACCCCCCTTATATCCTCTCCTAGATTAACAACGCTTTTTTAGCACTGTTAATTCACTTTTTTAGTGCTGATAAAGGTTGTTTTTGTAGTACTGTGCACACGCAATGCACATGCGTTATTCTATAATCACATGTGTTATTATTTGTTATTTATTATCATTCACACTCAAATTCACACTCATGTGGACTTGGTTATTATTTATTTTTTATTACCATGAACATGCACATGCACATGCACATGCACTTTTTTGTGAGTTATTATTTATTATTTATTATCATTCAAATGCACATGAACATACACATCCGATTAACATGCATTATTATTTATTACCATTCACATGAAAATGTACAGGCATATGCACATGCACATGCATTATTATTTACTATTTAAATCATGCACATGCAAATGCACATGAATGTGCGTTAATACTATTATTATTATTATAGGAATATTTAGGGTTTACTAGCAATTTTTAGGATTTTTAGGTTATATTAACATTTATTATGGTTTGTTAGGGTTTTTAATGTTATATTAGAATTTTTTACGGTATGGTGGAGGTTATTAGGATTTTATTAGGGTTTATTATGGTGTGTCAATGTTTATTAGGGTTTATTAGGTATTTTTAGGGTTTTATTAGGATTGAGTTGGGTTTATTAGTGTATATTATGGTATATTTGTGTATGTTTAGAATTTATTAGGGTTTATTATGGTTCATTTTGGTTTATTAAATTATAAGAGGGTATATTAGGGATTGTTAGGGTTTAATAGTGTTTATTAGGGTTTATTAGCGCTTTTAAGCTTTGTTAGGTTTTATTAGTCTTTATTATGTGTGTTAGGGATTTTAATGGTATATTTGTGATTTTACGGTATAGTGGGGTTTATTATGGTTTATTGGTGTGTGTTAAGGTTTATTAGGGATGATTTGGTATTTTTAGGGTCTTATTAGGGTTGAGTAGGTATCTTTAGGGTTTATTTGGTTTGAGTAGGGTTTATTAGGCAAGGAAGATGCGAGGGTCAGGCTATTCCCGGCCCCCCCCAAATTTATTAAAGAGAAAAAAAGGAGACACAACAGACAAGGGAGGGGAGGGGTCAAACGACCCACACCCAAAACCCCTTACAAACCCACACCAAAAAAGAAAAACAAAGAAAGAAAAAGACTCAAAACAGACACAACAACGACATCATCACGTCACATCCAGCCAATACCAGCATCCAACAGCACCACCTCCAATCATCCCAACTATACAGTAGCAGCAGCACATCCAAACCAACGAGCCCCAGCAACCAACAACACCAAATCTGACATCACAACCAATCACAGCCAGAAGCATCAAACCACAACACAAGCACCACAACCAAACACAACCATCATCACCTCCCAACAAACAACAACCAACAACTAGCAGCACAATAGCAAACTCATCCACAACAACAACAAATAACCAAACAGCCCCAAACATCAGCCCTCAATTAGCATTCAACAACCAGTAAATGAAACAGCCTTTCCCCAACCAGCCTCCATTCACACCCTTTCCAGCAACCAGCAAATCCTCTCCAGGAGGGTTCAGTCTTGTAGCAAACTCATGATCCAGAAGCAACAAAAGCTCACAGCCAAAACAGTCATCATCACCACAGCAGCCAACAAGAACACATACAACATCTCCAAAGTCCAACATAGCATCCAGCAAGCAGCAGAAATCCAGAAGCTCGACATCAGCATGAAAAGAAGCGAGTTGAAAACAAACCTGTATCTTTGCATCAGCCATGAAAATCCAAAAGCCAAACCACCATGTCCCTCCTATCATCTGCTAGAGACTACCACCAAGCCAGAAAAACCAGAGCAGCCACCACAGACCTCCAAAACACAGATTTGGAGGGGCCGCAAGATCAACAGTAAGGAAGGGCCAGACACAAACCTTTCCTCCCTGATCGAGGACCACCATTGTCAGATCCTGGGTTCTCAAAACCCTAGAAGAAGATTCCCGATCTGTCATGTACGCACCACATCGCATCCGAGAACCAAGCTGCCGCTGCACCTTTCCAAATGAATGAAGCCTTCGACCCTGTTGACCAGTCTACAGACACTTCAGATCTGAAGAATCGACCGCAAACCGCGGCTGCAACTCTCCATCGTGAAGCCAGGAACGATGGTGTCGCACCTGCCTAAGCCATTGCGACGTTCGAAAGACCACCGAAAAACCAGATTTAGGGCCAGGGTTGACTTCTCCGTCAACGTAGAAAACCTCCATGCTTTCCCACCACAGCACCAGATCTAGGGCCAGGGTTGACTTTTTATGTTTTATTCACGTGTTTTTAGTGTTTGTGAGAAATTTTTATGGTTTATTAGGTTTTATTAGAATTTATTATGGTTTATTAGGTTTTCTAGGGCTTTTTAATGATTTGTTTGTGTTTTTTTTGTTTATTGGGGTTTAGATGGGTATTATTATGGCGTGTCAAGGTTTATTAGGGTTGAGAAGGTATTTTTAGTGTTTTATTATGGTTTTATTCGGGTTTATTAGTTTTCCTTAGGGATTTTTTGTGATTTTTAGGGTTTGTTAGGGGTTTATTAGTTTCTTTGTTTTATTAGGTTATATTAGTGTTTGTTAGGACTTTTTAGATAATATAGCATGTTTTTATTATTTGTGTGCATTTTTTTTGTTTATGAGCGTTTATTGGGTTTATTAGTTTATATTAGAGTTTATTATGGTTTATTAAGGTTTCTTGGGAATTTTAAGGTATAGAAGCATTTTTTGTCTTTATTAGGTTATATTAGTGTTTTTAGGTCTTTTTAGATTATATAGCACGTTTTTATTATTTTTGATCATTTGTTTATTTTTTGTGAGTATTTTTAGGGTTTATTAGGTTATATTAGTGTTTATAGGGGTTTATAGGGATTTTTTAAGGTATACTAGTATTTTTTCTTTTTTAGAGTTTTATTAGGGGTTATTATTGTGTGTTAAGGTTTGTTAGGGTTTATCAAGGTTTATTTGGCTTTATTTATGTTTTATTAAGGATTTTTAGGGGGTTTTTAGGTTTATTAGAGTTTATTGGTGTTTATTTGTATCTATTAGGGTTGGTTAAGGTTGTTTAGGTTTTCTTAACATGTTTTTAGTGTTTATTAGGTTTTGTTATCATTTATTAGGGTTTATTAGGTATTTTGGGGTTTTATTAGGGATAAATAGAGTTTCATAGGGTTTTTACGGATTATAAGGTGTTTTTAGGGATTATTAAGGTTTATTAGTGGTTTATTAGGGGTTTATTAGGGTTTAATGGTTTATATTATGGTATATTAGGGTTTAATATTTTTTAGGGTTATGAAGCATCTTTAGGGTTTTTGTAGCATTTTTTTGTGTTTGTGTAGCGTTGTTAGAGTTTATGTAGAATTTTTCGTGTTTATGTAGCATTTTTAGGGTTTAATTAGTAATTTTAGATTTTATGTATCATTTTTAGGGTTTATGTAATGTTTTTTGGGTTTATATAACGTGTTTAGGGTTTATGTTTTATGTAGCATTTTTTAGGGTTTATGTTGCATTTTCTGGGTTTATGTAGCATTTTTAGGGGTGATGGAGCATTTAGGTTGCATTTTTTTTGAATTTATGTAACGTTTTTAGGGCTCATGTTGTGTTTTTAGGGTTTATATTCTGTTTTTAGGTTTTATGTAGCATTTTTTAATGTTTATGTTGTGTTTTTTAGGGTTTATGTTGTATTTCTAGGGTTTCTGTTGCAGTTCTTGGGTTTATGAAGTGCTTTTAGTGTTTATGTAGCGTTTTCGGATTTATGTTATGTTTTTTTGTTTATGTTGGTGTTTTAGGGTTTTTGTAACTTTTTTAGGGGTTTTGTAATGTTTTTAGGGTTTATGTATCTATTTGAAGCCCATTTTTAGGGTTTTAATGGTTATTTTTGGTTTTTAGTGTTTTAGGGTTTTTAAGGTTTGTTAATGGGTGTTTATGGTTTTTATGGTATCTGATGGATTTTTAATGGTTTTTTGGGTTTTTTTATGGGTTTGTCTATTTTTTTGGGATTGATTGGGGGGTTTTAGGGTTTTTAGTGTGTTTTAGGGTTTGTTTGGGTATTGTAGTGGTTTTTAGGGTTTATATAATGTGTTTTAGCTTTTTTGGGTTCTTTAGGGTTTTTTAATGTTCTTTAGAGTTTAATATGGTTTTTTGGATTTATTAGGGTTCTTTAGGGTTTATTAGTGTTCTTCAGGATTTGTTATAGTTTATTAGAATTTTTATTGTATATTAGGGTTTATTGGGCTTTGGTTGGAATGAATAGTTTTTCTAGGGTTTATCATCATTTTTAGGGTTATTTAGGATTTATTAGGGCTTGTTAGGATTTATTTTATTTATTTGGGTTTAGTAATGTGTATTTAGGTTTATTACGATTTATTAGGTTTTATTATGATTTGTTTGGGTTTATTGGGGTTTATTAGGGGTTTGTTATGGTTTGTTTCATTTTTTTATGATTTATTTGGCATTTCTAGTATTTGTTACAATTTATTTGGGGTTGTTAGGGTTTTTTACAATTTATTTTTGGGTTATTAGGATTTTTTAGGGTTTATTAGTGGGTTGTATGGTTTTGTAAGCTATTATTTGGATATTTTTCTAGCGTTTTGTCAGTTTTGTTAGGGTGTTTAGTGATTATTAGCAATTATTATGGTTTAATAGTGTTTTTATGGTATATTAGGGGTTTTAGGGCTTTTGTAGCATTTATTATGGTCTAATAGAGTTTTTTAGGGTTTATTACATGTTAATACAATTTATTAGAGTTTATTTGGGTTTTTAGGGTTTAATAGTGGCTTTTATGAGTTATTATGGTTTATTAGTGGTTATTAGGGGTTATTAGTGGATGTTAGGGTTTGTTTGGTTTTGTTAGGGTTTTTAGGGTTTTTTAAGGTTTGCTTGAGTTGATTGGGGTTTTATGCGTTTTTTTGGTTTTTATGGGTGTGGTTGGATTTTTATGCTTTGTTAGGGTTATTTTAGCGTTTTATGGGGTTTTGTTGTGTTTTATTTGTTTTTAATCATTTTTAGGTTTTTGTAGAAATTGAAAGTGTTTATGTAGCATTGTTAGTGGTTTTAGTGGTTCTTTAGGGTTTTTAAGGTTTTTAGGGTTCTTTAGGGTGTATTTGGGCATATTTTGAGGTTTTTTGGGTTTTCTATGGGGTTTTTAGGGTTTTTAAGGGTTTCCTAAGGTTGGTTAGGGTTTTGTTAGGAATTTTTAGGCTTTTAGGGGGTTTTAGCATTTTAGTGGTTTTTAGGTTTTTCGGGTTTTTTGAGGTTTTTTTTGTTGGATTTTAGGGTTTTTAGGTTTTTTTCGAGTTTTTTTCTGGTTTTTTCGGTTTTTAGGGGTTTTATAGTTTTTAGGGTTTTTTAGGGTTGTTTAGGATTTTTTAGGGTTTTTAGGGTTTTAGGGATTTTATGTTTTTTTGGGTTTTTATTGTGTTATTATGGTTTTTAGGGTTTTGTCAGGTTTTTCCTGGTTTGTTAGGGTTTTTTTGTGAATATTAGCATTTTGAATGGTTTAATAGCGTTTTTGTTGTATATTTGGGTTTTTAGGTATTTTTTTGATTTTATTGGTGTCTAATAGGGTTTTTAGGGTTTAGTACGATTTATTAGTATTTATTAGGGTTTAGTAGTTGGCTTTAGGGTTTATTAGGGATTATTATGATTTATTATTGGTTGGTAGGGTCTGTTAGGATTTATTAGTTCATATTAGAGTGATTTAGGGTGTCTAAGGGTTTGTTAGGGTTTCTAAGGGTGTGTTAGGGTTTCTAAGGGTGGGTGAGGCTTTTTATGGGTGGGTTAGGTTTTATAAGGGTTTCTAAGGTTGTATTAGGGTTTCTATGGGTGCGTTGGGGTTTCTAAGGGTGTGGTTGTGTTTTTAATGGTGTTTTAGGGTTTTAAGGGTGTGTTAGGGTTTCTAAGGGTGTGTTAGTGTTTCTTAGGTTTTCTTATGGTCTTGTTAGAGTTTTTAGGGTTTTTAGGGTTTTTAGTGTTATTTTAGGGTTTCATATGGTTTCATATCGAGGTTTTAGGGTTTCTTTGGGTTTTTAATGTTTATTGGGGTTTCTTAGTACTTCTTTTGGTTTGTTAGGGCTTGTTTGGGTTTGTTAGGGTTTGTTATGTTTTTTAGGGTTTTTTGGGGTTTTTTAGGGTTAGGTAGGGTTTGTTAGTGTTTGTTAGGGCTTGTTAGGGTTTTTCATGGTTTTTAATTGTTATTAGTGTTTATGGGGTGATTCATTGTTTTTTATGGTTATTTAGTTGTTCATAGTTGTCACAGATGTGGAGACCTAGTCGCAAGTTTCAATTTGATATGTGGTAGAGGTGAAATGGACCCTCAGAGTAGAAGTTATGGTCATTTTGAGGAATAAAGGACCATTTGGGTATTTAAGAATGTGATAAGTTGTTCATATTGGTCACATATGTTTAGATCTAGTTGAAATATTTGATTTGATATGTGGTAGAGGCAAAACGGACTCCTAGAGTAGAAGTTATCGTTTCTTGGAGGGTTTAAGTACCTTTTTGGGCCTTCAAGGATGTGAGAAGGTGCTTTAGTGGTTATAGGAGTGTAGGTCTAGTCTCAAGCTTCGATTTGACATGTGGTATAGGCAAAAGAGACACCCATAGAAGAAGTTATTGAAAAACAGACCCTAGAAGCCAATCTTTTGACCATCTAAAGGGATTTTGTGTCTTTTTGGGGGTTGAAGTATATCAGAAAGGGATCTAGTGGTTACTAGAGTGAGTATATTTTTACAATATTCTATTTGATATGTGGTAGATCCAAAATGAACACACGTAGCAGAAGTTATTGTTGTTTTAAATTGAGCAACCCTCCTAGCACCTAAAAACCTAAGAAACCCGCAACTCACTAAAATAGGCATAACTTATCCTTAGGGTGTCCGTTTGAGCGTTGTGACTAGTAAAATCGAATCTCGTGAGATGAGTGAGGACCAAGTCTAATTTAAACTATGGTAAGATCAAATAATCAAACGATATATTTGTTATACCACTCCAAAAAAGGCCCAAATTCAAATGGCCATAACATTCAATCTGGTTGTCCGTTTGAGCTCTACCACATATCAAATAGAAGGCAGTGAAGAGATATACATAGAAGGATAACTTAGAAAAAGTTCAAGTAATGTTTCGGACAGTAAAATCCCCAAAACCCATTATAAGGCCTCCAAAAATCCATTTCCATGTTCGGATACCTGTCAAATATTTCATAAAATGGTCATAACATCTGATATGTGTGTCTTTTCAGCCTCCTACACCTGTTTTTATCGTAGTTCATTCCATGAGATTTAGTTTGACTATTCACGGAGTGGAAATGGACACCTGAAGAATAAGTTATGCCTTTTTTAATGACTCTAGGATTTGTTAGGTTTTTCGAGACACCATTTCTAGCACTTTTGTCATGTCTGCTGTTTTTTCAAACAACTATAACTTATTTTTACTGTTATTATTATTATTATTATTATTATTATTATTATTATCATCATCATCTCATGAAAATGCACATTCACATGAACATGCAGTATTATTATATTTTTATTACCATGCACGTGCACATGCAATGCACACACTTTATTTTGTTATCACATGCATTGTTATTATTATTATTTTGGTTGTTGTTGTTGTTTTTATTGTTGTTTTTGTTGTTGTTGTTGTTGTTATTATTATTATCACATGAAAATTCACATCCAAATGCACATACATACACATTCCATGAACGTGCATTATTCTATTATCACATGCGTTGTTATTATTAATAATATTATTATTATTATCATCACATGAAAATGCAATGCATGAGAGTTATTATTTATTTCCATACACATGCACAAGTAATTCATATGCAATATTCTATTATCATATGCATTAGTAATACTACTACCATTATTACTACTATTGTTATAATTACTATAAACATATGAAAATGTAGATGCACGTGCAATATTATTAATAATTTATTACTATGTACGTGCATATGCAATGCACTTGTATTATTATTTTATTATTATTATTATTATTATTATTAGTACAGATTTTATTATTATTATTATTATTATTATTATCATCATTATCATTATCATTATCATTATTATTATCATTATAATATGCAAATGCACATGCATGTTCATTGTTATTTATTATTTATTACCATGCATGTGCATGTGTTATTAATATTATTATTATTACAATTAGTGTTATTAATATTATCATCAAATGTAAATGCACATGCACATGCATGTGCATTATTATTTATTATTATTTATTTATTATTTACAACTATGCACGTGCACATCAAATGAACTTGCGTTATTCTATTATTATTATTATTATTATTATTATTATTATTATTCTTGTTGTTGTTTGTATCATCAAATACAAATGGACATGCACATTATTTATTACCATGCACGTGTATGCGTCATTGTCATTATCATTACATGTAAATTCATATGCACGTGAGTTATTATATAGTATTTATTATCATGCACATGCAAAAGTGATGCCCTTGCGTTATTCTATTATAACATGTGTTATAATTTATTATCATTCACATGAAAATGCACATACATGTGGACTTGGTTATTATTTATTATTTATTACCATGCACGTGCACATGCACATGCACTTGTATGTGCATAATTATTTATTATTTATTATCACTCAGAGGCACATGCACATACACATGCAATTCACATGCGTTATTATTTATAATTTATTATTTATTATCATTCACATGCTAATGCGCAGGCATATGCACATGCAAGTGTGTTATGATTTATTATTTAAACCATGCACATGCATATGCACATGGACGAGCATTATTATTACTATTATTATTAGATGTTTTTTTAGGGTTTAACATCATTTTTTGGATTTTTAGGTGTTATTAACATTTATTATGGTTTGTTACGGTTTTAGGATTTTTTAATGGTATATTAGATTTTTTTAGGGTTTGGTGGGGGTTATTAGGATTTTATTAGAGTTTATTATGGTGTGTCAAGGTTTATTAGGGTTTATTAGGTATTTTAAGGGTTTTATTAGGATTGAGTTGGGTTTATTCAGATATATTATGGTGTATTATGCTATGTTTGGGTGTGTTTAAGATTTATTAGGGTTCATTATGGTTCATTATGGTTTATTAATTTTTAAGATGGTATATTAGGGTATTTTAGTGTTTAGTAGTGTTTATTCGGGTTTATTAGCACTTTTGAGCTTGGTTAGGTTTTATTAGCATTTATTAGGGGTTTTAGGGCATTTTAATGGTATATTTTCGTTTTTCGGGTTTAGTGGGGTTTATTATGCTTTTTTATTGTGTGTTAACATTTATTATGGTTGAGTAGGTATTTTTAGGGTTTTATTAGGGTTGAGTCGGTATCTTTAAGGATTTATTAGGGTTTATTAGGGTTGAGTGCGGTTTATTAGGGTTTGTTAGGGGTTTTTAGGGTTTACTAGGGTTTGTTAGTGATTTTATTAGGGTATATGAGTGTTTTTTAGTTATTGTTAATATATATGAGGGGTTGTTATGACTTTTTTGGTTGTATTAGCATGTTGTTAGTGTTTGTGAGCATTTTTAATGGTTTATTAGCTTTTATTTGAATTTATTATGGATTATTATGGTTTCTAGGGCTTTTTAATGGTTTGTTTAAATTTGTTTTTGTTTATTGGGGTTTAGTTGAGTTTTATTAGGTTTTGTTATGGCGTTTCAAGGATTATTAGGGTTGAGAAGGTATTTTTGGGGTTTTATTATGGTTTTATTAGGGTTTATTAGATCTTATTAGGGTTTATTAGGGATTTTTAGGGTTTATTAGGGTTTGTTGGATGTTTATTAGTTTTTTTGTTTTATTATGTTATATTAGTGTTTGTTAGGTCTTTTTAGATAATATAGCGTGTTTTTATTTTTTTGTGAGCATTTTGTTTTTGTTTGTGAGTGTTTATTAGGGTTTCTAGAGATTTTTAAGGTATATTAGCCTTTTTGTCTTTATTAGGTTATATTCGGGTTTTTAGTTCTTTTTAGGTGATATTGTGCATTTTTATTGTTTGTGATCTCTGTTTTATTTTTTGTGAGCTTTTTTAGGGTTTATTAGGAAATATTAGAGTTTATGAGTGTTTTTAGTGATTTTTTAAGGTATACTAGCATTTTTTCTTTATTAGGGTTTTGTAGGGTATTATTAGGGGTTATTATGGTGTGTTAAGATTTGTTAGGGTTTTGTAGGGTTTATTTAAATTTATTTAGTGTTTATTATGGATTTTTTAGCATTTTTGGGGTTTATTAGGGTTTTTTAGTGTTTATTAGTGTCTATTAGAGTTTGTTAGGGTTGTTTAGGATTTCTTAACGTGTTTTTAGGGTTTATTAGGTTTTATTATCATTTATTATGGTTTATTAGGATTTTTGGGGTTTTATTAGGGTTGAGTAGAGTTTCTTAGGGTTTTTACGGATTATAAGGTGTTTTTAGGAATTATTAGAGTTTATTATGGGTTTATTAGGGTGTAATTATTTATATTATGGTATATTAAGGTTTAATATTTTTGAGGTTTTTAAAGCGTGTTCAGGGTTTTTGTAGCATTTTTTAGGTTTTGTGTAGCATTGTTAGATTTTATGTAGCATTTTTAGTGTTTATGTAGTGTTTTTAGGGTTTAGATAGCGGTTTTAGATTTTATGTATCATTTTTAGGGTTTATGAAACATTTTTAGGGTTTATGTAGCATGTTTAGGGTTTAGGTTTTATGTAGAATTTTTAGGGTTTATGTTGTGTTTTCTGGGTTTATGTAGCATTTTTAGGGGTGATGTAGAATTTATGTTTCATTTGTTTTTGGTTTATGTAATGGTTTTAGGGTTCATGAAGTGTTTTAGTGTTTATATTGTGTTTTTAGGTTTTATGTAGCGTTTTTTATTGTTTATGTTGCATTTTTAGGGTTTATGTTATGATTCTAGGGCTTATGTAGTGGCTCTTAGGGGTTATTAGGATTTATTAGTGGTTATTGGGGTTATTAGTGGTTGTTAGGGTTTGTTAGATTTTGATAGGGTTTTTAGGGTTTGTTACGGTTTGTTTCAGTTGTTTGGGGTTTTATGTGTTTTTTCAGTTTTATGGGTGTGTTTGGATTTTTTATGCTTTGTTAGGGTTATGTTTTTGGGGGTTTTGTTGTGTTTTGTGGATTTTGAAGCATTTTTTGGTTTTTGTAGCAATTGTTATGGTTTATGTAGTGTTGTTAGTGGCTTTAGTGGTTCTGTAGGGGTTTTAGGGTTCTTTATAGTTCTTTATGGTGTATTAGGTTTTATTTTGAGGTTTTTAGGGTTTCCTAAGGGGTTTTTAGGGTTTTTAAGGGTTTCATATGGTTGGTTAGGGTTATGTTAGGCATTTTTGGGCATTTTTGGATTCTTTTAGCATTTTTAGGGGTTTTAGCATTTTAGCATTTTTTGAGGAGTTTTAAGGGTTTTTTGAGGTTTCTTAAGGGTTTTAGGTATATTTTCAGGGTTTTTTGGTTTTTTTTGTGTTTTTAGAGGTTTTAGAGTTTTTTAGGGGTTTTTACGGTTTTTAGGAATTTTTAGGGTTTTTAGGGTTTTTAAGGGTTTTGGGTTTTTTTTGTCTTTAGGGGGTTTTAGGGTTTTGTTAGGTTTTTTCGTGTTTGTTAGGGTTTTTTTGTGAATATTAGATTTTTGAATGGTTTAATAGCATTTTTTGTTGTATATTTGGGGTTTTAGGTATTTTTTAGATCTTATTGGGGTCTAATAGGGTTTTTTAGGGTTTATTACAATTTATTAGTGGTTATAAGGGTTTAGTAGTGGGTTTTAGGGTTTATTAGTGTTTATTATGGTTTATTATCAGTTGGTAGGGTTTGTTAGGATTTATTAGTGCTTATTAGAGTGATTTAGGGTGTCTAAGGGTTTGTTAGGGTTTCTTAGGGTGTGTTAGGGTTTCTAAGGGTGGGTAAGGGTTTTTATGGGTGGGTTAGGGTTTCTAAGGGTGTGCTATGGTTTCTAAGGGTTTCTAAGGGTTTCTAAGGTTGTGTTAGGGTTTCTATTGGTGTGTTGGGGTTTCTAAGGGTGTGCTATGGTTTCTAAGGGCGTGTTATGGTTTTTAAGGGTGTGTTTGCATTTCGAAGTGTGTGTTAGTGTTTCTTAGGTTTTCTTAGTGTTTTGTTAGGGTTTTTAGGGTTTTGTTAGGGTTTCTTATGGTTTATTAGGGGTTTTTTAGTTTTTATTCGAGTTTTTTTGGGTTTATTGGGGTTTCTTAGTGCTTCTTGAGGTTTGTTTGGGCTTTTCAGGGTTTGTTAGGGGTTTTATGGGTTTTTAGGTTTTTGGGAATTTTTTGGTGTTTGTTAGGGTTTGTTAGGGTTTTTTTGTGTTTGTTAGGGTTTGTTAGGGTTTTGAAGGGTCATTAATGGTTTCTGGTGTTTATGGGTTTATTAATGGTTTGTTACGGTTATTTAGTTGTTCATGGTTGTTAGAGATGTGTAGAGCTAGTTTCAAGCTTAAATATGATATGTGGTAGAGGTGAAACGGACACCCAGAGCAGAAGTTGTGGTCAATTGGAGGACTTAAGGAAGTTTTGAGACTTTAAGAACATGATAAGGTGTTCTTATTTGTCACAGATTTGTAGATCTAGTGGAAATCAATGATTTGATATATGATATAGGCAAAACGGACTCTAGGAATAGAAGTTATGGTCTTTTGGATGGTTTAAGTACCTTTTTGGGCCTTCAAGGGAGTGAGAATGTGCTTAAGTGGTTATAGGAGTGTAAGTCTAGTTGCAAGATTCGATATGATATGTGGTAGAGTCAAAATAGACTCCCATAGAATGAGTTATTGCAAAACGGACACCAGAAGCCAATCATTGGACCACCTAAATGGATTTTGGGTCTTTTGGGGGTTGAAGAATGTAAGAAAGGGTTCTAGTGGTTACAAGAGTGTTTATCCTTTCACAATAATTGATTTGATATGTGGTATAGACAAAATGAACACACGTAGTAGAAGTTATTGTCGTTATAAATTGAGCAACTCTCCTAGCTCCTAAAAACCTAAGAAACCTGCAACTCACTAAAATATGCATAAATTCTCTTTATGGTGTCCGTTTGAGCACTATGACCAGTAAAATCGATGCTCGTGAGATGAGTGAGGACCAAGTTTAGTAGAAACTATGAGAATATCAATGAAATGTATGATATATTAGTTATACCACTCCAAAAAATTCCAACTTCAAACGGCCATAACATTCGCTCCGGCTGTCCGTTTGAGCTCTACCACATATCAATTAGAAAGTAGCAAAAAGATCTACACAGAAGGATGACTTGAAAATATTTCAAGTCATGTTTGAGTCCCTAAAATCCCAAAAAACCATCAGAAGGCCACCAAAACTCCATTTTTGTGTACGGATCCCTGTCAAATTTTTCTTAAAATGGTCATGACTTCTGATTTGTGTGTATGTTCGGCCTCTGACACCTGTTTTTATCATAGTTCGTTCCATGAGATTCAGTTTGACTATTCACGAAGCAGAAATGGACATCCGAAGAAGAAGTTATGACCTTTTCAATGACTTTGTGATTTTTTAGGTTTTTCAAGACCCCATTTCTAGCATTATTGTCATGTCTGCTAATTTTCAAAACAACTATAACTTATTATTACTGTTATTATATTATTATTATTATCATCATCTCATCAACATGCACATGCACATGCACGTGCGTTATTATTATATTTATATTACCATGCACATGAACATGCAAAGCACACACGTTATTTTATTATCACATGTGTTGTTTTTATTATTATTATTATTATTATTATGGTTGTTGTTGTTGTTGTTATAATCACATGAAAATGAACATACGAATGCACATACACACACATTCAATGCACGTGCATTATTCTGTTATCACATGCATTGTTATTAATAATAATAATAATAATATTGTTTTTATTATTAGTATCATCATCATCATCACATGAAAATGCAATGCACAGTCTTTATTATTTATTACCATGATCGTGCACATGTAATGCACATGCAATATTGTATTATAACATGCACAGGTACTACTACTATTATCACCACCACTACTACTACTATTACTACTGCTGTTATTATTACTATCATCACATGAAAATGTAGATGCACGTGTGTTATTATTTATTATTTATTACCATGCACGTGCATATGCAATGCACTTGTATTATTATTGTATTATTATTATTATTATTATTATCAAATTTATTATTATTATTATTAAAATTAATTTTACTATTATTCTTATTATCATTATAATTATTATTATCATTACCACATGCAAATATACAAGCATGTGTGTTGTTATTTGTTATTTATTACCATGCACGTGCATGCGTTATTTTTATTATTATTACAATTAGTATTATTTATATTATCATCAAATGTAAATTCACATGCACATGCATGTGCGTTCTTATTTATTATTATTTTTTATTATTTACTACTATGAACGTGCACATGAAATTCACTTGCATTATTATATTATAATAATAATAATAATTATTATTAGTATTATTATTGTTAGTATCATCAAATACAAATGCACAGGCACATGCGGTGTTATTTATTATTTATTAACATGCACGTGCATGCGTCATTATCATTATCATTACACGTAAATGCACATGCATGTGCGTTATTATATATTATTTATTATCATGCACATGTAAATGCAATGCACGTGCATTATTCTATTATCACATGTGTTATTATTGTTTATTCTCATGCACATGAAAACGCAATGCACCTGCATTATTCTATTATCACATGTGTTATTATTTATTATTTATTATCATTCACATGAAAATGCCCATTCATGTGGACTTGGTTATTATTTATTGTTTATTACCATGCACATACAGTTGCACATGCACGTGCACTTGGATGTGCATTATTATTTTTTATTTATTATCATTCACATGCACATGCACATACACATTCAATTCACATGCATTATTATTTATAATTTATTTTTTATTATCATTTACATGCAAATGCGCGGGCATATACACATGCATGTGCGTTATAATTTATTATATAAACCATGCACATGCATATGCACATTCACATGTGTTATTATTACTATTATTATTTTAGGTATTTTTTGGGTTTACTATCATTTTTTCGGATTTTTAGGTGTTATTAACATTTATTATGATTTTTTAGGGTTTTAGGGGTTTTAATGGTATATCAATGTTTTTAGGATTTGGTGAGGGCTATTAAGATTTTATTAGGGTTTATTATGGCGTGTTAAGGTTTATTAGGGTTTATTAGGTATTTGTAGGCTTTTATTAGGATTGATTTGGGTTTATTAGGATATATTATGGTATATTTGGTCATGTTTAGGATTTATTAGGGTTTATTATCATTCATTATGGTTTCTTAAAATTTAAGAGGGTATATTAGGGTTTTTAGGGTTTAGTAGTGTTTATTAGGGTTTATTAGTGCTTTTACGCTTTATTAGGTTTTATTAGAATTTATTAGGGGTTTTATGGGTTTTTAATGGAATATTTGAATTTTTTAGGGTTTAGTGGGGTTTATTATGGTTTATTATAGTGTTTCAAGGATTATTATGGTTGAGTAGGTATTTTTAGGGTTTTACTAGGGTTTATTAGGTTTCTTTAGCGTTTTATTAGGGTTTATTACACTATTGTAAATTTGACCTTTCTCAATGCTTCTATACCAACGGTTTGTAAAAACTATTGGTATAGGTCCCCTTTCCCAATGGTTTGGCCGAACCGTTGGGAAATCCCACTTTAAGGCCACCTTTCCCAATGGATTGCCAAAACCGATGGGAAAGGGTATGGAATTCCCAATGGTTTTCACCTTTCCCAACAGTTTGGCCAAACCGTTGGGAAAAGTCCAATTTGTGGACACCTTTCCCAACGGTTTGGACAAACCGTTGGGAAAGGTCCCCATATACCAACCTTCCACCCATAATTACACCCATAATCAAGGATCTATACCAACGGTTGTCAAAACCATTTGTATAGAACTATACCAACGGTTTTGACAACCGTTGGTATAGATCCTTTGATTTTTTATCAGATCTTCTTACCGGGAACATTATATAAATCAAAATCTTAAATAATTATGAGAATACATATATATATATATATATATATATATATATATTTATTTATGTAATTATGTTCACAAAAGTCATGTTAGGGTAGTGGTTAAGTCATTCAATTATAAACTAGGTGTCCTGGGATCAAATCCCAGCGAATGTTTTTTTTGAAATACATATACCAACGGTTCCATAACTGTTGGTATAGATTTTCATATTACTTATACCAACGGTTTCCAAAACTATTTGTATAGACCTATCCCAACGGCTTACTTGGAAACGGTTCTCCAAAATGTTGGTATAGGCTATAACAATGGTTTGAAGGCCTATACCAATGCTTCCAAACTGTTGGTATAGGTTAGTTTTCCAATATTGTTAGGGTTGAGTAGTGTTTATTAGGGTTTGTTAGGGATTTTTAGGGTTTACCTGGGTGTGTTAGTGTTTTTATTAGGGTATATGAGTGTTTTTTAGTTTTTGTTAATATATATGAGGGGTTGGTAGGACTATTTAGGTTTTATTTGCATGTTTTTAGTGTTTGTGAGCATTTTTTATGGTTTATTAGGTTTTATTAGAATTTATTATGATTTATTAGTTTTCTAGTGATTTTTAATGGTCTGTTTATGTTTTTTTTCTTATTTGGGTTTAGTTGGGTTTTATTAGGTTTTATTATGGTGTGTCAAGGTTTATTAGGGTTAAGAAGGTATTTTTAGTGTTTTATTATCGTTTTATTAGGGTTTATTAGTTTTTATTAGAGTTTATTAGGGATTTTTAGGGTTTATTAGGGTTTGTTAGGGGTGTATTTGTTTATTTGTTTTATTAGGTTATATTAGTGTTTGTTAAGTCTTTTTAGATAACATAGTGTTTTATATTGTATGTGAGCGTTTTGTTTTTGTTTGTGAGCATTTTTAGGGTTCTTTAGGTTGTATTAGAGTTTATAATGGTTTATTATGGTTTCAAGGAATTTTTAAGGTATATTAGCTTTTTTTGTCTTTATTAGTTTATATTAGTGTTTTTAGTTCTTTTTAGGTAATATAAAATGTTTTTATTGATTGTGGTCATTTTTTTTGTTGTTTGTGAGCATTTTTAGGGTATATTAGGTTATATTAGTGTTTACTAGGGTTTCTTGAGATTTTTTATGGTATACTAGCATTTGTTTTTGTTATTGGGGTTTTCTACGTTTTTATTAGGGGTCATTATGGTGTGTTAAGGTTTGTTAGGGTTGAGTAGGGTTTATTAGGATTTATTTATGGTTTATTAGGTATATTTAGGTTTTTTTTGGGGTTTATTATGGTTTATTAGTGTTTATTAGTGTCTATTAGGGTTGTTTAGGGTGGTTTAGGTTTTCTTAACGTGTTTTTAGGGTTTATTAGGTTTTATTATCATTTATTAGGGTTTATTAGGTATTTTTGGGGTTTTAATATGGTTGAGTAGAGACTCTTAGAGATTTTAGGGATTATAAATAATTTTTTGGGATTATTACAATTTATTAGGGTTAGTATTTTATATTATGGTATATTAGGTTTTAATATTTTTGAGGCTTTTGAAGCGTATTCTAGGTTTTTGTAGCATTTTTAGTGTTTGAGTAGCGTTGTTTGAGTTTATGCAGCATTTTCAGTGTTTATGTAGTGCTTTTTGGGTTTAGTTAGCAGTTTTTGGTTTTATGTAACATTTTTTTAGGTTTTATTTAACGTTTTTTCTGTTTATGTAGTGTGTTCAGGGTTTAGGTTTTATGTAGAATTTTTTAGGGTTTAGGTTGCATTTTCTGGGTTTATGTAGCGTTTTTAGGGGTGATGTAGCATTTATGTTGCATTTTGTGGGATTTATGTAACATTGTTAGGGTTCATGTAGTGTATTTAGGGTTTATGTTGGGTTTTTAGGTTTTATGTAGCGTTTTTAATATTTATGTTGCGTTGTTTTGGGTTTATGTTACGGTTTTAGGGTTTATGTAGTGCTTTTTGGGTTTATGCTGCTTTTTTTGGGTTTATGTTGCGTTTTTTTGGGTTTATGTTGCGTTTTTAGGGTTTATGTTGCATTTTTAGGGTTTATATAACGTTTTTTGGGTTTATGTATCTATTTTTTGCCTTTTTTAGGGTTTTAATGGTTTTTAGGGTTTGTAGTGGTTTTTAGGGTTTTTAAGGGTTGTTAATGGGTGGTTATGGTTTTTATGGTAATTGATGGGTTTTCAATTGTTTTATGGGGGTTTAAGGGTTTATTTGTTTTTTTGGTATTGATAGGTGTTGTTAGGGTTTTTTTAGTGTTTTAGGGTTTGTTTGGGTATTGTAATAGTTTTTAGGGTTTATGTAATGTGTTTTAGCATTTTTTGGGTTCCTTAGGGTTTTTTAGTGTTCTTTAGAGTTTATTATGGTTCCTTAGGGTTTATTAGGGTTCTTTAGGGTTTATTAGTGTTCTTTAGGATTTGTTACGATTTATTAGCATTTTTATTGTATATTAGGGTTTTATTGGGCTTTTGTAGGCATTAATAGCGTTTTCTAGGGTTTATCAACCTTTTTAGGGTTTTTAGGATTTATTTGCATTTCATAGGGTTTATTTTATTTATTAGGGTTTTCAAATGTGTATTTGGGTTTATTACGATTTATTAAGGTTTATTATGATTTGTTAGGGTTTATTGTGGTTTATTAGGGGTTTTTTATGGTTTGTTTCAGTTTTTTATGATTTATTTCGCGTTGATAAGATTTGTTACGATTTATTTTGTGTTTTTAGGGTTTGTTACGATTTATTATGGGGTTATTAGGGTTTGTTTGGGTTTATTAGCGGGTTTTAGGGTTTTGTAGGCTATTATTTGGCGGGTTTTGTAGTGTTTTGTCGTGTTTGTTAGGGTTTTTAGTGATTATTTGGATTTATTATGGTTCAATAGTGTTTTTTATTGTATATTAGGGGTTTTAGGGATTTTGTAGCGTTCATTAGAGTCTAATAGGGTTTTTAGGGTTTATTATAGGTTATTATGATTTATTAGTGTTTATTAGGGTTTAGGTTTTAATAGTGGGTTTCAGGTGTTATTTGGGTTTATTAGTGGTTCTTAGGGGTTATTAGTGGTTGTTAGGCTTTGTTAGTTTTTGTTAGGGTTTGTTAGGAAGTGTGTTATTCTATTATCACACACATTATTATTATCATTATTATCATTATCAATATTATCATTATCATTATTATAATTATCATTATTGTTATTACTATTATTATTATTATTATTATTATTATTTTAGTCACATGAAAATGCAGATGCAAATGCGTTATTATTTATTATTTATTATATATTATTTATTTCCATGAACGTGCATTTGTTTTTGTTGTTATTATTATTATTTCTATTATTATTATTATTATTATCATCACATGCAAATGCACATGCATTTCTGTATTATTTAGTAAAATGCACGCACACACACAATGCACCTACATTATTCTATTATCTCATGCATTTTTTTATTATTTTTATTATTACTATTATTGTTATTATTGTTGTTATCATCAAATGAAAATGAAAATGCACGGGCGTTATTATTTATTACCATACATGTTCACATTCAATATATGTGTGTTATTCTATTATCACATGCACTATTATTATTAATATTAAAATTATTGTTATTATTATCATCATGTGCGCTATGAGTTATTATTTATTATCATGCCTTACACATGAAATGCATGTGCGCTATTCTATTATCACATGCGTTGTTGTTATTAATATTATTATTACTATTACTATTATTATTATTATCATCTCATGCACCTTCACATGTACATGAAGGTGCATTATTATTTATTTTTTATTACCATGCACGTGCACATGCAATTCACACACGATATTTTATTATCACATACGTTGTTATTCTTATTGTTATTATTATTATTGTGGTTATTGTTGTTGTTGTTGTGGTTATTTTTATTATCATCACATGCAAATGCACATGCAAATACATTAACAGGCACATTTAATGCACGAGTGTTATTCTATTATCACATGCATTGTTATTATTAATAATAATATTATTATTATTATTACTATTATCATCAGCGTCGCCATCATCACATGCAAATGCAATGCATGCGCGTTATTATTTATTATTTATTACCATGCACGTGCATATGCAATGCACTTGTATTATTCTTTTATTATTGTTATTATTATTATTATTATTATTATAATCATTATCATTATTATTATCATTATCACATGAAAATCCACATGCATGTGCGTTGTTATTTATTATTTATTACCATGCACATGCATGCATTATTATTATTATTATTACAATTTGTATTATTAATATTATTATCAAATATAAAGGCACATGCACATGCATGTGTGTTCTTATTTACTATTATTTATTTATTATTTACAACTATACACGTGCACATGCAATGCAACTGCGTCATTCTATTATTATTATTGTTGTTTTTGTTTTTGTTGTTTGTATCATCAAATGAAAATGCACATGCACGTGCGTTGTTATTTATTATTTATTACCATGCACGTGCATGCGTCATTATCATTATCATTACATGTAAATGCACATACACGTTCATTATTATATATTATTTATTACCATGCACACGAAAATGCATTGCACTTGCGTTATTCTAATATCACATGTGTTATTATTATTTATTCTCATGAACGTGCACACGCAATGGAGTTGCATTATTCTAATATCACATGTGTCATTATTGATTATTTATTATCATTCACATGCAAATGCACATTGATGTGGACTTTTTTATTATTTATTGTTTATTACCATGCACAAGCACATGCACATGCACATAGATGTGCGTTATTATTTATTTTTTATTATCATTCACAAGCACATTCACATACACATGCAATTCACAGGCGTTATTATTTATTATTCATTATTTATTATCATTCACATGCAAATATGCATGCATATTCACAAGCACGTGTGTTATGATTTATTATTTAATCCATGCAAATGCATATGCACATGCACGTGTGTTATTACTACTATTATTATTAGAGGTATTTTTAGGGTTTGCTATCATTTTTTAGGATTTTTAGGTGTTATTAATATTTATTATGGTTTGTTAGGGTTTTGGTGGCTTTTAATGGTAAATTAGCGTTTTTTATGGTTCAGTCGGGGTTATTAGGATTTTTTAGGCTTTATTATGATGTGTCAAGGTTTATTAGGGCTTCTTAGGTATTTTTAGGGTTTTATTGGAATTGAGTTGGGTTTGTTAGGGTATATTGTGGTATATTATGGTATATTTGGGTATGTTTAGGATTTATTAGGGTTTATTATGGTTCATTCTGGTTTATTAATTTTTAAGAGGGTATATTAGGGTTTTTAGTGTTTAGTAGAGTTTATTTGGGTTTGATAGCGCTTTTATGCTTTGTTAGGTTTTATTAGTATTTAATAGGGGTTTTATGGATTTTTAAGGATATATTTTCATTTTTTAGGGTTTAGTGGGGTTTATTTTGGTTTATAATGGTGTGTTAAGGTTTATTACGGTTGAGTAGGTATTTTTAGTGTTTTATTAGGGTTCAGTTAGTATCTTTAAGGTTTTATTAGGGTTTATTAGGGTTTAGTACAATTTATTAGGTTTTCTTAGGGATTTTTTAGGTTTACTAGGGTTTGTTAGTGTTTTTGTTAGGGTATATGAGTGTTTTTTAGTTTTTGTTAATATATATGAGGGGTTGTTATGACTTTTTAGGTTTTATTATGGTGTTTTTAGTGTTTGTGAGAATTTTTAATGGTTTATTAGATTTTATTTGAATTTATTATGGTTTATTTGGGTTTCAAGGGCTTTTTAATGGCTTGTTTGCATTGTTTTTTGTTGATTGGGGTTTAGTTGGGTTTTATCAGGTTTTGTTATTGTGTGTCAAGGTTTATTAAGGTGAAAAAGGTATTTTTAGGGGTTTATTAGGGGTTTATTAGGGATTATTCGTTTTTATTAGGGATTATTAGGGATATTTAGGGTTTGTTAGGGTTTTATTAGTTTTTTTTGTTTTATTAGGTTATATTAGTGTTTTTTAGGTCTTTTTAGATAATATATTGTTTTTTTATTTTTTGTGAGCATTTTGTTTTTTTAGCGTTTTAGGGTTTCTTTGGTTATATTAGAGTTTACTATGGATTATTTGGGTTTCTAGGTATTTTTAAGGTATATTAGCATTTTTTGTATTTATTAGGTTATATTAGTGTTTTTAGGTCTTTTTTTGTAATATTTCACGTTTTTATTGTTTTTGATCAATTTTTTAATGTTTGTGAGCATTTTTATGGTTTATTAGGTTATGATAGAGTTTATCAGGGTTTCTTGTTATTTTTTATGGTATACTAGCATTTTTTCTTTATTAGGGTTTTGTAGGGTTTTATTAGGGGTTATTATGGTGTGTTAAGGTTTGTTAGGGTTGAGTAGGGTTTATTTGGATTTATTTATGGTTTATTTTGGATTATTAAGGTTTTTTGGGTTTTATTAGGGTTTATTAGTGTTTATTAGTGTCTATTAGGGTTGGTTAGGGTTGTTTAGGTTTTTTTAATGTGTTTTTAGGATTTATTTGGTTTTATTATCATTTATTAGGGTTTATTAGGTATTTTGGGGTTTTATTAAGGTTGAGTAGAGTATCTTAGGATTTTAGAGATTATATGTTGTTTTTTGGGATTATTAGAGTTTATTAGGGTTTAATTTTTTATATTATGGTATATTAGGGTTTAATATTTCTGAGGGTTTTAAAGCATCTTTAGGGTTTTTGTAGCATTTTTTAGGGTTTGTGTAGCATTGTAAGAGTTTACGTCGAATTTTTAGTGTTTATGTAGTGTTTTATGGTTTAGTTAGTGATTTTAGATTTTATGCATCAATTTTAGGGTTTAGGTAACATTTTTAGGGTTTATGTAGTGTGGTTAGGGATTCGGTTTTATGTAGCATTTTTTAGGGTTTATGTAACATTTTTAGGGTTCATGGAGTGTTTATAGGGTTTATATTGAGTTTTTAGGTTTTATGTAGTGTTTTTTAATGTTTATGTTGCATTTTCTAGGGTTTATGTTGTGTTTGTAGGGTTTATGTTACAGTTCTAGGGTTTATGTTGTGCTTTTAGGGTTTATGTACCATTTTTTGGGTTAATGTTGCATATTTTGGTT